>OZ024833.1:10745654-11075654 GCA_964016985.1 Anodontia alba
CCTAAAATTTGTAAAAGTTTGTTCCACTACCAGCTGATGTGTTTAAGGTATTGCTGGACGAGAGGCAAACAGTGTAGACCCAGATCAGATGCAGCAAATGCAAAATGATCTGGGTCTACACTGTTTGCTCAGGCCTATTTGTCACAATACTTAGGGTTATTACGGTACACATAGCCTTATATGTATAGCTCCAGACAAGAGGGGTTATCCAGATATATGTTTCTTATTTCTCCACAAAAACATATGTTGTGGGTACTCATTAATCCTGTCCTGCGAATAAATTAAGATGCCATGCCCACTTCATCATTTTCAGCCAATCGGATTACTTGATCCGGATTGTTGCTAAAAATTCTCATACTTAATGGCAAACAGTGCAATTCCAGATCAGTTGGCTTCTTCAGAAGCCAACTGATCTGGATCTACACTGTTTGCAAAGGCAGGGTATATCCGGGGTTCAGCAGGACAAGGGTTAATTAATAGTACCTCAATTGGCGCTTCTTATGAGTAATGACAACATTTGTTTTCATGGAGAAATAAGAAAACTACCATTACTTTTCAGTCAAAAAAATTACTTTAACTGGAACTATGACCTTCAACATACCAGCTATCTAAGGTGTTCACAAAAAATGTGGTAAGTTGAACCAAGCTGGTTACTGAGTGAACTACTAAGGTATAGATCAGTCTGCACACCTATCTAGCCTGATCTGCTAAGGTATCTAGACAGGCAGAAGCAAAGAGTGGACCCAGATCAGATGCCACAAAGCTCCTTTACAGGGCAGGGCAGATGTGTAGGCTGATCTAGGCCGTTTAATGTTCATATTTGACCCTAAGGCTCAATTTCACATGGCATGACACACATGTACTTTTGGTTGATGGCTATGTCTGAAGCAATCAACTAATTTTGGACCTTCACAATCTACACAAAAAAGTTTTATATTAACCCAATGTAGACTAAATAAACTCCCCAACACTATATATTGGAAGATTCTAATTTCGATTTTAGGTATGTCAGGCTATGTGACTTAGATAATCATAGAGAAAACTGGTTGAACTATTTGCAACTAGTGGAGCCGCATTCTGAGGTGTCTGATCTGGGTCTGCACTGTTAGTCAATGTCCCTTTTAAGGGTCTCCAGACTACAATGGGTTAACATGGATAGATACCGTATTTACCCTAAGTATTAGGACACTTCAACTCCTTACAATACTTGTCCTAAAATTTGAAAAGGTCCATTTCATGTCTAAAATAGTGCTGGATGAGTGGCAAACAGTGTAGACCCTGATCAGATGTCACATTCTGCTGCATCTGATCTGGGTCTTCACTATTTGCTCAGGCCTGTCTGTCCCAATAATTAGGATTATTACGATATAGAGGATTGTTGGTGTGATTCAAATGTTCTGGGCCCAGTTGTTCAAAGCTAACAATGTCGTTAGTTAACGATTCGTTAAAATTTACATCGGAGTGATACACAAATATGCTGAAATTTTTTGCTGAAAAAATGTGAGTAGCTACTCACATTTTTTCAGCAAAAAATATCAGAATATTGTATAATGAATCCGCTAAAACAGTTAATGAAATGACCCTTAACCAGCTCATTAAGCTAACAACGCTTTGAACAACTGGGCCCAGATGATTATGCATTTTTCTTATCTGTCCTTGAAAGCATAATGAGGCACTTCTAATGAGTACCCACAACACACAGCTTTCAAGGATAATTAACCCTTGTCATGCTGAATAAATTAAGATGCCAAGCCCATTTCTAATTGTCAGCCAATCAGATTACTTGATCCAGATTGTTGATGCATGTTCATATACGGAATGACAAACAATGCAGAGCCAGATCAGTTGGCTTCTTCAGAAGCCAACTGATCTGGATCTACACTGTTTGTAAAGGCAGGGTATATCCTGGTTCGGCAGGACAAGGGTTAAGAAAAACATCCATTCTTTTCAGTTGAAAAAAAGTGCCTTATATGGAGATCTGAAAATTATATGCAGTAGTTTACGAGGGATGTTCGAAATGAATTGCTTATGTCTATCTGGATACTTCAAATTTCAAGTTAGCCCAAAAGTACTCATTTCATGCCCTCGAAGTACTCCCCGTGGCTAGAAATGCAAAGTTTCAGCCGATGTATCCACCTCTTGAAGGCATCACGGTACGCTGATTTGGGCACAGTAATAAGGTACTGATGAATGGCAGATCCAAGTGCCTGTCGGGACTGGTATTTCCGCCCAGCAAGGAATGCTCTCAATTTAGGAAACAAAAAGAAATCACATGGGGCAAGGTCTGGGGAATACGAGGGGTGAGGCAAAACAGTTACTTTTTCTTTCTTCAAAAACGCCGTAACTACTGCGGAGGTATGAGCTGGGGCATTGTCATGTAGAAGACGGACATGTTTAAAACCAGTGGCAGGGCGTCGTTTCTGATAATACTTTTTCAGTTTCTTCAGTACTACGTCTTTGTAGTACTTTCCGGTGATGCTTTTGCCCTTTTTCACTGGCACTTTTATTGCGACTCCTTCACCAGAGAAGATTGCATACAAAACCTTCTTTGTACTCAAAGAACGTTTGGCAATTATTGTGCGTTTGCTGTGTTTTGTGGCCCAGATCTTATTGCTATCCTTTCTGACGGGCTCAAAATAATGGACCCAGGTTTCATCACCTGTGACGATATTGGCAAACTGCTTTTTGTCATATTTTGGAAACATTTGAAGCAGCTTTTTGGCCACTTTAACCCGTTGCCTCTTTTGCTCGTCAGTCAACAGATGTGGCACCCATCTAGCAGAAATCTTTCTGACTTTCAAATTCTTCTTCAAAATAAGGTGAACCGTTGACAGTGATATGCCTACCTTTAATGCAATATCACGAACTGTAAATCTGGCATCTCCTTCAATGATTTCCTTTATTTTGGAAAGGATTTCTTTACGAGTTGCAGATTTTGGCCTACCTGATTTCGGTGCATTTTTGATGGACTCTACACCAGACTCAAATTTCTTTTTCCACCGCTGAACTGTGTCATAAGACACACAAGAAGGTCCAAAAGCAGTAGAAATTTCAGTCATCAGTTTCTTCAAAGAACAACCAAGTTTTGAGCGAGCTTTGATGTAAGCCTGTATTTCATCTTTTTTGTCGACGCTTCTACCAACCATTTTTACTGCAGTGGTCAATGACTGCGTGTATTCAAATGGCAAATTTTATGTCTTTCACTTAGTCTAACATGTACATTTATACACCATTGTGTAGATATTGAATAGCCCTATACAGGTATGTATTGGTTTTTATCGTGCCCCACGTGGATATCGAGCTAGAGGACAATAAGCAATTCATTTCGAACATCCCTCGTATATCACTTTAAATCACAGCGACTAGATTAGAATGATCTCAGACAGTGTATCCTACCAAAACAACATATACACACATGTTCAAACATCACTATGTCACATACACTACAGCGAAAACCCTAGCCAGTGCTACCTTGGACCTGCAGTATGCTTATCACAAAATTAGCGAAAAAAAGTGCTTTACGGTATTAACCCTTTCAGCCCTGCAGACCCAAACATATATCTTTGCAAACAGTATAGAACCTGATGAGACGGCTCATAATGAGCCGTCTCATCAGGTTCTACACTGTTTGCCATTCAGTTTGAATTTTTGAAAAACACCCCCATCTACAACAAGGGATATTTCCAAAATCAAAGACGGAAGCCTCTACTCCAGAAACTTAAGGGTGAAAGGATTAGCAGACAAGCTATACACAAGTTTGTTTGTGTTGAGGTCTTATGACCCAGTCAACCCAATGGGGCCATGTCGAGTGTGGTCAGTTTACCTAACTATGCTTTTACTGGGCAGGCTTAGTCCTCTAAGCGGTTAACTAGTATTGTGCACATTCTTTCGCCAGAAACTGACAACTTGAATCAGCGGAAGGGAGAGAATGACCATAGAAAATATTTCATTATCAAATTTCAAAACCAGGCGGGGGTTGAACCCACAACCTCCTGATCATCAGTCGGACGCGCATCCAACTGAGCCACCGAGGCCGTGTGCTGTCCTTCATAACCTGTTTACAATTCAACTTAACCCTTAAATGCCAAGAAAATCTGCATCTGAAAATGTCGTCTGTTTATGTCGTCTGCTGAATATTCTTGCAAACTTTTCAAACCTATTTTTGCATATAGACAAACAGTGTGGACCCAGATCAGAGTCTGATCTGGTTCCACACTGTTTGCAACAATGACTTTTAAAGTAACTGGCAGAAGACAAAGCAGACGACAATTGTTGTGATTGGCGCTTTAAGGGTTAAGTGTCAGTGGTAGGCTTTATTCTGTGACCGTGGCTCTTCCGGGACATCTTCTTTACAAAAAATATCAGTCACATACAGTGACCTACAGTCATCCTCATTATACAGACACTCGATACAATGACAAAATTTGTTACACTGACAATTTGACTAGCACGGAAACCCTCTCCCAAGAGGTGACAGTTAATCATAAATTATGCAGTAAAATTGTTATTCAATACTTCAAGCAACATATGTTTTTGATATTTGGTAGAATCGCCTCACTGAGGCAATTCTAACAAATTTCCAAAATATACGTTCTATGAGGAAATAAGAATAAAACATGGTATTTGTTGCATATCATTCTGCTGTTTAATGGCAATATCTTTGGAAACAAATGCTGTCATTGTAACAAGGGTTCACTGTGCATAATTTTTCAGAATGATCTTGAATGTTTTTATCATATTTGCAAATATGTAGAAAATGCTACATATCCTCAGAACAGCTGAGGGTTTTGAAAAATGCAGCCAAAATGGGGGTAGGGTTGGATATTTACCTCTGGAATCCAACGTAAGCAACTGATCAAAAGTAGCTTACTTGAAAACCAAAAAGTAGATATGTTATTCTTTACACTTTTATCAAGCACTGCCAAAATTTTACACTCGCGAAAGGTCATGGCACAGGGGTCATGGTGGAAAAATTTATGCGCATGGAGCTTTTTTTTATTTTTTTTTGTAGTTTAATCCCTCATTTTTTCCTCCTTTTTCTCTCTCTTTCCTCCCTTTTCTTTTGCCTTTTCTTGCGCATTTCATCTGCTGGGCCATTTGAGCCGCGCTTGATTGGCTTTGACAGGGCGGCATTATGAAGGTACAGCGGTAAACCGAACAGTTTTGGTCCGAAAATTTTACTATTTTTTCTTACTTTGGAAGCCTTTCGCACCCTTCTTTTACGTGCTTGAGAGCAGTTGTTCATACTATTATTACACCACAATGATACTTTATTAAATGGTACTAGAACTGGAAAATTGCCTGTAATAGTGTTGGACAGCAATTACGTATAAATACGCTACTACCATCCAAAGGATATTGATTTAGATGTCCACAGCATGTAAAAGAGAAAATAACAACATTCAGTTGTGCCACAGCATGTATAAGAGAAGGAGACTAGGCAACTCTGGCACAGTTGAAGGTTTAGGTCTGGGTAAGTAGCATACCAAATTTCAACTTCCTAACATAAAAGGTACCCAGGTTATGACCTCCAAAAACTGCTAAATGAGTGGCAAACAGTGTAGACCCTGGATGCCGCATCCAATCAGGGTCTACACTATTTGCTCAGACCTGTCTGTCCCAATACTTAGGGTAATAAATACATGTATTTAGTAAATCAGCACATTGTGGAATAATGGAAGTGGCCATTATAAGGAGATCGCTGTTGAACTTAAAAGGCGATTATTTGATGGTTTTCTACAGATCAACAAAATAACCAGCTTTTAAGCGAATTATAGCACATATGATTAATAAAGTAAGTTATGGTTATCACAGAATTAAAGAAATCAGAATAACTGGTGGAGATTCGTATAATATAAAACATTAAAGCGTCTTTGGTAAAACACTAAACACTATCATATACTGTTAACCCACCCCATTTTTTTAACTCTTTCGCTGCAACAGGCAATATTAATTGACTTTTGCACACAGCATAGACCCAGATGAGACGGCTCATAATGAGTCGTCTCATCTGGGTCTATGCTGTTTAACATTTAGTTTTTCAACTTTACATATAAACTTCTTTCCAAACAATAGTTTGTAAAAAAAAAAAAAAAAAGAAGAAGACAGACGATAAATGTCATCTGAAATTTGGCACTAAAAGAGTTAAACAAAACCATAAATTTAAGTCAATATATCTGCGAAATCTTTGATTCCATTTAGATTTTGATGATAAAACCATTTGAGCCCAACATGAGAAAATGTTCCTTATCCCAGTATACAGCAAACAAAGACTGATCAGCCTGAGTAGCATGCACTCTGATCAATCTTCACTGGGAATTATGTTGGTAGTCAAGGATACAAGGTTTCTTCAGGTAGACAGTGAAGACTCCGATAGGGGTGATGGACTAGCAGCCTGATCCAAGTCTTTGCCCAGTACAGGTCTTTAGATAAATTTCTCAATACTTAAGCTCATACTTGAGGAGTGTTCCAGAAATTTGTAGACTTCTCGTATAGCTCACTTAATTTTTATCATTTTTCATAGCTTCAGGTAAAAGATTTATCAAGCAAATTCTCCATGAAAAAAAAAAAAAAAAAAAAAAAAGATACCCACAACATACATTTTCCTGAAGAAATAAGACAACTATCCAAAATTTTTGGTGAAAAATCAGTATCCATAGGCCTAGATAAGAGTGGGTATCAGGTTAATATTTTTCTTATATCTCCACGAAAACATATGTTGTGGGTATTCATTAGAAGCACCTCAGCGAGGCGCTTCTAATGAGTACCCACAACATATGTTTTCATGGAGAAATAAGAAAAATATCAATACTTATGGACTGAAAAAAGAGCTATGTAAATTATCATATTTTTTACATCAAATTTTCTGAGCTACATCTACCCCAACTTCTCAGACACTATAAATCCTCATGAAACTTATCCTAAAACTGGAATTTGTTTATCTGTGTTGAGGTTTTACGGCCCAGTCAACCCAATGGGGTAATGTCGAGCGCGGTCAGTTTACCTAACCACACGTTTACTGGGCAGGCTTAGTCCTCTAAGCGGTTAACCAGTGTTGTGCACATTCTTTCGCCAGAAACTGACAACTGCCCTTCTTGAGTCAGCGGAAGGGAGGGAATGACCGTAGAAAATATTTCACGATCAATCTCCACGAAAGAATGTTGCCGACCTCCGCGGGGGTTGAACCCGCGACCTCCTGGTCTCCAGTCGGATGGCGCATCCAACTGAGCCACCGAGGCCGGCCTAAAACTGGAATAAGCATAACTATACTGCTTCTCAAAGATCAATTTTATTTGGGCCTATACTGTTTGCTGAGGCCAGTCTGTCTGAGTATATTGTATTTATGGTAAATAGGGATATAGTGAATAATTGTTCACATGATATGAAGGGTTATATAGGAGATATGGAGCCACTATTCTGGGATACAAATATCTGACCTTGAATTTTGAACTTCATGTGGGCATATTCATGGAGAAATAAGAAGAATATAAATCCCTCCTTTTTTCTTGAAAGAGAATGTCTTATCTGGGACCATGGACAAAGCTCTTATAATCATAAACTGCAGAAGGTCTATAAACTTCTGGAATATGTAATATTGACAACATTTTTATTGTTTAACCCATGTATGCCAAGTGGATTCTTCTACTTTAACTCTTTATAGGGGTGTCTGGTTACGGTAGTTTTTATTATTGTCATGTTTTGTAGGAAATATCACTGAACTTAATGCAAACAGTGTAGTCACTGATCAGATGCCGCAGTCTGCAGCATCTGATCTGGGTCTCCACTGTTTGCCAATGTCCCTTTTATAGGACTCTGGGCATAAATGAGTTAAAGGCTCTATATTCCTCAAACATAGACATTTTATTATCCAAGAAAGGTTTAATAAATTGATATATGGTATTAATAGTCATAAAATGTGGCACCTGACAGCCTGTAGAATTTCAGTTAGTCTCTCATTCTTCAACGAAATGATTTTTTTTATCATATCTCTGATATAATGTTGCCAATTCAGAGATAGGATAAAAAATCATTTCATTTTTATCCAGTTCAAGTATGAGAAACTAACAGAAATTTTACAGACTGTCAGATGCCACATTTATTTATCGTATTAACTCTTTCACTGCCACAGGCAGTAATAATAGGCTTTTGCAAACAGCATAGATCCAGATGAGATGACTCAATGAGCAGTCTCATCTGGATCTACGCTGTTTGACATTCAGTCTTTCAACTTTACATATAAACGTCTTTCCAAACAATTGTTAAAATAAAAAAAAACAGATGACATTTAATAGACGACAAATGTCATCTGAAATTTGGCACCGAAAGAGTTAATACTTTATATCTATTTATTCAACTTTTCTTGGATAAAAAATTTTCTATTTTTGAGGAGTAGGGAGCCTTTAATGTAAACATCCAAAAAATTTGCAGTACATGTAAAACAAAAAAGAGAGCATGACACCTAAGATAATTACATAAATAATAGCAAGTACCCTCTCTCGTATAGTAATTATAAACTCATGAATTGTAGCACCACCGTATCTTACAGTGATATATATGAACTTCTATGATATATGCATAATGACTATCACATGTTAGCTCTTGGGTAACTAATGTCAGCATTTAATGCTCTGAGGACAAGCTAAAGCAATGTTACTAAATAACTCTGATACACAGCTCTGAATAAGATGGGTATCCAGATAGACTTTTTAGTTATTTCTCAATAAAAACAATTTGTGGGTACTCATTAGAAGGGCCTCAAACAGGCCCTTCTAATTACCCACAATGTCTTATTGGAGAAAAAGAAAACTGAGGCACTTTTAATGAGTACCCACAATGTATGTTTTCATTGAGAAATAAGAACATCAACACTAAAGGTTGAAAAAAGTACCTTACTCAGAGCTCTACACATACCTAATACATGTACATAATATGAGGTACATGAAAGCAAGTATCTATTGCATGTGTTTAAAACAGCTCTGTGGAAATACAATGCCCAACTTGTCCAACTTGTCCCATTTCGCTGACCAGAAGTAAGAAATTTCAATTTACTTGTCCTGGGACAAGGACTTCATAGATCTAGCTAAGAAGAGTATCCAGATTACCAGATTTATTTCTCAAAGAAAACCTATGTTGTGGGTACTCATTAGAAATATGATTTTCTTTGTGAAATAAGAAAAATGGCAATGTTTTGGCAAGTAAATCTTGGCTGGACAAGTGGATTTTGACAATTTACTTGTCCGTGGACTCCGTTTTGAATAACAACTTATCAAACCCTGATATTTAGATTTTATCTGATAAATGTGTTATGAAAAGCTTATTTTTTTTTTTTTTTTTTTTTTATGACTATGCTGCAATATATCTTTGTTTTGAGTCATTTACACCAGGTTTAAAACACTCACAATGAATATCAGTTAAACCTTCCCTGAAATATTAAAAAAAAAAAGGTTGTGAGAAATGGGTTCAGTCAAATGATGTAGTTCCAATTATATGTTTGCTAAATTGATGCTAAATTTGCTTTTGTAGTTTTGGGACCACTCACAAATATAGATAGTTTTCTTATTTCTCCACAAAAACGTATGCTGGTACTCTAGAAGCACCTCATACGTTTTCGTCAAAACATAAATACAATATTATGTGGCTACTCCTCTTATCAAAAGCTATGACAACTATGTAATTATGTTCTTGTAAATCTATAATATTTCTGCAGTCTGAAAGAATAAATGAGTTGGAAAGTTGACCTAAGAGCATCAAATTGTGACAAATTTTGCCAGTGGTACAAAAAGTTTAATAATCTATAGTTTATATTGTGAAGGCGTGCAAAGCCACCACCACCACCTGATACACCATGCCCAGCAGGCACACAACATTTTATTGTTGATTCAACGTCAGTGACACTGAATCAATGCTGAAACAATGTTTCAATGCAGCATGCCTGCTGGGTGTGAGTTCTGTGCTGAGTATAGTGTCATGTAACCTGTTTCTTGTGTTCCAAATGCAGTCCTGACAATGCACCGGCATGCTCCTCTCTCAGAGCTTTAGCTCTGCGATCATACTTTGATTGTAACTGATCACGAAGTACATTCACTGCACGTTTATGTTGTTTCTCAACTTCCTCTAACATTACTTCTAGGCGACCAATTTGCTGATCAGATATTGAGCCATCAGAACAAACAGATCGCACATCATCTACATGTTCAGGTTCAGATGTTTCTGATCTGGTTTTCTTATTTTTGTCACGCAGCTCATCCAAAAGCTGATTTTTCTCAAACCCAAGATTTTCTTCACGATCACGAACTTTTGATTCTATTTCCAATAGTTCTTCTTCCAACAATCTTTTTTGTTTCATTAAATTCCTTTCATTTATGTCTTTTTGATATATTACTTCTTCAAACTGTTTTTGTAGTAGTTTTTGCTTTTCCAGTGCTAATTGTTTGTCATGTAATTCTTTCTCCAGATTAGATTTATCCTGAAGCTTAGAAGACAGAATGTCTTTTTCTCTACGAAGTGAGTCCTCAATTATTGACTTCTCTCCTAAAGTAACCGAAAGTGTGTTATTTTCTTGCTCTTTGTTTCTTATTTGATCTAACAGTTCCTCACGCTGTTTCTGAAGCAGAGCCAACTGTCTGCCAAAAACTTCTTCTATTTCCTCAATGCCAGAAGTATTCCTTGTCAACCTTTCACGAAGATCTAACACTATCTGCTCTTGCTCCTTGATGCGATTTAACCATCTTTCATTCTCCATTCTTAAAATATTATTTTCCTTTCTTAGTAAAGCAATATCTTGTCGAGCCCTAACTAAGTCTGCAAGTGCTGTGGTTTCAGAACCTAACACATTTATCTCATCTGTTAGTTTATTTTGATTTGTCTTCACATTTTCTTTCACCGTTTTTTCACGCTCTAAAGCCTCAGTCAACAAAGCTGTTTCTTGTTCATAAATTGCCTTCGTTTCTCTGAAATCCTTCCTCAGTTTTGTGATTTCATCCACAAGCTCAAACTGCTTCAATTCAAGAGCATAATGTCCATCTTCTTCAGCTTTCAAACCAGACCTTATTCTGTCTGAAGTGTCAAAACTATCCCTTCTTGAAGGCACTGATTCTATATCTGAATGAAATGAACTTGTGAATTTACTTTTTCCTTCACTTGCAAGTTCTGCTGCAAATTTACTTTCTGACAATGCACTATGGTCTAATTCACCCTGATCCATTTTGTTTGGATTTACACCTACTTCACCTGAAGGCACAGGATCATGCTTCTCTGAATGATGAGCCTGCCTTCCAAACCCAGAAAAAACTAAATGCTTATGAGAAAATGATTTAGAAATTATAGGTTCCCCTAAGCTTATAGTTGGTTTTGTGGCAGATGTTATATCTGGCAATCCCCCATCTAAATTCAATAAATGTTCTTCTAATTTTCTCACATAATGATCTTTTTCTTTCATATCCTTTTTAAGTGTCTCTATGCTGTTTTTAAGTTCCTGCATTTCTTCCAAGTCTTCAATTGTCAGCTCTCTACTTGTATCACATTCTTTCATGTCAAAACCATTTTCAAGAAGCTCTTTTAGAGTACACAGCTCATCTTCTAAGTACTTCTTTGTTTCAATTAATGTATCAACTTCATTTTTCAAGTCATTATACATTTCCAGCAGCTCTGACTTTTCTTTATCAAAAGTTTCTCTATTATACCTTATAAGCACATCAAGATCCGACTTCTCTTTTTCTAGACCAAAAAGCCTTTGAGACAGCTCTTTATTTTCATGTTCAGCAGACTCAGACTTTACTTTCAACTGTGTCTCTAGTTCTGATTTTTCATCATATGCTTTTCTTAATTCCATTTTCAATTTATCGAACTCCGAATCATTATCATCTAATACAGATTTATCTGATAGTGCTTCTAGTTTTTCAGCCTGACTACTCATTTCTATGACCATCATATTTTTCTCAAGCATTAACTTCTCAACATCTTTTGTATGACTTTCTTTCAACAGTTTCATATTCTGAGACATCAGTTCTACTTTTGAATGTAAATCTACTTTCTCTTTTTCTAATTCTTCCACCTGAACTGCAAGCTCATTTATTGCCCATTCATTTTCTTCATTTATTTCTCTAGACCTTTTCAGTGATAGTTCAAGGGTATCATTCACAGACTGTAGCTTCCTTATTTCTTCAGCTGAATCATGTGTAGGACTAGGTTCATTTTTGATACAGTTATCAGACATCTCGGGCTGTGCAAGTTTAAATGATTTTTCACAAGATACACTAAAATGTGCTGGCTCATCAAATACCACATCTGTTTTTCCCTTAAAGACTGCAAGCTTTTCTTCAAAACACTCAATTTCCTTCTCTTTGTCACATAAAGAGCATGTAAGCTCATCAATTTTTATATTTTGTTCCAAACACTTTTGTTCATAGCTACTCATTTTTTCAGAAAAAGAAATTTTCTCTGTTTCAAGCATTTTATAGTTTTCCTTCCACAATAGCATTTCCTCTTCAATAGTTTTATTTCTCTCAATCAAAAGGCTATTTTCTTCCATACATTTTGTCAATCTTTCATTAAGTTCATGAACAGATGATCTTAATTTCCCCACCTCTATCTCAAATTGCTTACTTTCTGCTATCTTTATTTCAAATTGTTTAATCAATTCCTCAGTATCTGTATTTACCTTGTCAACATACTGTTTTAGCACTTGAGATTGTTCACGTAAGCTACCATTTTCTTCTTCAAGACTCTTAATCTTTTCATTCAAAGTCTCTTTCTCCAATTTGTTTAAAACACTCAAGTCTTCAATTTCTGACATTAAATTGGTATTCTTTTGTTTCATGGCTGAAAGTTCTTCAATAAACTCTTGTTTTCGTATTTTATTCATTTCTTCTACCTTCTGAATATATTCCTGCATTTGTGTGTTTTCAGTCTGTACCAAAGTAATTTGGTTTGATAAAGATGTTATTTGTTCATGAAAACATTGGTTTTCAGCTTTCATTTCAAGTTCCTTATTTTCATAATCTTTCATTAACATGTTAAGATTGGCTTGAAAATTGTTTTTGTCTGATACTGCTTCATCTTTCTCCAGCTTTATCTTTAATACATCATTTTTTCTTTCCTCAAGCTCTCTTTTTAAATCCAATACAGATTTTTCTAACTTTTGTTTGTCCAATTCAAGTTCTGCAATTGATGCAACCCATTGCTCTTCATTTGATTTCTCCTTTTCAAGTTTTCTAAATTCGAAACTGCAGTTATCATTTTCTTTTTTTAATTTCTCTATTTGTTCTTTAGACTGCAAATTTAACTGATGAAGAGAATCATTTTCCTTTCTAAGTTTTTCCAGCTGAACACTGAAATTTTCTTTTAAGAAATTTATTTTTTCCAGCTCTTCCAACTGTTCACCATGCTGATATAATAAGCTCTCATTTTTTTCTTTCAGCTCTGAAATAACTGTTTTTAAGCTCTCGGTTTTCTTCAATTTCTTATTTAAATATTCATGTTCCATTTTGAGAGTGCTGAGTTCTGTTTCTAAACTTTGGATTTGACTGTGCAACTCTTGAATATCATCAGAAGTTCTAAATTCGCTAAAATCTTGTGTTGCTTTTTCAAAATTCTGAATGACTGGGACCACATTTTCTTCACTTTCTACTCTTCTTGGATTAGTTCCTGGACAAATGGAATTCAAAACATCAAACACTGTATTTTCATAACTCTGCTTTCCTTCAGTAACTGGGGGAGGTATAGCTATTACACTGGAATTGTTACTTCCCAGCATGTCATCAGGATCATTTTCTTCTTCCTCACCTACAAACATATTTGGACTTCCACTTATTGAAGCATGTCTGAGTTCTTCAGACAATGGCAATCTATTTACAGTTTGACAATGTGCTAGCTCAGGCCCCTCTTGACTATTTGATACTACTGAGGAAGAGTTTTCAAGATTCTGAATTGACAGGATATCTGTTTCAAAAGTCGCCAAACCTAATTCTTCTATGTCAAGAGAATATGAATCAAGTTTCAAATTAATATTTAAAAGTGGCCTGCCACTTTTTCTTCTAACTACAGGTATTACTTCTTCAAAGAAATCCCCCTGATCTTCACCTGTAGCTTTAGAAGTGTTTGACCTATCATCAGTTATGACACAAGCTGCAGAACCTGGTGGGTTTTCTTCTCCAGGGGACATTTCAGCAATGAACTTGTCTTGTTCCTGAGTTAAATCTTTACTATGCCCTAATTCTAATCGACTCACTCTTTCAGAAGGTATAATTTCTATGATACTGCTTCTATCAGAGTCATCAAAAACCTCATCAGCAATTGTTTCAAATCCAGATACTTGTGTCAAATCTAGCGTGTCTGCTTCATCTAAACTTGTTTTTCTTTCATGAACAAATTGCCCTTCAGATCTGCTACACATGTTTTCTTTATTGGTTTTGAAAGAGGTTACTGACTCTCTGTCACTTGTGATGCCAGAATCAGACAGGCACCTTTTTCTACCTAACAGTTCATCATCATCACTGATTTCATTTTCTGACATATGACGCCTTATTACAGACTTTGCAAATGTACATTCATTGAATGGGTGAACATTTTTATTTGTAACCCCAGTGCCAGATACAGAGTCATAAGAATCAAACTGATCATACTCAATAGTGACTGAACTTTCTGAAAATTCTTCAGTTTCACTTTCAAATTCATTTTCTGAAAAATGTCCTTCAACTTCTTGCTGCTTTGACCGAGCTGTCTTCTTTTTTGAATTAGTTTTTCTATGGTATGATGTTTTTGAATCATTTACTATTTGTTTGATAATATCATCATTCTCTACTTCTGCATCTGTCACACCTTCAACAACAAACTGATCACAAGATCTATCAGGTAAATTGGTAGATTCACTAAATGGGACTCTTACAGAATGTTCAAGGTGAATGGAAGTAATTCTTTGAAGCATAGGTATTTCTGGATCAGTATTCTCAACAAATCTATCTGCTTCACCACTTAAATCAGGAGTACTTTGGCTACCACTGATTTCCTCTTTTTCCATATCAGAAACATCCACTCTTGGAGTTGATGTATTTGAGACTGATAAATCAGCTCGTCTGGCAAGAAGAAATTTTTTAATCCTTTCTACAAGTTGTTCATACTTTATTCTCACTGAAAGACAGTCCGAATTAGAACAAAAAGAATTTGGATCAAGACTTCCACTTAAACTTTTCTCATCTATACTTGAGGTCACACTTCCGAATGATAACTCTGGAGATATTTCCCAGTCCAGCCAGCTTGGAGGTACTTGACTACCTGGATGAGGTGTTTCCATAATTCTCTCATCTCCCATGATGCTCTGAAGATCTAAGTGAAGAGCTTGCAACTGAAGACTGGAGGAATCGGCTCTTCTCAACAGGGCATCTCTAGCAGTGGCAAGATCCTGGAAATAAACAGAAGTTTGTCAGTCTTTCAAAATTTAATCCATTTTAGACTGAATAAACTCCCAGAAACTATACACTGGAAGAGCACAATATCAGTTTTAGGTATGTCAGGCTATGTGATTTAGATATTCTTTGAAAAAAAAAATGGCTAAATTATTTGCAAACAGTGGAGACCCTGTTTGCAAATTACCCTTTTGGGGATCTTGTTTGTTGTGTTCAGGTTTTATGGCCCAGTCGACCCACTTTTGAGGATCTAAATATTAAAATGGGCTAATAAAAATTCTACCATATGCAAGCTGCAATATGTAAATACATAAATAATACATGTTTTAGTGGAGAAATAAGAAAAATAGTGTTGGTGCACTCTCATTTGAAGCTAAATGGGAAATACAAGGAAAATTAAGTCTGGCTGAGTATTCTATATACTGTAAAAAAAATTCTAATTATTGCCTGGGGGTTTATTAGACTCATTATTTTTCATAAAGAGGGAGGTGGGCATTTATTTAGGGGCTACAGCATTTTATAACAGTTGGAAAAACTTTGAAATATTTAAGTTTTCTTCAGATGACCGCCATATTGATATCGGATATGAAAACATACTAGCGTCACAAAGGATGGTTAAGTATAGATTAGCATTACAAAAGATGTGTCAGCCTCTCTAGGAGAATCGAAGTACCTAGCAGAGGACTAGAGATCCCATGTTCATATCTTTTACATGGACCAAGAGAAAAACAGGGACTTGTTTGTTCCATTATTAAACAGTAGATTTGGAAACTGTATGAGGTAGTAGCAATATGTTTTCTAAGTTGACTCGTGGGCATTTATTAGAGGCTGGTATTTCCAAGAAAAATGATAAACAAGAGGGCCATGATGGCCCTGTAACGTTCACCTGAGCAACATAGCACTTTGAGAACCTGATCTAGAACTAATCAAGGCAAACATTCTGGTCAAAGTTCAAAATGATTTTATTAACAAGTAAGACAATGTAGCATGTCTAATGGACTGTGAAATAAAGTTCAAGGTCAAATATGGATGACTGCACTCAAGAGGCCATGCTAAGATGTATGCATGTACTAAGTATCACTGGCTGTAGGAGTAATAGTTACTGAGAAACTGACCTAAACACAAACACTTCACAAGTACCAAATATCACTCTGTAGGACCAATAATTACTGAGAAACTGACCTAAACAGAAAAACTTAAAAGAATCACTGGACAGAAAACTATACATCACCTTGAAATCATCAAGACAAACATTTTGAGCAAGATTCATGATGATCACTTCAAAAATGTGACCTCTAGAGCATCAACAAGGTTTTCCTTTGATTTGGCCAGGTGAACTAGTTTCTGATGTCAAGTGACCCAGTTTTAAACTAGACCTAGAAATCATCAACACAAACATTTTGAGCAATATTTATGATGATTATTTAAAAAATGTGACCTCTGGAGTGTTGTTTTCTGCTGATTTGGCCTGGTGACCTAGTTTTTGACCCCATGTGACCCAGTTTCAAACCTGACCTAAAAATCATCAAGACAAACATTTTGAGCAAATTTCATGATGATTGCTTCAAAAATGTGACCGCTAGAGTGTTAACAAGGTTTTCTGCTGATTTGGCCAGGTGACCTAGTTTTTGACCCCAAGTGACCCAGTTTCAAAACTGACCTAGAAATCACCAAGACAAACATGTTGAGCAAGATTCATGATGATTGCTTGAAAAATGTGACCACTAGAGTGTTAACAAGGTTTTCCACTGATCTGGCCAGGTGACCTAGTTTTTTACCCCAGGTGACCCAGTTTCGAACCTGACCTAAAAATCATCTAGACAAACATTTTGAGCAAGATTCATGATGAATGCTTAAAAAATGTGACCGCTAGAGTGTTAACAAAGTTTTCTGCTGATTTGGCCCAGTGATCTAGTTTTTGACTCCAAGTGACCCAGTTTCGAACTTGACCTAGAAATCATCAAGACAAACATTTTGAGCAACATTTATGATGATTGCTTCAAAAATGTGACCCCTAGAGTGATAACAAGATTTTCAACTGATTTGGCCAGGTGACCTAGTTTTTGACCCCAGATGACCCAGTTTCGAACTTGACCTAGAAATCATTAAGACAAACATTTTGAGCAAGATTCATGATAACTTCTTCAAAAATGTGACCGCTAGAGTGTTAACAAGGTTTTCTGCTGATTTGGCCTGGTGACCTAGTTTTTGACCCCAAGTGACCCAGTTTCGAATTTGACCTAGAACTCATCAAGACAAACATTTTGAGCAAGATTCATGATGATTGCTTCAAAAATGTGACTGCTAGAGTGATAAGATTTTACGCTGGTTTGACCAGGTGACCTAGTTTTTGACCCAGTTTCGAAGACCTAGAAATCATCAAGACAAACATTTTGAGCAAGATTCATGATGATTGCTTCAAAAATGTGACCGCTAGAGTGTTAACAAGGTTTTCTGCTGATTTGGCCTGGTGACCTAGTTTTTGACCCTACATGACCCAGTTTCAAATCTATCCTAGAACTCATCAAGACAAACATTTTGAGCAAGATTCATGATTATTGCTTCAAAAATGTGACCGCTAGAGTGTTAACAAGGTTTCCTGCTGGTTTGACCTGGTAACCTAGTTTTTGACTCCCAGTTTCGAATTTGACCTAGAAATCATCAAGACAAACATTTTGAGCAAGATTCATGATGATTGCTTGAAAAATGTGACCGCTAGAGTCTTAACAAGGTTTTCTGCTGATTCGGCCCTGTGACCTAGTTTTAGACTTCAAGTGACCCAGTTTTGAACTTGACCTAGACATCATCAAGACAAACATTTTGAGCAAGATTCATGATGATTGCTAAAAAAATGTGACCGCTAAAGTGTTAACAAGGTTTTTTGCTGATTTGGCCCGGTGACCTAGTTTTTGACCCCAAGTGACCCAGTTTCGAACTTGACCTAGAAATCATCAAGACAAACATATTGAGCAAGATTCATAATGATTGCTTCAAAAATGTGACCGCTATAGTGTTAACAAGGTTTTCTGCTGATATGGCCTGGTGACCTAGTTTTTGACCCCAAGTGACCCAGTTTCAAACTTGACCTAGAATTAATAGAGGCAAACATTTTGAGCAAGTCTCATCAAGATTGGGTCAAAACTATGAACTCTAGAGTGTTAACAAGTTTTTCCCTTGATTTGACCTGGTGACCTAGTTTTTGATCACAAGTAACCCAGTATCGAACTTGACCTAGATTTTACAGAGGCAAACATTCTGACCAAGTTTCATCAAGATTGGGTCAAAACTATGAACTCTAGAGTGTTAACAAACTAATTGTTGACGACGAACGACGAACAACGGACGACAACTGACGACGGACAGAGGGTGATGACAATAGCTCACCCTGAGCTTTTGCTCAGGTGAGCTAAAAAATCACTGATTTTCAAGCCCAGATTGAGATATGGGTATTTATTAGAGCATGGGCATTTATTAGAATGTTTACGATACCTTCCAAGTATCATTGAAGTAGCACTAAAAAATATTCAACTTACAACCCAGAACAAGAGCTCCGCCAAGCGGGGTATTATACGCCCGTGGCAAGTAATAAGATGTAGCACAAAAACTGGCTCCTGCATAATTCAGTGCTCCGGATATAAACTGTAAGTGGAATTACAAAAAAAAACATTAAAATAATTTCATTGGGGCATATCTCTGCTGATATTTGGAGAACTGTAACCTAAGGGTCCAAGCTGGCCCAGAAATTAAGGGAGAAGTGACTTCTCCCTCCTGGGAAAATAGGGAGAAGTTTGCTGCTTCTAGGGAGAAGTGCTTTCTGACGGAGGACATACCACAGAAGCATGGCTATATTATAAGCTCATATGAGCTGATTTGTTTTTCCTATACTTCAATATCGGACCAATCAATAACAAAACAAAAATAAACAACCCAAAAAAAAAAAAAAAAAAAATGCTGCAAGAAATTTTTTTGTAAACCTTTAACTTGCTTAATACTGATTTTTAATTTTGTTCTTCAAGGGAGCCAAATCAGAAGAGTATTAAAAAAAAAAATCAAGAAGAATTATGTATTTATAAAGATTTTAATAATGACAACCTTTCCTTGCAAATCTAATAAAACAAGATGTTAAAAAAAAAAAAAAAAAAAAAATCAAAATCTTGCCCATATGACCAGAACTTTAGTTATTTGCAAAAAATATACCTATTATAAAATAAAATTTGCACACTATTACTTCTAAACAATATGCTGCGAAAAGTTTACAAAAACTTTCAAAGGGGCATAAATCTGCAAATATTTGGTGCACTGTAACCTCGAAATAATATGTGCTGCTCCACATCATCGTGTAACTATTTATGAAGTTTCAGCTTGATCTGATGTAAACTGTAGGAGGATTCAGCCGAAAACAAAAAAATTAATAGGAATGTTCAAAGGGGTTTAGCTCTGCTAATATTTGGTGGACTGTGACCTTGAAACAATATGTGCTGCTCCACATCATGGTCTAACTACAAATCAAGTTTGAGCTTGATAGGATGTATACTGTAGGAGGATTTAGCCGGAAACGAAAAGTTTACTGAAAGTTTCAAAGGGGCATAACTCTGCTAATATTTGGTGGACTGTAACCTAAAAACTATATGCACTGCTCCACATCATGTTCTAACTGTACATGAAGTTTCAGCTTGATTGGATGTAAACTGTAGGAGGATTTACTCAGAAACGAAAAATAGAAATTTTCAAAGGGGTATAACTCTGCTAATATTTGGTGGACTGTACCTCGAAACAATATGCGCTGCGCCACATGATGGTCTAACTACAAATCAAGTTTCAGCTTGATCGGATGTAAACTGTAGGAGGAGTTAGCCGGAAACGAAAAGTCTACTGAAATTTTCAAAGGGGCATAACTCTGCTAATATTTGGTGGACTGTAACCTTGAAACAATATGCGCTGCTCCACATCATGGTCTAACTATATATGAAGTTTCAGCTTGATCGGATGTAAAATGTAGGAGGAGTTAACCGGAAATGAAAAGTTTAAAGAAATTTTCTAAGGGGCATAACTCTGCAAACATTTGGTGGACTGTAACCTATAAATAATATGCGCTGCGCCACATCATGGTCTAACTATATACCAAGTTTCAGCTTGATCGGATGTAAACTGTAGGAGGAGTTAGCCGGAAACGAAAAAGTTTACGGACGGACGGACAGACGGACGCCATACCCCGTAACATAATACGTCCCGTTTTTCAAACGGGCATATAAAAATTAGGAGATGATAATCAGAAATATAAGATAAATGTAGTTATCATTCTTGTATGAGAAACAGCATCACAACCTATCCCACAGTCCAACCTATCCCACAATCCAACCAGGAAACATTCAAATTGATTGAGTCGAGGTTTTATGGCCCAGTCAAACCATTAGGGCTATGTCGAGTTCAGTCAGTTTTCCTAACCACACTTTTTCTGGACAGGCTTACTCCACTAAGCAGTTTAACACTATTTGTGCAAATTCCAAAGGATATTCAGTTTATAGCCTGAACAAGAAAAAGTCCATTTACTACTTCCTGATGTAACTAAAAACAGAATGATGAGTGATAAACAGTGCAGAACCTGATTGGCATTCTGCAGCTCTGATCTGGCCTTACACTGTGTGCCCAGTTCTATCTGTCCAAAACTTAGGGTAAGTACAGAACTTTTGACATAACCTTCCTTCCTCTTACTTGGAAAATATAATTTCCTTAACCCTTGTCCTGCTTGTTTGTGTTGAGGTTTTATGGCCCAGTCAACCCAATGGGGCCATGTCGAGCGCAGTCAGTTTACCTAGCCACACGTTTACTGGGCAGGCTTAGTCCTCTAAGCGGTTAACCAGTATTGTGCACATTCTTTCGCCAGAAACTGACAACTGCCCTTCTTGAATCAGCGGAAGGGAGAGAATGACCGTAGAAAATATTTCACGATCAATCTCCACGAAAGTATGTTGCTGACCTCGGCGGGGGTTCAACCCGCGACCTCCTGGTCTCCAGTCGGACGGCGCATCCAACTGCTGAACCTGGATATACCATACCTTGGCGAACAGTGTAGATCCAGATCAGTTGGCTTCTGAGAAGCCAACTGATCTGGATCTGCACTGTTTGCCATTCAGTATGTGAATCTATAGCAACAATCTGGATGAAGTAATCTGATTGGCTGAAAATTTAAAAAGGGTGTGGCATCCTAATTTAATCAGCAGGACATGGGTTAAGACATAGCTTCAGATAAAAGGGAGTTATAATTCACATAATTTTTTTCTTATTTCCACATGAATATGTGGATACTCATTAGAAGCAGCTCAGTGAGGTGCTCAGGGATCAATTTTAGCACTTGCTAACTTGCTAAATGCTGGTTAATTTCCTCAAAAAGCAAGATGCAATTTCCATCACTTGCTAATTCTAGCAAGTAGTTGGAAAGATTCTCTTTAATTGGCAGAACCTGAGGCATTGTTGCTAAGTTTTGTAATTTCTTTTCCAAAAGCAATGATGTTATTTTTTCCACAAAACAGGTTTTGACATTACATGCAAATTGTCTCCATAGGAGACAATTTGCATGTAATGTCAAAACCTGTTTTCTGGGAAAAATAAGAAAAATATTTTAAAATGTCTGCTGAAATTTTTACCCAGATTGCTAAGGTTTAAAGCCACATTTAACAGTGTTTATAAGTGTGAAAAAGCAAGTTGGCTGAAAAGTTTAGCAAGTAAAAAATAATGCCACTTGCTAATTTTAGCAAGCTGTCAAAAAAGTTAAATTTGAACCCTGGTGCTTCAATGAGTATCAAGACACAATTATGTTTTCATGGAAAAATAAGATAAAGATATCAGTCCTTTTTGATTGGAAAAAGCACCTTATCTGAAGCTATGACAAGAAGTGTAGCTGCTCCTAGTCTGCCACAAAAAACTTACTGAAAACTGGACACAGGCTAATGACAATATAATCTGATCTGAATAGGCAGTTTTCCTTCTTTCTTTCTTTCTTTTTTTTTTTTGGTTTGGGTTTTATGACCCTTTCACCACTGATATGGTTATGATCCCAAGCACCACTGATATGGTTAAGAATGCTATCTCACAGATGAAGGCTGGCAAAGCACTGGGCCCATCAGGCATAGTGGTGGAGATGATACGAGCAGCTAGTGACATGGGCACCTCCATGATCCGCGACCTGACTGCTGCAATCATTTGGGATGGCAAGGTACCTCTGACTGGGAGCAGAGTTTCACTGTCTGGCTCTACAAGGGAAAGGGGGATGCACTGGAAAGGGGTAACTACCGCGGTCTCAAGCTGACAGAGCAGGTCATGAAAGTCCTGAAGAGGACTGTGGACAGCCTCATCAGACAGCTGGTGTCAATCAACGATTCCCAGTTTGGCTTCGTCCTAAGGCAGAGGCACAACAAATGCAATCTTTGTTGTCAGGCAGCTGCAAGAGAAGTATCTAGCTGCCAACAAGAGATCTACATGGCTT
Organism: Anodontia alba; assembly: GCA_964016985.1. Classification (NCBI taxonomy): domain Eukaryota; kingdom Metazoa; phylum Mollusca; class Bivalvia; order Lucinida; family Lucinidae; genus Anodontia; species Anodontia alba. The sequence goes on from OZ024833.1 coordinate 10,768,539, forward strand.
TCATAGACCTGGAGAAGGCATTTGATCCAGTACCTCAGAAGGTCATCTGGTGGGCGCTGAGAAAATTTGGTGTGGAGGAATGGATTGTGGGACTGGTGCATGGGATGTATGCAAATGCACGGAGCCATGTCCATGTTGGTGAGGGGTACAGTTAAGAGTCTGAAGTGAAGGTCGGTGTTCACCAAGGCTCAGTACTCAGCCCGCTGCTCTTCATCATTGTGCTTGAAGCCTTATCACGGGAGTTCCGCTCTGGGGTCCCCTGGGAGGACCTCTATGCCGATGACCTTGTTATCATCGCTGAATCGCTCGAGGAATGTGTCAGGAGGCTCTTGACTTGGAAAGAAACAATGGAAAAGAAAGGACTGAGAGTAAATGCAAGAAAGACGAAGATCATGATCTGCGGTACAGGCCTGGACCTCCTGCAGAGTTCAGGAAAGTTTCCATGCGCCATCTATCGCACTGGCATCTTCTGCAATGGCTGCAAGCACTGGGTGCACAAGAAATGCAGTGGGCTCAAGTGCTTGACAAAGGACCCTGACTACAGAAGTACACGGTGCCAGGGAACTGCACGCCCCCTGGAAGGCAGACCACAGAAGGAAGTCCAGGTCGGACCTGACAAGCTGGAGGTGGTAGCTTCCTTTTGCTGCCTAGGAGACATGCTCTCAGCAGCAGGTGGCTGTGAACTTTCAACCACAACACATGAAAACTGCTTGGAAGAAGTTCAAGGAGCTGCTAACAGTTCTCTCTTCATGCCACCTCTCTTTCAAGACAAGTGGCTGTGTGTACAGGTCTTATGTGCAGAGTGCAATGCTCCATACCAGTGAGACTTGGCCATTGACAAAGCCAAACCTCCACAGTCTGCAGCGGAATGACAGGGCAATGATCAGACAGATCTGCAATGTCAGGCCGCAAGACATTGTCAACATCAGGTCCAATGAGCTACTTGGCATTGAGGATCTGGACCGCATTCTGAAGGAGAGAAGGCTCTGCTGGTATGGACATGTGGAACGGTCCAATGGTGCAGTCAAGACAGCCTTTCACATACAGGTTGATGGATTTTTTTTTTTTTTTTTGATTTGGGTTTTACGGCCCTTTCAAGAATATTTCACTTGTATCGAGCCGATCGTTCATCGAAGGTGGGCGAAAACCGGAGAACCCGGAGAAAAACCACCTGACCATCCGTAAGCAGAACTTGGCTTTCCCACATATGACCCCAGCGAGGCTCGAACCACAGCGGTGAGAAACCTAATGGATTAAGAGTCAACTCTCTTATCCACTAGGCTACGGGGGCCCGCACAGGTTGATGGAAAGTGTGGGCCTGGGAGGCCCAAGATGACATGGAAGCAGCTGACAGAGAGGGACTGCAGAGAGTGGAAGCTTTCAGCTATCAACCCTCATGTTAGACATACCTGGAGATCTGGTGTGAGATCTTCCATGTGTGCAGCAAGCCAGCTATCTAGAAGGGGGCCCACTGATGTGGATTTTGCCCCTATACCTGCATGTTAATCAAAAATCCGATTACGATGTTATGATTTCAAGAATATTTCACTTATATTGAGCCGATCGTTCATCAAAGGTGGGCAAAAACTGGAAAACCCAGGGAAATATACAATACCATCCCTACCCCCTACATGATCTCAGGATCAAGGTCATGGACAGAAATTTTATGTTAAAATTTTACATTAAAGTTTTTAGGTCTTAAAATATTTGACCAATCTATATCTTCATGCATATACTATACATAAACCAAATCCATCAAAAGGTTTGGAAACAAGGTTCTAAAAACTTTAACATAATAATTGTAAGTCCACGACCTTGACCTTGAGGTCACATAGCAGGGTGGTGATGGTACTGTGTAAAACTTTGGACCAATATCTATCATCATACCATATATGAACAAAATCCATCAAATGTTTTGAAATAATGAGGTTCTAAAAAATTTAACACAAACCTTTAACATAAAAATTCTAAGTCTGTGACCTTGACCTTGAGATCATATAGGGGGTGGGGATGGTATTGCATAAAATTTTGGACCAATATATATCATCATACTACATATGAACAAAATCCATCCAATGGTTTGGAAATAATGAGGTCCTAAAAACTTTAACACAAAACTTAAACATAAAAATTCTAAGTTTGTGACCTTGACCTTGAAGTCATGTAGTGGGGTGGGGATGGTGCTGCGTAAAATTTTGGACCAATATCTATCATCATACTGCATATGAACAAAATCCATCCTACTGTTTGGAAATAATTAGGTCCTAAAAGTTTAATGCAAAACTTAAACATAAAAATTCTAAATTTGTGACCATGACCTTGAGGTCACATGGAGTATGTGGGGAGGGGGATGGGGAGAGGGTGAGAAAGATGGTACTGCATAAAATTTTGGATCAATATTTATCATACTAAAAATGAACGTAAATCAATCATAAGATGTGGAAGTTATGAGCTCTTAACCAGAGGACCAATGGTTCTGTAGTTCACCTGAGACTATAATTTTGTTCTGAGGCAAGCTTATGGTAACAATGTTTAAGAATCAAACATATGGGTATGGTAGCTGGTACAGTTTAAAAAAGTCTCTGTATCCTACAGCAACTTATGGAATTTAGCTTTAATTAATTTGGTAAAACAGAATGTTCAGATAAAATATGGCTTGGATAAAGTGACATACCAAATATCAAAGGCCTGTTCCTTCTAGTTTCACACAAGGTTTTTAAAGCTTTGCCCCATATGGGTCTATGTAAATAAAGACGCCTGAGTCAGGGCCATTTCTGAACCCAGGGCTATAATGTGAACAATCTTGGTAAAGGTCCACTAGATAAAACTAAGTACCAAATGTCAAAGACCTAGACCTTCTAATTTCACACAAGTAGATTTTTAATGCTTTTCCCCCACACGAGTCTATGTTAGATAAGTGACCTCTGGGATGGAACCATTTTGACCCCAGGGCCATAAATTAAACAATCTTGATAAAGGCCCTCTAGCTGATGCTACATGCCAAATATCAATGACCTAAGCCGTCTAGTATCAGACAAGAAGATTTTTAAAGTTTATCCCTATATGTGTCTATGTAAAACAAATGAGCCCCGAGGCAGGGCCATTTTTGACCCCAGTGCTATAATTTGTACAATCTTGGTAAAGGCCTACTAGTTTAAGCTACATACCACATATCAAAGGCCTGGGCCTTCTAGTATCAGACAAATTGTTAAGCTTTTCCCTATATGAGTCTATGTAAAACAAATGAGCCCCTGGGCAGGGCCATTTTTTACCCCTAGGCCATAATTTGAACAATCTTGATAGAAGCCCATTAGATGTTTATATACCAAATATCAAAGGCTGGGCCTTTTAGTTTCAAATTCAGAGAAGAAGATTTTTAAAAAGTTTTTCCCTATACAAGTCTATGTAAAGTATGTGACCCTGGCATGGGGCCATTTTTGACCCCAAGGCTATAGTTTGAATAATCTTGTTAGAGGTCCGCAAGATAAAGCTACATACCAAATATTAAAGGCCTGGGCCTTCTAGTTTCAGAAGAAGATTTTTTAAAATTTTGCCTATAAGAGTCTATGTAAAAATAACAGGACCGTGAGGTCCTGAATCAATCACCAAAGCTTCAAGGTAACTGGTTGTTTGGTTGTGAAGAAGATTTTTGATGGTTTGTTCAGTGGCAGCCATCTTGTATGATGTCATGAGCCGATGTGTGCTAATAAGGATCAATGAGCTAAAAATATGAGTGCAATTATTTCTGATGCTCACTCCATATACAAGGGCTATTCCAACAAGAGCTGTCCCATGACAGCACAGCTCGCCTGTTTGTGCCTTGTCTACCTGTTTTCATATTAACCCGTCAAAAGGTGAATTCAGTATTTTTATATGACTGTTTTCCAAATACAATAAGTTATGTGAGTCTGAATATAAATCACACGTCCCTCTATAAATTTTAAAGCAAATCTATGTGTTACATGGAACACTGACCTAGATATATTTTGAGGTTGATCATCGCATGTTCCTGGTATGAACTTTCTCCATCAAATAGTCTTCCAGTTATTAGGCAAAATCACTGAATGATGAAATACAGGTCACACTGAGTCACACTAACCAAGATACATTTTATGTCAATCAATGGGTCACATGGAAGTTAAAATCTGGGTATGACATTTCTCTATCAAATAGTCTTCTAGATATAAGGTAAAATCACTGGACTGTACAATGTAGGTTACACTGACCTACATGTATTTTTAGGTTACTCTTAGTGTCACATGGAACTGATATTCATAGTATGATATTTCTCTATCATATAATCTTCGAAATATAAGAAAAAAATCACTGGAACATGAAATATAGGTCACACTGACATGCATGTATTTTGAGGTCAGCCTTTGTGTCACATGGAACTAATATCCAAGGTATGTCATTTCTCTTATCATAAGTCGAGATATAAGGCATAATCACTGGACCATTAAATATGGGTCATAATGACCTACATATATATTGAGGTCACTCTTTGTGTCACATGGAATTAATATCTAAGTATGACATTTCTCTATCAAATAGTCTTCAAAGTATAAGGAATAATCACTGGTCCATGAAATATAGGTCATACTGACCTACATATATTTTGAGGTCACTCTTCGTATCACATGGAACTAATATCCAAGGTATGACATTTCTCTATCAAATAGTCTTCGAGATATAAGGCATAATCACTGGACCATGAAATATAGGTCAAATTGACCTACATATACTTTGAGGTCACTCTCCCTGTCACATGGAACTAATATCCAAGGTATGACATTTCTCTATCAAATAGTCTTCGAGATATGAGGCATAATCACTGGACCATGAAATATAGGTCACAGTGACCTAACTATATTTTGAGGTCACACTTCATTTCACATGGAACTAATATCCAAAGTATGACATTTCTCCATCAAACAGTCATCGAGGTATAAGGCGTAATCACTGGACCATGAAATATGGGTCACACTGACCTACATATATTTTGAGGTCACTGTTCCTGTCACATGGAACTAATATCTAAGGTGTGACATTTCTCTATCAAATAGTCTTAGAGATATGAGGCATAATCACTGGACCATAAATATAGGTCACACTGACCTAAATATATTTTGAGGTCACTCTTCATGTCACATAGAACTAATATCCATGGTATGACATTTCTACATTAAACAGTCATTGAGACCATGAAATATAGGTCAAATTGGCCAACATATATTTTGAGGTCACTCTTCGTGTCACATGGAACTAATATGTAAGGTATGACATTTCTCTACCAAATAGTCTTCAAGTTATAAGGCATAATCACTGCTCCATGAAATATAGGTCACATTGACCTACATATATTGTGAGGTCACTCTTCATGTCACATGGAACTAAGAGCCACGGTATGACATTTCTCTATCAAATAGTGTTCAAGATATAAGGCATAATCACACTGACCTAATTATATTTTGAGGTCACTCTTTGTGTCACATGGAACTAATATCCAAGGTATGACATTTCTCCATCCAAATAGTCCCAATAAGGACCATGAAATAAAGGTCAATGGACAGTGAAATGTAGGTCATCATGACCTTCACAAAATGACACTTAAAGCAATGTCACAAGGTTGACTGATGTATTACCTAGGATGTGTTTACAATGCTAGCATAACAGAAATGCACTAAACACTTTTATTATAAGAGGTGTCCTGGATTTTGAACCCTAGCCTCACCCCAGGGCAGGAACCCAGGGGCCGATACCTATGAACATTTAGACGACCCTTCCAGGCACCCTTATTCTGAATATGAATGCTTGTTGACAACTGACTACTATTATATAAGCATATGAAAAATTTAAACACAGCAATAGAGCATTTTACAAAGGTGTCCTAGATTTTGACCACTAGCCCCACCCCGGGGCATGAACCCAGAGGTCTGTTCTTATGAAATCGCAGAAGACCCTCCCAAGCACCCATGTTCCAAATATGAATGGTCTGTGGTAAGTGACTGTTGAGATATAAGCATTTGAAAAACTTTAACACAGTGTGACGGGAACGGGAACGCAAACGCGTAGGCGCACACGGATGACCGGGGTGACTACAATAGCTCTCCTTGTACTTTGTACAGGTGAGCTTAAAAATAATGCCACTTTCATTGTTTCTCCTTTACTGCAAATTTAATAAAAGCACCGTAAGTATAATACCCCGCCATAGCAATTATTTGTTTATGTATTAAAGTTATCGTTGCGAAAATGCCTGGAAAGAAAATGACGGAGGGACAGATAACAATTCTAAACCAGATCTTGATAATATCAATGGACAGATAACAATCCTAAACCAGATCTTGATAATATCAATGCATATAGTAAGTTTGGTTAAATGGCCTTGTTATTTACTCAAGTTATCGTCCAGAAATGAAAATATAGGCGTGTCTCGGGCAGATAACTCTGTAACAATTTGACGAAATTTGCCCATTTGCAATTCCAAAACAGATCTCCTTAAGGTAAATGCATACAGCAAGTTTGGTTAAAATCCCTTGTTATTTACAAGTTATCATTTGGAAATGAAAATATGGGCGTGTCACGGGCAGATAACTGTAAAACTTTGACGAAATTTGCCTATTAGCAATTCCATACCAGATCTCCTTAATGTCAATATATATAGCAAGTTTGGTTAAAAACCCTTGTTATTTACTCAAGTTATTGTCCAGAAACGAAAATATGGGCGTGACTCAGGCAGATAATTCTGTAAAAATTTGACGAAATTTGCCCATTAGCAATCCCAAATCAGATCTCCACAATATCAATGCACATACCAAGATTGGTGAAAATCCATTAATGTTTACTCAAATTATCATCCGGAAACGAAAAACGGACGGATGGACGGATAGACAGACGGATGGATACACGGGCGACCAACGTGAAACCATAATACCCCGCCACTATTGTGTGGCGGGGTATAAAAATCATTTTGACTTGCTCTGCCCTTCGAAATACTCTCCATCTACCTGAATACACCTTTTTAGCTGGTCAACCCACTTTTAGAAGCAGTTTCATACTTTTCAATGGGGACACCCATCAGATACTGATGAACTGCAGCTCCAAGGGCATTTCTTGAATTGTATATCTTTCCAGATAGATGATATTTGAGTTTTGGAAACAGAAAATAGTCGCAGGGGGCCAGATCTGGCAAAAACGGAGGATGTGTTAGGACGGTGCCCATTTCTGATTCCAAAAACTCGGTCACAAGGTGTGCCTTGTGAGCGGGTGCATTATCATGCAAGAGTCTGTGGTGTTCAAGTCCTGATTTGGGGCGGCGGGTTTTGTAGTACTTCTTCAATTTTCTTAGCACAACATTTTTATAGAACTTTGTTGTGACTGTTCTGCCTTTTGGTACCGGAAATTGCATGACTGGACCCTTATTTTCTAAGAAAATTACATACAAAATGTTCTTTACCCTTTGTTCGTTTGGCAATAATTGGACGGCTCACATTTTTGGTTGGAACACTTCCGCTTTGGTTCAAAATAGTAAGCCCAGGGTCACCATTTGAAGACTATGATGTGCACTAGTACCGGATACTATATCCCAAGTTTCAAGGTCATCAGCCTTACGGTTGTGGAAAAGAAGACTTTTGAAGGGTTTTTACCATATATGGGCATGGTGGCCATCTTGGTCATGTGACATAGACCCAAAATTTAATTGATTGAGTTGGGGTTTAACGACACGTCAACCCTTGTGGGTCATTTTGTGTCGTCTCCCAGAAAAAGGGAGAAAAGAGATAGAAAAAATAGTAGAGGAGAAGGAAGAGAAGGACAGGGAAGAAAGGGGAACAGGAATGAAAGTGAAGAAACAGAAGAAATAAAAACATTCCCCTTCTACCCTTACCTGCTACAAGGGTAGCAGGTCTTGCCCAACTGTAAGCCAATATCAGTTGGACGCTCCGGTAATGTATGCTACACGACACCTTCGCACCACCCGACCACCCCTGACATAGACCTAAAGCCAAAGGCTGCCTGGGAGCTTTTAGTATGGTCATGCTCCATTGTCCGTCCGTCATCTGTTGTACGTCGTCCGTCGTCTGTTGTCCGGCAACCATTTTCACACATCTTCTCAGAAACCACAGGGCTGATTGAAGCCAAATTTCATCCGGAGCCTCAATGGAATGGGGGAACATGTTGTTTTTTTTTTTACATAGACCCAAAAACTTATGTTCCCCCATTCCACTGAGGCTCCGGATGAAATTTGGCTTCAATCAGCCCTGTGGTTTCTGAGAAGATGTGTGAAAATGGTTGACGGACAACAGACGACATACAACAGATGACGGACGGACAATGGAGCATGACCATACTAAAAGCTCCCAGGCAGCCTTTGGCTTTAGTGAGCTAAAAATCCATTGTTTTCACTCTTTCTCATCCAAAAGACTAAGTTGAGAAAAGTGACCTTGCTGTGAAATAGGTCAGGGTCATCCCAAGGTCATCATTTGAACAAATTATGATGGGCCCATGTACCAGATGCTGCATGCCAAGTTTTAAGGTCATCGGCCTTACAGTTCTAGAGTAGAAGATTTTTTAAGGGGTTTTTACCTTATATGGGCATGATGGCCATCTTGGTCATGTGACTTAGATAATATGAGAAAAATTTCATTTATTCATCCAATATAAAATCTATATCAAATTTCACTTCACTTGCCCCAGTAGTTCAGAGAAAAAGATGTTTGGAATATGGAACCTGAGTGACCTTGGTCCAAGGTCAATGACTGATTGATTGTGTTGAGGTTTAATGACATGTCAACCCTTCTGGGTCATTTTGTGTCTTCTCCTGGAGAAAGGGAGAAAAAAGCTAGAAGAAAAAGTAGTGGAGATGAAAGAGAGGGACAGGGAAGAAAGAGGAACAGGAATGAAAGTGAAGAAACAGAAGAAATAAAAACAGTCCCCCTCTACCCTTACCTGCTACAAGGATAGCAGGCCTTGCCCAACTGTAAGCCAATATCAGTTGGATGCCCCGGTGACGTAAGATACATGACACCTTCGCCACACCCAACCACCCCCACAAGGTCAATGAATTCATTTGGTTTACCTGATCTATCAATATTGGTGACACAGTCTTCAATGGTTTCCTAAAAATTGTTTTCATTTTTCCCATGCAAAAGCCTGAATCGGCATAATTGACCTTGTCGTAAAATGGGTCAAGGTCAACCTAGGGTCACCTCTTGAGCAAACTGTGAAGGGCCCAAGTAACAGACGCTACATGCTAAGATTCAAGGTCATCAACCTTAGGGTTCTGGAGATGTAGATTTTTGAAGGGTTTTTACCATATATGGGCATGGCAGCCATCTTGGCCATGTGTGACCTCAACCATATGAGCAAAATTTCATTTAATTCTCCGATAACGGTTCCATATCGAATTTCACTTTAATCAGCCCAGCCGTATCAGAGAAAAAGATGTTTGAAACATGGAAACTGAGTAACCTTGGTCCAAGGTCACTGAATGGGCCTGACCTTAGTTACCCATAAATCTTCATGTATTCATTTGGTTTACCTGATCTACCAATACTGGTGACATAGTCTTCAATGCTTTCCTAAAGATTGTTTTTATTTTTCCCATGCAAATGCCCAAGTCAGCATATTGATTGTGTTGGGGTTTAACGACACGTCAACCCTTGAGGGTCATTTTGTGTCGTCTCCCAGAGAAAGGGAGAAAAGAGATAGAAGAGAGTAGAGGAGATGAAAGAGAGGGACAGGGAAGAAAGAGGAACAGGAATGAAAGTGAAGAAACAAAGGAAATAAAAACATTCCCCCTCTACCCTTACCCACTACAAGGATAGCAGGCCTTGCCCAACTGTAAGCCAATATCAGTTGGACGCCCCAGTGATGTAAGATACACAGCACCTTCGCACCACCCGACCACCCCCAACCAAGTCAGCATAACTGACCTTACTGTAAAATGGGTCAAGATCAACCTAGGGTCACCTCTTAAACAAATTGTGAAGGGCTCGTGTCCCAGATGCTACATGCCAAGATTCAAGGTCATCAACCTTAGGGTTCTTGAGAAGAAGATTTTTGAAGGGTTTTTACCATATATGGGCATGGCGGCCATCTTGGTCAATTGTGACTTCAACCATATGAGCAAAATTTCATTTATTCCTCCAATAAAGGTTCCATATCAAATTTCAGTTCAATTGGCCCAGTGGTAACAGAGAAAAAGATGTTTGAAATGGAACCTGAGTGACCTTGATCCAAGGTCACTGAATGGGCCTGACCTACTCTTATATTACCCATAAATCTTCATGTATAAATTTAGTTTACCTGATCTACCAATTTTAGTGACATATTCTTCAATGTTTTTTTTAAAAATCATTTTTTTTTCTCTTTTTCCCATGCAAAAGCCTAAGTTAGCAAAATTGACCCTGCCATAAAATAGGTCAAGGTCAAACTAGCATCACAATTTGAACAAATTATGATGAGCTAGAGTACCAGATGCTACATGCCAAGTTTCAAGGTCATCGGCCTTATGGTTCTGAAGAAGATGTTTGAAAAGTTTTTACCATACATGAGCATGGCCACCATCTTGTGACCCAGACCCCAGGAACAAACTTTCATTCCCCCATCCCACTGAGGCTCCAGATGAAATTTGTGTTCAATTGGCCCAGCAGTTTCAGAGGAGAAGATGTTTGAAAATGGCTGATGATGATGGAGCCTTACCATACTATAAGCTCCCCTGGAGCCTTTCACTCTGGTGAGCTAAAAGTTTGACCTTTCCGTAAAAAAGGTCAAGGTCAACCAAAGGGTTTTTACCATATATGGGCATAGTGACCATCTTGGTCATGTGCCCCAGATGCTGCAAATAAACTTACTTTCCCCCTATCCATTGAGGATCCATATGAAATTTGGCTTTGATTGGCCTAGTGGTTTCTGAGATGTTTGAAAAGTTTTCCCTAAATGAGTCTATGTAAACCAAGTGACCCCTGAGGCGGGGCCACTTTTGGCCCCAGGGCTGTAATTTGAACAATTTGGCAAAGTCCTCAAGATAAAGCTACACACCAAATATCCACAAGATAAAGTTACACACCAAATATCAGAGGCCTTGGCCTTCTAGTTTCAAACAAGAAGAATTTTAAAGTTTTGCATATAGGAGTCTATGTAGAGAAAATTGACCTTTCTGCAAAAAAGGCCAAGATCAACTGAAGGTTATAATTTTTTCACACTTTACTGGGCCTACATCCCTAATGCTGCATACGAAGCCCAAGGGCCATTGGCCCTTTGGTTCCGGAGAAGAAGATTTTTAAATAAGTTTTTACCATATATGGGCGTGGGGACCATGTTGATCATGTGATCCAGATATGGCGAACAAACTTTTTTGTGGGCGGAGCGCAATGCTCCATGCCAGTGAGACTTGGCCATTGACAAAGCCAAACCTCCAATGTCTGCAGCAAAATGACAGGGCAATGATCAGACAGATCTGCAATGTCAAGCCGCAAGGCATTGTCACCACCAGATCCAATGAGCTACTTGCGCAGCTTGGCATTGAGGATCTGGACCTCATTCTAAAGGAGAGAAGGCTCTGCAGGTATGGACATGTGTAATGCTCCAATGGTGCAGTCAAGACAGCCTTTGACCTACAGGTTGATGGAACGCGTGGCCTGGGAAGCCAAAGATGACATCGAAGCAGCTGACAGAGAGGGACTGCAGAGAGTGGAAGCTCTCGGCTATCGACACCTTATGATAGACATACCTGGAGATCTGGTGTGAGATCTGCCATAGGTGCAGCAAGCCAGCTACCTGGAAGGGGCCCACTGACGTGGATGTTGGCCCTGTACCTGCACGTTAATCAAAAATCTGTTGATGATGACTGATGATGTTCTGAGAAGAAAATGTTGAAGAATGTCGACAACGGATGGACGGATGAAGGCTGGCAGAGCCTGCCTATACTGTAAGCTCACCTATGAGCTTAAAGGTTCAGGTGAGCTAAAATCTTTGACACAGATATCTATGTAGGCCGCAAAAACTTATGGACAAACTAACATACCGACTAACAGACAGACAGAAAGACAAAAACTATATTTATAATTAAGTATAATTAAGCTTTCAATTAATGATTATGATGATGATTTGCATTTTCATCCCTTTCAACATCATTTAAGTCATACTGAGATAATGGAAGGGTGATTATGAAAGGCTCTGTGCATGAAGCCATGTAAAATCATGAGCTGAATTCCACACCTAGTGGGATTCAAACCTGAAATTTCATGAACCCCAGCCAGGACTGCTAACCACTCAGCCACCTGGATGCATCATAAAAGCGTGATACCCGCACTTCTTTAGATACAACAAATATCACCATAACATCTTTTTTTCTAACTGCTGTTTGATAATATATATACTGTAATAACCTTAAGTATTGGGATAGCAGAGTAAATGTTAACCCTTGCCATGCTGAAAAAATCAAGATGTCATGCTCACTTCTAAATATCAGCCAATCAGATGCCTTGATAAACTGAATGGCAAACAGTCAAGATCCAGATCAGTTGGCTTCTTCAGAAGACAACTGATCTGGATCTACACTGTTTGCAAAGGCAGAATATATCCGGGTTCAGCAGGAGTAACTGATGATAATTATGGAAAAATTTTCACCAGTTCTCCATAAAAACATATGTTGTGGGTACTCATTTGAAGTGCCTCACTGAGGCACTTCAAATGGGTACCCACAACATATGCTTTTATGGAGAAATAAGAAAAATTATCCCATAGTTGTTACTAAAATACTCATCCTTAACAAATCCTCTGGGATAGACAGGCCTATTCTTACGACATGAAAGTCATAACATAGGAATGAAGCATAGCTGAAAAAATTTCACGCCTATCGTGGGAATCAAACCCGGTCTGTCCGGATAAATATCCAACGCTCTAACCTCTGAGCCAAAGAGTTGACTCCCTGAAGCAGTTGTCAGAGAGTGAATATATACCTACAAGCTATATGAAATCTGCCAATGCAGATAATCGAAGGAAGGAGTGCTAGGCCGTAACACTCCCCCCTTTTCAAGAAAGTCATCATTTATGATGACGCGAAGCCATTTTCGGCGAAGTAATGTCCAACCTCGGATGAGCCTCTATCTTACAACATGAAAGTCGTAACAAAGGAATGAACATAGCTGAAATAATTTCAGGCCTATCGTGGGAATCGAACCCTGTCTGCCTGGATAAAAATCCAATGCTCTAACCGCTGAGCCAAAGAGTCGACTCCCTGACGCAATTGTCAGAGAGTGAATATATACCTACAAGCTATGCAAAATCTGCCAATGCAGATAATAAAAGGAAGGAATGCTATGCCGTAACACTCCCCACTTTTCAAGGAAGCCATCATTTATGATGACACGAAGCCATTTTCAGCGAAGTAATGTCCAAGCTCGGATGAGCCCCCATCTTACAACATGAAAGTCGTAACAAAGGAATGAAGCATAGCTGAAAAAATTTCCCGCCTATCATGGGAATCAAACCCAGTCTGTCTGGATAAAAATCCAATGCTCTAACCACTGAGCCAAAGAGTCGACTCCCTGACACAATTGTCAGAGAGTGAATATATACCTACAAGCTATGCAAAATCTGCCAATGCAGATAATTGAAGGAAGGAGTGCTAGGCCATAACACTATGCAAACAGTGTAAACCCACATCAGATGATGCGGCATCTAATCAGGGTCTAAATTGCCACTCATCCAGCTGTTTTTCAGATATCTCAACAGGTTGTAAAATATAGACTTGTTCTTGGAATTTTTGGAAAAGCATGATAAGATGTTAAGATGTCCCAGTTTTAGGTAGACTGGCTCCAGTCTCTAGTGACTAAATATTTTTTCTTATAATCTGTTTAATAATCCACCAAAATTAAACCAAAGTAATATTATGACTATAAAGGCTAGTCACTGAGACCAGCCTTTATAGTCATGATATTGTTTTGGTTTTATTTTAGTGGATTATCAAACAGGATTATGCGAAAAATATTTAATCACTGGAGACTGGAGCCAGTCTAAGTTTTAGGGTAAACACATTACATCTCTGCACAATTAATAAGAATAAAAGGCTAATGGTCAAATGTCACCCACTGTATGGAGAATGTCAGGGATATGACAACCCTTCAGTTATAATTTACAAATAGCAAAAGGACTTTCAAAAGGATACAATGCCGTCAAAAATATCTGAACAAAACAATCTAACCCCACATGCACGCACATGTTGCACAGCTTCAGATCACAGGAAGAAAATGTACAAAATTTTCGATGAATCAGATGTTAGAGGAGTTGCAGATACAAGCTTTGTGAATGGAAAGTCTAAGTTAAGAAGATCTATAGGCTGAAACCAAAATCCAAATGCACATGTATGTTCATATAATGAAATATAGGTCAGATGTCAACTTATATTACTAGGTCAGTCTTGGTGCTACATGGAACAAGTACCTAAGTATGATGTTCATATAAGCAACCAATGTTCATATATCCAATAGTCACAAGACATAATGGAAAATCAGTGGAGCATGAAATATAGCTCTGTTCAAATTATTTATATATAATACAATAAGCAAGAGACTTCAAACATATTGAACACGAAAAACAGATATTGATTGACTGTTTTGGGGTTTAACAACACGTTAACCCTTGTGGGTCATTTTGTGTCGTCTCCCAGAGAAAGGGAGAAAAGAGATAGAAGAGATAGTAGAAGAGATGAAAGAGAGGAACAGGGAAGAAAGGAACAGGAATAAAAGTGAAGAAACAGAAGAAATAAAAACATTCCCCCTCTGCTCTTACCTGCTACACGGAGAGAAGGCCTTGCCCAACTGTAAGCACATATCAGTTGGATGCCCTGGTGACGTAAGATACACGACACCTTCGCACCACCCGACCACCCCCTTATCGAACAGATATGTCCGGGATATGGGCTGTGGGGTCAGTACTGAATGAAATAAAAAATTTGAGAACTACATGTAGCAACTGGCAATACAGAAACTAAATCCATCTACAGGCTTTGATTATGTAACATCTCAAAAACTTTGGCACAAACACTCTGACGCAGACATCTACTAATGCTATGGAAGGACAAATTAATGCATGTGAAAATGAATGGCAAATGGAAAAAATATATACCACTTGATAGACAAGCATGTCAGGGGTGTATACCCAGCTAGCATTCTTTATACATCTATAGCGAGCCTTTATTGGCCCGTCAGCTACCCTGAAGGGCTGATAACAGCCTGCTATAGATTTATAAAGAATGCTGGCTGGGTAATTATCAATACTTTTTTTTTGGTTATAACAAGAGCCTTATCTAGAGATATGTATGAGAATCTACCCACCTTATCACGCTTACATTGCCAGGCTCATGTACATTTAATGCCATGACCACAAGAAACAATGAAAATCCTAAAAGATTATCAAAGTGAACAAACAATGTACATGCATGCTTCATAATTATCCTGATAATTTTAGGAAACCAATATATATTCTCCATTTTAACACACATTCCACGTCCTAGATGAGACAAAATGGTATAAGGTCAGTAATTTAATTACTACCTGGATTCACTTAATGAATAAAACATTAATATCAGTCATCAAAAGTCTTATCTCTCTTTATAACTGGAAGATTATTGCCTATTTCCTTCCCCAGCCTCCTCAAACATTGTCTTTGATGATGATGATGATGATGAAGATTTGAGGTTTTATGTCTCTTTCAACATTATTTAAGTCATATCGAGACAATGCATTGTCTTTCTTACTTGTTTATTTATTTCTTTTGTGTTTGGACAAGCATGCACAAAAATGTATGTTAACCCTTAAAACACCAAGAAAACCTGCATCTGAAAATGTCGTCTATTTATGTCGTCTGCTGAATATCCTTGCAAACTATTCAAACCTATTTTTGCATACAGGCAAACAGTGTGGACCCTGATCAGACTGCTCCTAGAGAAGCAGTCTGATCTGGGTCTACAGTGTTTGCAAAAATGACTTAAAATTACAAGCAGATGACTATTGTTTTGATCGGCCCTTTAAGGGTTAAATGCACTTTAGGAACAAGAGGAACATGGTTGTCCTTATCAGTCACCTGTGCTGAAAGTGGGTCAAGTTCACTCAATGTCTATAACATCCATTAATCTGGAGGACATAACTCTTAACATATCCATGTCCCGCTCATCTGCAAGTTTAAGGTAGATCCAATTAAAACCCATCTAGCTATGCGGCAAACAAGGTTAATTATAGCATCTTTAACTATCAAGGGACATACTTCTATGTACCAGATTGTGTAGGTTTTCAAACCTTTTTGAAATCTTAAAAGAGTTATAATGTTTTAATGTTTGGTGTACTGTAACCTCAAATTCTACATGCTGCTCTACCTCATGGTCTTATAATCCAATAACACTCAGCTTGATAGATGAAAAACTGTAAGAGCTGGTCGGAAATGAAGTTGTGTGTGAATTATTTTTAAAAAGTAATAACTCTATCAAAATTTGGCATACTGTAACCTCGAAATAGTCCAATGAAAAGTGTAGGAGGAGTTAACCGGAAATGAACTCATATCTGAACAAGTTTTAAAGAGTAATAACTCTACCAAAATTTTATGTACTGTAGCCTCGAAACAATATGTGCTGTACCACCTCATAGTCTCACTTAACTGTCCACCAAGTTTCCTCAATCTCATTCAAAGACAAATGTAGGAAGAGTTATCCAGGCTCACGTTTGAAAAATCTTTAAAAAAACAGCAATTAACTCTATCAAAATTTGGTGTACTGTAACCTCAACATAACATGCCTTGTTCCATCTTATTGTCTAATTGTCCATTAAGTTTCAACCCAATCCAATGAAAACTGTAGAAAGAGTTTGCCGGAAATGAAGTCATATCTGAAGAATCTTTAAAGAGTAATGATGCTGAAATTTGGTGCACTGCAACCTCGAAATAATATGCCCTGTACCACCTCAGTCTAACTGTCGACCAAGTTTCAACCTCACTTGATGAAAACTGTAGGAAGAAGTAGCTGGAAAGAACGTCATGTCTGAAACATCTTTAATAAATAGTGGTAACTCTATCAAAATTTGGAGTACTTTTACCTCAAACTAATATGCACTGTATCACCTCATGGTCTAACTGTCCACCAAGTTTCAACCCAATTTTATATGTAAGGTTCAGGAAGATATGATCAAAACTAAAGGAGTCATGCTGATGAAAAGGTCAAAAAAAAAAGCTTTTAAGCACAAATTTATCATTGGAACCCATTAAGGTTAAATTCACTTAGTCATCACAGGAGCCTATCAGACCTGATAGTGACAGACAGAAAAAAAAAAAAACAAGAGGCCCACAGGCCACGGTTTGCTCACCTGAGTGACATAACCACTGCAGACATGCAGATGTTATGCAACATTTTTCCAATCCTATCATCACAACTAATGAAATATCATTTGAGCAGTTCTTAGTTTTGAAAAAGAATATATGGGCCTGACAGTCAATGGAGCATGATCATTTGAATAAACTATCAATCACATTTCAACAGAAGGATCAATGTGAAATTTGGTGGAAATTGGCTAAGTGGTTTCTGAAGAATCATGATTTTATACATGTAAACAGCACAGTGGCAGGGAAATATAATAAATATAAACCAGATGATGGCCATCTTAGATTTCCAATCAGAACAATTTTAACTATTGTTGATCTACAAGTCACTTCGATACTTTCAATATAAATGTATATGGCCCATACAAATGGGGAAGCAAATTTGACCTTGGAGGTAAAAAGGTCAAATGTCAACATAGAACCATCATTTTAGCAATTTTGGTAGATCTACTGTCCCCTATAATTTGTGCAAAGATTAGGGCCCAGGGATTATTTGGTTATGGAGAAGAAGATTTTTAAAGGTTTTTACCATATATGGGCATGGCAGCCATTTTGATCAATGGACCATGCCCATTTTAGCAATCTTTCATTCTCCTGCCCAAGAAGGCTCAGCATGAAATTTGAGCAACACTGGCCCGGAGGCTTCAGAAGAAAAGCCATTTGAAATTATCAACATTTTTTCCATACAAGTGTATGGGGCCCATACAAATGCATACAGAAGCAAACGACCTCGCCGTAAAAAGGTTAAATGTCAATGTATGACAATTATTTTAGCAACTTTGGTAGACCGCCCGTTCCAGATGATATATGCAAAGATTCAGCCACAAGCCATCCTCGGTTTTAGAGAATAAGATTTTTAAATGTCTTTTCCCATACAAATGCATAGGGAAGCAAACTTGACCTTGCCGTAAAAAGGTCAAATGTCAATGTACGACCATTATTTTAGCAACTCTGGTAGACCCCCTGTCCTCGATGATTTATGCAAAGATTCAGCCCAAAAGCATCCTCGGTTCTAGAGAAGAAGATTTTTAAAGGTTTTTACCATATATGGGCATGGCGGCCATCTTGGTCAACAAACCGTGACCATTTTAGCAATCTTTCGTTCCCCCTATCTAAGGAGGCTCCATATGAAATTTGAGCAATATTGGCCCAGAGGCTCCACAGGAGAAGTTGTTTGAAATTCTGAACATTTTCCCTACACAAATGCATAAGGAAGCAAAATTGACCTTACCATAAAAAGGTCAAATGTCAATGTACAACCATTATTTTAGCAAATTTGGTAGCCCTTCCGTTCTGGATGATATATGCAAAGATTCAGACATAAGGCACGCTCGGTTTTGGAGAAGAAGATTTTTAAATGTTTTTTCCCATACAAATGCATAGGGAAGCAAACTTGACCTTGCCGTAAAAAGGTCAAACGTCAACGTACAACAATTCTTTTAGCAATTTTGGTAGACCTCCCGTCCCCGACGATTCCTGCAAAGTTTCAGCCCCAAGGCATTCTCGGTTCTGGAGAAGAAGATTTTTAAAGGTTTTTACCATATATGGTCGTTCCCCCACCCTAAGGAAGCTCCATATCAAATTTGAGCAAAATTGGCTCAGCGGCTTCAGAGGAGAATTCATTTGAAAATGTTAATGGATGGACGCACGGACGCACGGACGGACGGACGACGGACGAAAAGTGATCACAATAGCTCATCCTGAGCAGAGCTCAGGTGAGCTAAAAACAGCTAATTAGAAAATGGTGAAATTTGACTGATTTTGGAGATTGATTTCACTGACTGACCTTGAATGCAGACAAACCTAGGATTGTCTGAAAGTACATTCTCTTCACTGTCGGAGAACTTCCTTTTGGGGATGGTGGTGTACGCCCAAGTCCTTTCAATATTATATAAGTCATAATGAGATGACAGAAGTGTGGTAATGAAAGGCCCCATGCTACACTACAACCTCATTATAACACTATTTGTTATAACACGATTTTGGATATAACACGGTTCAAAGATGGATCCCAAAAATATATAAATTATATTGAAACTTGAACAGGTATAAAAGGGTTGTGCAATTATTAAATTTATTACTTACTTGTCCACGGACAAGTAAATGGTCAAAATCCTCTTGTCCAACCAAGATTTACTTGCTCGAAAATCACACACGGTGGAATTTTTTTAATTTGTTTTTTCTTTACTTGTTTTTGTTTCTTTGCTGGAAAAGAGAGCCTGGAACTTCATGTGCTTGGTTGCTTCAGACAATTAAAAGACAGGCCAAGCTTTATTCAACCCTTGTCCTGCTGAACCCGGGTATATCCTGGCTTAGCAAACAGTGAAGAACCCAACTGATCTGGATCTGCACTGTTTGCCATTAAGTATTTGAATTTATAGCAACAATCCAGATCAAGGAATCTGATTGGCTGAAAATTAAAAGTGGGCATGGCATCTTGACAAGGATAAAAGGGCTTTATTTACAATACCTTTTACTCAAACAGTCTACTCTAGATTAGGTGCTTTTTCAACTAAAAATTATCAATATTTTTCCCAATAAGAACATACAAATCAGTCTTTATAATATAAGCAAAAATGACATTTGTATGAAAAGTCTGTGACCTTGACTTAAAAGCCATGCCCCAGCTTGGGGATGGTGCCAAGAAAAACTTTAGACCTATATATACCATCATGCTTAATATTAATGAAACCAACGAAAGGGTCTTCATAATATAGCTATATAAATTTTAATGAAAATTTTAAGGTGACATGCCTACTCAATGTCCTCTACATATCAGTAAAGTACATGTATCACAAAAATATCTCAAAGAATTTTTAGAGTTATTGCCCGCACAAGATTTAAATAACCAAGGGAGAAAACTGCAGAATGAAGACAGTTAGAGTGTCATTCTTGAATGTGATATGCCTACTCATGAAAATATCTTAACGTGTTTTAAAGTTATGGTTTGCACAAAACTTTTACAATTTGCAGACAAGGAAGATAACTCATGGACCAAGTCAGAGTTGTTTTTCTTGTACCTGACACCCCTACCAAATGCCCTCTACAACCTGACAGTTTCCTGAAAATAGCTCAAAGGGTAGTTAGGAATTATGGGGTGCACAATAATGCATTTATGGACAGACAGATGGATGGATGGATGAATGGATGAATTCCATGCTGATAGCTATATCTCCTAAACCTCTCGGTAGGAGGATAATGAAATTCAACAAAAGGTCTTGATGGTATAGCTATATAAACTTAGATGCAATTTTTTTTACTTTTATATGAAATTTCTAAGTCTGTGATGATGCTGAGTAAAACTCTAGACCTATATCTACCAACATATAAAATATAAATGAAATTCCTCAAAGGGTCTTGATGGTATAGCTATATAAACATAAACACAAAAAATTTGACTTATTTATGAAAATTCTAAGTCCGTGACCTTGACCCCAAGGTTATCCACCTGGATAGTGTTGGTGCTGATACAAACTTAAGCTCTATATCTACCATCAGGCCAAATATGAATGAAATCTATCAAAAGGTCTTCATAATATAAGGTCTTATAAACTTTAACGTAAAAACTTTGACCCTAAGACAAAAATAAAGTATGAACGAATAATGCTTCAACAGATGGACGGACAGACAAACAGATTCCTTGCTGATAGCTATATCCGCTCAACCTTTCAGTTAGGGGATAATGAAATTTAACAAAAGGTCTTGATGATATGGTTATACAAACTTAAACACAATGAAAATTCTAAGTTCGTGACCTTGACCTCGGTCACACCCAGGGTGGGGATCATGCTGAGTAAGTCTCTAGGCTGATATCTACCAACATGTCAAATATAAATGAAATTCCTCAAGAGTCTTGATGACATAGCTAAATAAACTTAACACAAAAAACTTTGACTTTTTTATGAAAATTCTAAGTCCGTGACCTTGACCCCAAGGTCACCCCTGGGGTGGGGATGATGCTGATAAAAACTTTAGACCTTTATCTACCATCATGCCAAATATGAATGAAATCCATCAAAGGGTCTTCAAAATACGAGGTCTTATAAACTTTAACGCAAAAACTCTGACCCTGTGACGGAAAGACGAACGAAAGAACGTATGTATGAACAAATGAACGAACGGAAAAGCAAAAGCATTATACCCCCACATACTTCGTATGTTGGGGGTATAACCACATACTTCATATGTCGGGGGTATAACCACATACTTCGTATGTCGGGGGTATAAACATACTTTGTATGTCAGGGGTATAATAACAGGGGTATGATAAATGTCCTAAACTTTTGAACACTTTATTCCATACTTTTTTTTGCCTAAATTTTGCTTTTCATGCAGTTGTTTCTTAAAATACTTAGTGGAAAGGCAAATAGTGTAGACCCTGATCAGATCGCTCCTTCAGGAGCAGTCTGATCTGGGTCTGCACTGTTTACATATGCCATTTTGTCAAGATACTTTGGTGTACAAAACCTTATGACATTCAGAGGAATTGTTAAGGAGGTGTATTCAGTGATAATTTTGGGATAATTTTTCTTTATTTCTCTATAAAAACATATGCTGTGGGTACTCATTGCCTCGGCAAGGTGCTTTTTATGAGTACCCACAACATATGTTTTTATGGAGTACTGTAGAAAATTATCCCATAATTATCACGGAATACTCCTCCTTAACAATTCCTCTGGACATTTACCATATCCAGAGATTTTTTTTTTTCTATTTACATGTATCAATGAACAGAGTTTCAGTTAATCTTGATTTCATTCTCAGATATGTCTGGCTATTTGATTTAGATATTCCTAGAAAAATTGGCTAAACTATTTGCAAACAGTGGAGACCCTAATCAGACATTCTGCAGGATATGATCTGGGTCTGCATTGTTTGCCAATTATCCATTTTGGGGTATCCAGACTAACTACAGTTTTCTTATTTCTCCATGAAAATATGTTGTGGCTTCTCACCAAGCTGCTTCTAACATATACCTACAACATACATTTCAGTAGAGAAATAAGAACAAGAAATCCGTGGAAAGCGATGTCGCACCTGCGGGGATTAAGTCATACAAGTTCCTATTTGTGTTAAAAAAAAAAATCTTTTTTTGCAGTATTCAAGAAATTGATGGGTTAGTTTGTAAGAAAAATGGACAAAGTAGAAAATTTGGAATATTGGCTTGCAAAATTTGACCTAAACCTGTCCATTATTTCACAAGATATTGATATTGAGTGGATATCATTTTTGTCCATTAATCAAGGCCAGTAACTCAGCTGAAAATTGACGAAAAATGGCATGTGACAATCCCAAGCTAGGTATTGTTAACAACAATATGTATGCAAAATATGATCCTAATCCATCAATTCTTTCACAAGATATTGAGCGGAAACCAATTTTGGGCATAAATCAAGGGCCCCTAACTCTGCTGAAACGAATCTGAGATTTATGTGCAAACAATATGCACATCTTCAGACCATGACCTAATCATCTGTGAAGTTTCAAAACTATTGGCCTAAAACTGCAGGAGGAGTTGCGCTCACGAAACACCCACTGACTATAAGGGTTTTAGGTAAAAACTGACTAAGTTAACAAAGCAGAAAAAGTTGAAAAAAAAAAAATCTGAGATTTATGTGCAAACAATATGCAAATATTCAGACCCTGACCTAATCATCTGTGAAGTTTCAAAACTATTGGCCTAAAACTGCAGGAGGAGTTGCGCTCACAAGACACCCACTGACTATAAGGGTTTTAGGTAAAAACTGACTAAGTTAACAAAGCGGACAAAATTGAAAAAAAAAAAATCTGAGAATTATGAGCAAACAATATGCATATCTACACACCATGGCCAAAACATCTGTGAAGTTTCAAAATGATTGGCCAAAAACTGTAGGAGGAGTTGCGCTCACGAGATACCCACTGATTATAAGGGTTTTAGGAAAAAACTGACAAAGTTAACAAAGCGGAAAAAGTTTAAAAAAAAAAAAATCCGAGAATTATGAGCAAACAATATGCACATCTACACACCATGGCCAAAACATCTGTGAAGTTTCAAAATGATTGGCCAAAAACTGTAGGAGGAGTTGCGCTCTCAAGACACCCACTGACTATCAGGGTTTTAGATAAAAACTGACTAAGTTAACAAAGCGGAAAAAGTTTAAAAAAAAAAAATCTGAGAATTATGAGCAAACAATATGCACATCTACACACCATGGCCAAAACATCTGTGTAGTTTCAAAATGATTGGCTAAAAACTGTAGGAGGAGTTGCGCTCACAAGACACACACTGTCAATTGTTGACGAACGGACAAATGGACAAATGGATGGGTCACGGCACGCCTATATCGCACCTGCGTGCTAATGCAGGTGCAACAAAAGTGATTACTATAATAATCCTAAGTATTGGGACAGATGGGCCTTTGCAAATAATGTAGACCAAGATTAGATGCCGCAGAACATGACATCTGATCAGGTCTACACTGTCATACATACAGCAATATCTTAGATAAATCAAGAGATAGTAGAATGGACTATTACAAATTTCAGGGCCCAGTTGTTCAAAGCGTCGTTAGCTTAACGAGCTCGTTAAGGATCATTTCGTTAACTGTTTTAGCGGATTCAGTATACAATATTCTGATATTTTTTGCTGAAAAAATGTGAGTAGCTTTTGCACTTCAAAAGCTACTCACATTTTTTCAGCAAAAAATTTCAGCATATTTGCATATCACTCGAAGTAAATTTTAACGAATCGTTAACTAACGACGTCGTTAGCTTTGAACAACTGGGCCATGGTAAATATGGTATCTGGATATTCCTTTGATCTGGATCTACTGTGCTTTCCATATCACTCGAAAAGACATTTTTTGCTTGGCGATCCATAGCAACAGATAAGGCGCTTTTTTTTTTCATCTGAAAAATGCTGATATCTTTTGTATTTCTCCAGGAAAACATATGTTGTGGGTACTCATTAGAAGCGCCTTGCTGAGGTGCTTCTAATGAGTACCACAACATATGTTTTCATGGAGAAATAAGAAAAATATTATGTGGATACCCCCTCTTATCTGTAGCTATGGCGATCTATTTTACATGAAAATATTTTGTTCTGGTTGACCATATCTTAACAGAAACCATTTGAATTTTCTGATGTGTTTTGTTCTCAAATATTTATCCTAAAATTAAATTCACAGCCAAAAATTGGTCTGTCCTACGGAATTTCTATAGTAAAGTGATTTTTTGGAATTATTGTCTAAGAAAATATGTTTTACTTATCTTTGCTCATTTGAATTATTGATGTTTCACAACAATATTGTGAAAATTTCAGAAAATTTGAACAAGCATAACTTGTTGAAAATCTGCCTCCAAGTTACCTACCCTACAGCTTTCTGCATAATTTGCATTCATTTTTACTATGGAAAAAAGTATAACTATTTGAGTTTTTTAAAAACTAGTGAATAGGCTAAACCTTTTTGTGCATAGGTAGTTACGACAGATGGTTTTGCATTATATCATGACAAAAGTTTGCAAATTTACTTCTGTGTAAAGCACCAAGCAAAAATGACTTTCTGAAAGATGTCGAAAGCACAATAAGCATGAAAGTGTATCTTATGGATACCAAAAAAAGCCCCTGTAATGAACACAACATGTTTTTTCATAGCTCCAGATAAATGGGGTATTAGGACAACATTTTTCTTATTTCTCCACAAAAACGTATGTTATAGGTACTCATTATAAGCACCTAGGTGCATCACTTCTTATGAGTACTCACAACATATGTTTTCATAGAGAAATAAGAAAAATACCAACAATTTTTGTTGAAAAAGTGCCTTATCTGGAGCTAAGGCTGGCTAATCAGAGCTGAAAAGATAATCGATCATCAGTCCTGCCATTGCGATCGATAATCGATTAGTAATCACTGAAGATTTGGTCATAATTTTACCTGTCTTTCTGCGCATGACTCTTACCATATGTTGTACTTTACTGTATGTATGTGATCTGATAGGTGTGAGCAAACAGTGCAAATGCAGCATCTCATCAGGGTCTACACTGTTTGCCACTCATCCAGCTTATATTTAGACACAACATTGGGTAGTAAGTTGTACTTGTTCAAAGTTTAGATTAAGTATGGTAAGGAGTTGAAGTTTCTAAATATTAAGGGTAAATACGGTAAAGTAAGAGACAGAAATTAAATCATCGATTATTAGCAAATCTGTAACAAAAATTATTTTTGTGGAATTTATCGATCAATTAATTGATTATCCGATTAATTGTGCCAGCCTTATCTGGAGCAATGATTTTTAACCCTTGTCCTGCTGAATAAATTAAGATGCCATGCCTACTTCTGATTTTCAGCCAATCAGATTACTTGATCTGGATTATTGCTATTTACTCACATACATAATGGCAAACAGTGCAGATCCAGATCAGTTGGCTTCTTCAGAAGCCAACTGATCTGGATCTTCACTGTTTGCAAAGGCAGGGTATATCCGGGTTCAGCAGGACAAGGGTTAATGAAGAAATAAAAAAAAAAAAATGATACTTTTTGGTTGAAATAAGCCTTATGTAGTGCTTGATTCTTCATCTGCTGATTCCGTCATCAGATCAGAGAAGTCCAGAGAACTTGTTAAGGAGGAGTATTTGGTGATTAATTCTGGGATAGTTTTTCTTCTTTCTCCATAAAAAATACATTGTGGGTACTCATTAGATGCACCTTGTTAAGGCACTTCTAAAGAGTACTCACAAAATATGTTTGTATGAAGAACTGGAGAAAATTATTCACAAATTATCACCAAAAACTCCTCCTTAACAAGTCCTCTGTGAGAACTAAGGGTTACCTTTATTCTGAAAACTCAAAACCTACAGTCGAACCCCGTTATCTCGAACTCGCTTATTTCGAATTACCGCTTATCTCGAATTGAAAATCTGGTCCCTGTTTTAACATGAAACTATGACAACAGGTAACAAAATAATCTTTTCCACATTATTTTATATACATATTTCTAACTTCAGAATTACATATCCATTTGTTAACTATGGTTGTTCAATTTATTGTTTTCCTCACTCTCTCAACTCTGATATGTCGAGGTACGGATATCTCGGAAGTGTTTCAGTGAGTCCCTTGGAGTTCAAGATAACGAGAGTCGCCTGTATTTTGAAATGCTGTTTTTTAATTTCACCACACAGTGAAGATTTTTGAAAATCCATAAGAGAGATAAATAGAACACTTGCTTATCATACACCATCCACAATAAGCTCCCTTACACCAATTCTGCACAGTAAACTCCCTTGTACGGTAAATGCATGTTTGATTTTTTTTTTTTTTTTTTTTTTTTCAAATTTCAAAGATAAAGCATACAAATCATGTTTGTTGCTGTTTTATTTTTATTGTTTAAGAATATTAGCCCTTGTCATGCTGAATGAATTAAGATGCCACGCCCACTTCTAATTGTCAGCCAGATAACTTGATCCAGGTTTTGATAAGAATTCCCATACTGAATGACAAACATTGCAGATCCAGATCAGTTGGCTTCTTAGAAGCTAACTGATCTGGATCTATACTGTTTGCAAAGGTAAGGCATATCCGGTACCAGCAGGTTAAGAGTAAACCTCCTTACCAGGCTTAGGAAACAGACTTATCAATGAATGAGGGGACTGGAAAAACTTGTTTAAATTGCAACAATTTTTACACGAGAAATAACTTTTGTAAAACCATTTTTACAAGGGAGATAACTTTTGTAACTTCCAGTTTGCTTTGCTGCACAACTACTCCTTCTGAAAAGGTGTCAACTCTAAATGGAAAGAAAATCAGATCCCAAATATTGTTATCATGTTTCTAAAAAGGTGACACAAAAAGTAAATGTAACCCACCTTATTCTCTTCATTTAGTTTATGTATGATATTTTGTTCTCTTCCTTCTGGTTTTCCATCACCATCTGGTCCAACACCACAGACAGTGCCCAGTTCCTCTTTCAATTTGGCTATTTCAGCTTTATGACGCCTCTTCAAATCAGAGCGAACTTTTTGCATTGTCTCCACAAACTGTTGGTCCTTTTCCATTCTAATCTTTTCTATTTTCTGACTAGCCATGTCATCTAGCTGTTTCTCATATGTTTTCCTGTCAAACTCTGCTTTTATCTCAAGTTCAGCTTCCCTCATTCTGAACTTATACTCATACTTTTCCTCCATATCATATTCCATTTGTTTGACCTTCTTATCATAATTTTCTTCTTGCAATTTTACTTTCTGTTCTCGGAAATCAAGCCTGTTGTTTAACTTTTGTTCAATTTCAGTCTCAAGTTCTTCACATCTTTTCTCAAACTTCTCTTCAAGCTCCTTCTTTGCATACTCAATTTCATCACACTCCATTGAATCAGTCTGACAAAACTTGTCAGGACATTCTACCTCAGTGTAGCTTTCAGTTTGTGTTGCAGAGCAACAGTACAGTCTTGTAAGTAATTTGTGTTGTGTGTTTTGAATGTTTTGATTATCACAGACATTTGTTTTTAACTGTTCTAAGGGTAACTGAATATTTGTACTGTCAAAATCAAACTTAGCACCTACAACTGCAGAAAATATTCCACTGTCTACAAAACTAACTGACATATCTGTTTTATGAATCACATTACTACTTTCTTCAGCGTCAAGTTCTAATCCTTTTTCACCATTCTCAGTCTGGATACCTATATCCATAGTTTCCTGTATACTTTCAAACACTGTTTGTGTTTTCAAAGAATCATTAATACATTGGTCCCTTGAAGAATTGTGCCCTTTTAATCCATCCTCATACTGTCTGCTATCACGAAAAGAAATGGACTGCTCATTTTCAGCTCTGACCATCTGAGAAGCAATGTTTATGACAGGTATGTTATGAATTAGTGCCTGGTTTAAACTTGACTTTACTTCTTGCATTTCAATAATATTGTTGTGATCACCCTGAATAATTTCAGAGGGACTGCCCAATAAAGAACATTCAAAACTGTTACCAGATTGTTCATCAGTATTTTCTGTGTCAAGTTTTGAAAAACAGTAACTTGTATCAGCTGAAGGAATGTAACTATATATTTGAACATTAGTTTTAACAAATCTACTTTGACACTGTTTGCTTAGCAAATTTACCTGACACTGAAAATCGGACAAAACTATTGCCTGAAGCATCTTGTGATCAGTTTGACATGCCTTTGCATCAGTACTCATGCTTGCACCTTTAAGGTAAGAATCATCTTTAGTGTCCTCATCTTTATCTGAATCTAGATATGAAAATTCAGTTTCATGTAAGGCACTTGCAACATTGTTTTGACTTAAGCTTTCATCACAGATATTCATTTGATTTGTGCTTGGCTTGTGTTCTAAATATGTATCATTTAAAAATAGGTCTGTTTGTGTAAAAGTACTGACAGAAGACCTTTTGAATTCGTTCTGACACAAATTACAAATTTTCACATCAGAAGCCTTTGATACTGCACCTTTAGTACTGTCTACATCATCAGCCCTATTAGTCAATGATTCACACACAGTTCTTTTATTCTGGGCATCTTTCTGATGCTTCTCACTAAGCAACTCTTCAAGCTTTTGTTTTCTTTCAACAGCCTCTTCATACTGTTCCTGCTGAATCTGAAGATTTTCTTTCAACACAAGCTTTTCTTCAGTTGCATCATACATTTCGTTTTCCATTATGTCCAACATATTTCTTAGTTCCTGTACGTCATCATTCATAGTCTGCAGCTGTGTTTGTAATTGCTTTATTTCTTTGTCACATTTTTTCTTGGTAGACTCCATTTCAGATTTAACTTCTTCATACTTTGTTTGCATATCATGAAGCATATTTGTTAATTCTTCCAACAGCTTTTCTAACTCAAACTTTTCTTTTTTAACATTTTCGACATGCACTTCCATTTCTTCAACCCTTTTACAAAGAGATTCATTTTTTGATGCTAATTCTGAATTCATAATGATAATATTATCAAGTTTCTCCAGTTTTCCTTTGATATTAGTGACAAGTTTTTTGTACTTTTCATTTTCACCTTTTATTTTGTTGTTTTCAGTTTCAAGAGCAAAATATCGTGATTCTGTAATATCTCTTTTACAGGAGAGTGTTTCTACTTCTGCTGCCAAAATTTCAATCTGACTTCTAACATGGTTTCTGTTATCAGAAACAGCCTGCAAATGTAACTGACAAGTTTCCAGCTCAGCAGTCAAACACTCTGTCTGCTTCAAAGTTTTACAATGGTCATTTTCTAAAAGTAAAATTTTGTCTTTAAGCACTGCATTTTCACTCATCATTTTCTCCTTTTCTTTCTCAAGGGATTCTGCATATTTCTCATTTTCTACTTTGGTATTTTCAGACAAATTCAATTCTTTTCTAAGTCTTTCTACTTCTGCTTCAGTGTGTGTTCTTTCTGATAAATTTTCAGCATTCTGCAACATTAACACTTCAATGTCTTTTTGTAATTTAGCTTTTAATCTGATTTCTAATTCCAGCTGTGCAGTTAAATTTTCATTTACACCAGACAGAGACTGTAATGGACTTACTTCTGACTGATATACCTTCAACTGCTCTTTCAATTCATTTTGTTTTTCAGTGATCTCAAAAATATCATGTTCCAAGATGTTGTTCTTTGTTTTGAGTGTTGAATTTTCTTCAAGTAATGAGTTTATTTCTTGTTCTAACCTTGATGCTAAATCAGCCTTTTCAGATACAGTATCATCATACAACTGAACCTGTTCAACTAGCTCTAGCAGATCTTTTTCCAAAGTATTTATTTTTTTCTGATACTCTAAATTTTCAGATTCTAATTCTATGTTTTTCTTTTCTGTAATTTCAACAAATTGCTTTGTATGCAGATTCTCTGAAGTTAATTTCATCTCTTCAGTGGTTTCTTTAATGTCTTCTTTCAAGTTATTAACTTGAGTTTTTAAGGTAGAATTTTCTTCAATAAGTGCCTCAATTTCAGTTTCTTTCTTCTGCAAAGTGACATTATTTTCTTCACAGACATCATCTAAGTTCCTATTTATAATATCTATTTTCAGCAGTAAATCAGTTTTCTCATTATCCAGGTCACTGACTATATTTGCAAGTTCATCACATTTATCTAACAATAAGTCATTTTCATCTGAAACTGTGAGCAATTTTTTCTCAAGATCAGTCACTTCAGCAACCATTTTCTCATTACTTAAAGTAACTTCTTGAATATGGTTTTCTAAATCACTGCACTTGTCTTTCATAGTGAGTAACTGCTCCTCTTGAGAATCTAAATGTGGGAAATATGACTGAAGTTTTTCATTTTCAATGGATAAATTTTGCATTTCTGTTTCCACAGTACTAACCTTTGTTTTCAAAGTTAAATTTTCATCCACTAACCCTTCAATTTCCTGATTCAGGTGACTATTTTGTTTCTCTAAATCAGTAACTTGTTGTTTCAAAGCATATAACTCCGAAGAAATTGCTTCCAATTTTGAAGTTAGTTTTGAATTTTCATCTTTTGAAAGTCTGATTTCCCCCAACAATTCCAGATTTTCCTGGTGAAGTGACTCAATATTTCCAAAATGTTCTTCTGTTTCATTTACTTTTACAGACAGTACTTCTTGTAATTTCTCATTTTCTCTAAGAATCTCTTCCTTTTCAATTTGAATTGAATCTACTACTTCTCTCATTTCAAATATATCTAATTCTGATGTCTCTAAATAATCTAATCGTTCTTTTACCCTATTCAGTTCCTCCCTCACTTGTTCTTCCTTCATTTCACTATTGATTTTCTCTAACTTTATCCCTGAAATTTCTCCTTCCGCATTACTAAGCTTTAGTTCAAGCTCATTTCTATGCCAATCAAGCTTTTCATTTTCATAATTAAGATCTTGAATTTTATTTTTCAATTCTGTATTTGACTCCTGCAAATGATGATTTGTATCTTTCATAGTATCTATGACAACTACTTGATTTTCAAAGTCTTTCAAGTACTTTTTACATAACTCCTCTAATTCTTGTCTTTCATTAACAGCAAAACTTAATTTCTTCCTTTCTTTGTCAAGTATTGCCACCAAGTCATTTTTCTCTTTGATGTGTTCTACAATTTTTCTGTTGAGTTTTTCCACTTCTTGTATGTCTGTTCCATCAAATACATTACAGTCTGTACAAGCCTGACATGAAGCATCAGAATTCTGAAATACATGTTCATCAACAGTTTCCAAAAAAGAATTTACAACTGAACCAAAACCACGGGTCTTCTGCAGGGCGGAAGAAGCATGCAGGTAAACCTCCATCCCAGAAGCATCTATCCTATGTAGATCACTTACCTCAGGAGCAGCAAGGTAATGTGCACCCCTATCTTCAGTAGATGCTGTGATACCATTTTGTCCTAACATATCCGGGCGTTCATTGTTTTCACTTTCTCTGTTTATAATGCCTGTTCTTGTGTTTTCATGGTCAAGTTTAGTCTTAAGGAGCTCACATTCATCAGTCTTCTCACATAAAACACTGCTGACTTTCTCATAATCCCCCTGGAGATGAGACAATTGTTCTCTTAATAGCAAAATTTCTTGCAAATCACCCTGTTGTAGTCCTTCGGTGTCATAAGTATTATATGCAGTATCATCAGGGTGCATTTCTGAGGAAAGTGTCAAATCCACAGGAATCTTAGAAAGGTCATCTGTTGTTTCTGCTGATCCATATAAATGGGACTGTTCAGCATTTGAAACTAATGAAGCTTGAGCTAAATCTATGGCACTTCTGACAACGCAGCCAGCCTGAAGCCGCAGCAACTCTTTTTTCAATCTTTCATTTTCTGTTTGCAAATCAGTTAGTTCTTTAGAGTTTGAATTGTCTACTTCTATCGGAAGAATATTGGTTTTAGAACAAACATCAAAATCACAATGTAAATTGTTACTGACAACACTAACCAAATGTTCACTTGTTTCCTTATCATGCTCCTCAACAGAATTTTCAGGAAAAGAAACATTTGTGGTTGTTAAAAATGTCTCTTCAGCAGATGTCAAGGTTGACTCAATAGACCAGGCACCAACTGAAAATGAAACTGGAGTCTGATTAAAAGTTTTGCTGGTTGATTCTGACCTTGAAGCCTCTTCCCTTACAAAAAACTGTTCTTTAACCGCTTGATCTGACTCAGAAAAATCTCTTGTAACACCTGTGCCGAGCTTACATTTGTAGCGCTCAAATTCTGAAGAAACACTTTGAAGTTCTTGCTTTAGTGTTTCTATTTCTGTATTCATTAAAGCTACAGTCTCTTTGTAGTTATTATTTTCTTCCTGAGATTTTGTTAACATTGCCTTTATGCTTTTGAGCTCTTCTTCTAGACTTTCGTTGTCTTTTTGTAGTAAATCAACATCATGTCTAAACAGTTCTTCACCTGAGGATACATCTTGCAACTGTTCTATCAAATGAACATTTTTGCACATCACATTGTCTGCTTCAGATTTCAGTGATGCAATTACATCTTTCTGATTGTTTATTTTATTGTATAAGTCATCATTTTGTGTCCTAAGAGAATGATTTTCTTCAACAGCATCACTTGCTTCACTGATTTTGTTTTCATAGTCTGCTATCTGTGACTGATAATCAGATATCTGGTCTGACTGTACCTGGTGTTGTGAGTTTAGGATTTCTATTTCTGCAACTAGTGATTTATTATCTTTTATGATCCCATCATTCTGTAGCTTCATGTTTTGCAAATGATGATTTAACTCTTTCAATTCACTTTCAAGGTTTTGTTTTGTCTCTTTGATTTCAATTAATTCAAAGGACATTTGTTCCCTTTCTTTAATTGCATCTTCTTTTTCATTTTTCAAACACTGGATTTCTTGACATTTACCAGAATGTTCTGACTTTAACATGTCTACTTCACTTATCAAATTCAAATTCCGCTCAGTGAGTTTTAAAACTTCTTGATCAGACATTATTTTTTCCTGTTTAACTTTTTCAAACTCTGACGTCATTTCATGTAGCATTAATTTGGCACTTTCTAAACCATTTTCAATGAAATTTCTCTCTTTTGATATTGTTTCCATTTTTTCTTTTAACATTTCATTTTCAACCTTTAAACGTTCTTTTTCTTGCAAAACCAATTCATTGTTTTCTTTCACAAACGTCAATGCCTTCATTAAATCATCTTTTTCTACAAAAGCTCTATCTTCAGTGAGTTTTAACTCTTCTTTCAGTTTAGCAACCTGTTTCATGTAACTTGCTTGATCATTATCATCTGTAACTCTGTCTTTCAGCTCTGCAGGGCTTATAAATTCTGCTTCATTATTCTTTGCAGCCAATGATGCTTTTAGATTCCCATATTCTGTGGATATAGAAGAAAGTTTATCAGCAAGCTGAGCTACTATATGGTCTTTTGTTACGATGCTTTCTTGCAGAAGAAGAATGTCTGACTTGGCATGCTGCAAGGCTTGAGCTGTAGAAGCCTGTTTTTCTGCTTGTGCTTGAAGAGCAGTTCCAGCCTGCAAAAGTAATGTAAATCCATTTAAAAAGAATATTGTAATTACTAAATTTTATTTCATTTAAATTGACTGACTGAGTTGAGTTTTTATAGTCCAGTCAACCCATTAGGGTCATGTCTAGCTGGTTCATTTCATTTAAAATATGAGCTTAACTAAGTTAATTAATTAAGTTAAAACCCTTATGAAAGTAGTAAAATCCAGAGGCATAATCAGGTAAGAGAGTTTTGGCTTTTGGTTGCAATTTTTAATACTACTATATATGTACCCTTTACTTGAGATTCAAAACAAGAGCTTTAAACTTACAGCACATCTCAACTGTACAGAAAACTTTAATCAATAACTTAAGTGGAGGGCTTACACTTGAAAAATCTGTCACAATCTTTTCAAAAGGAGACAACTTTTGCATGACTAGCTGAGCAAACTTTTAATCAATACAGTGAACCCTAGTTACAATGACAGCATTTGTTCCCAAAAATGTTGCCATTATAATGAATTTGCTGTTCTAAAGAATCCTTAATGGACAGAATGATATGTAAGAAAGGCCTTCTTTTGTTCTTAAGTCCTCATAGCACACATGTTTTGGATATTTGTTAGAATTGCCTCTCTCAAAACATATGTTGCTTGAAGATATTATACATAATTTTGCATAATTTATCATTAACTGTCACCTCTTGAGCGAATATTTTGTGACATTCTAATTGTCATAATAACGAATTTTGTCGTTGTATCAAGTGTCGGTTGAACAAACTCAGTGGCTCTCATGTCGGTTGAACAAACTCAGTGGCTCTCATGTCTCAGATGCTATACATAAGTTAACAAGATTCAACCTCAAAGCTTTCTTGATTCTGGAGAAGAAGATTTCTGAGTGTTTGTAACATATACAGGCATGGAACCCACCTTGGTAGACAGAGTGTGACCATTTGAACAAACTTTTGTTTCCCCCAACCCAAGGAGGCTCTGCAAGAAATTTGATAAAAACTAGCTTACGAGGGCGTGTCAATAAATAACCAGCCTATCCCATTTCCGACAGACAGAGATGGTCACGATTTTCATGCTTTGTTTCAATATATGTTTTATACATAGGTACAAAATTGCACACGTATCGAGTCATTCTTTAATAAGATACTGAATGTCAAACATGGCTAGTGATGCAAAGGCATGCTTTTCATCTAAAGTTGAGTACCGTGCTGTAATTCGGTACTTGTATTTAAAAGGTAAAACAGGCAAGGAAATACACAGCGAGTTAGCCGATGTTTATGGGTCTTCTGCACCATCTTATGCTCAGGTTAAATTCTGGGTAGGGGAATTCAAACGCGATAGAACGTCTTTAGAAGATGAAGCCAGGTCCGGATGCCCACTGGATGCCACCGACAAAGAAATGTGTAAGAAAGTTCGGAATCTGGTATACTCCGATAGGCGAATTCAGGTGGAAGAAATAACTCAGGCATTAGGCATTTCACATGGTAGCGTTTCAACAATCTTACATGATCGTTTAGGTATGCGCAAGCTAACAGCCCGTTGGGTCCCCAAATCCCTTAGCGATGAGCAAATGGCAACCAGAGCATCAGTATGCAGCACCTTGTTGAAGCATTTTAGGTCAAAAGATGATTTTCTTTTGCGTCTGGTGACTGTAGGTGAGACTTGGGTTCATTATTATGAGCCAGAGAATAAAGCTCAGAGTCGTCAGTGGGTAGGGCCTGGGTCCCCGAGGCCAAAGAAGTTCAAGACGCAACCATCTGCTGGCAAGGTGATGACCACAGTATTTTGGGATGCAAAGGCATTATTATGTTGGACTTTTTACCCAGGAGAAGTACAATAACTGGAGTGTACTATGCAAACTTGTTAGACCAGCTGAGAACCACCATCCGTGAAAAAACGCCGAGGTAAACTCTCTAAAGGTGTTTTGGTGCAACAGGACAACGCGAGAGTCCACACTTGCAAAGTTGCAATGGATGCTGTAGAGTGAAACAGGTATGAATTAATACCACATCCTGCCTATTCGCCAGACCTAGCTCCTAGGGACTTCTTTCTATTCCCAAACTTGAAAAAGGATATATGTGGACTTCATTTCCGGTCTGATGAAGAAGTCGTGACGGCAGTTGAGGAGTGGGTCAATGGAAAGGATCCTGACTTTTTCAGTTCTGGGCTGATGGCACTTGAATACCGTTGGTCTAAGTGCATTACACTAGAGGGCAATTACATCGAAAAAGAAGAGGTGGATCTCAATCGGACATAAGTTAGGCTGGTTACTTATTGACTCACCCTCGTAGCAGATTCAGAGGTCATTTAAAGAGGCGGCCAGTGGACGACAGACAAAATAAGATGACAATAGCCCATTCTGCCTTTGGTTCAGGTGAGCTAAAAAGGTAAGAGAAAAGTCCAGGGAGAGCAACAATCACAAGCCGCAGCCCTTCTAAAACACAAGCTAAATGCAAGGGTTGATGTAAAAAAAATGACATTCATACAGGACAGGATCATAAAATAATACCTCAGTGTTTGAGTTCATGTTTTTTGAAAAAGTCCATGTCAGATTGTTACAGATAATCTGAAGTGGAATTACCGGTTTTCACCGCTCTCCACAGGATGCATCTGTGGCCAAAGTTCAAATAAAACCTATAAAACTTGTCCTTGGAAACAAAAAACACCAAAAAAAAAAAAAAAGAAAATCAGAATCTTGGTTTTATTGAGACAGCAATGTAGTTTGCAGGGCTGCATATCTCCCCGATCACTGGTTTAAACGGAACTTGATTTTTCAATTGTCAGGAAAACACGCCTATATAATTTTGACCCCTTACACCCCATTTTTATATAGTAAAACCGGGGTTTACAGGGGTATACGCTATTTTTCTTATTTTGCTAAAATACATAGATTGTGAGCACTCATTAGAACTGCCTCCCAGTTCTAACGAGAACCCACAATCTATGTTTTGAGCAAAAAAATGAAAATATCAGAATTTTTTATCTGAAAATTTTCCTTTTGTGGTTGTAAAATTTTCAATGTATTTGAAAAGTGTGTTTTCGTAATACCAGAATGGACTCAATGATCCCAAGGAAAATAAAAATAATCAGCGCTGTCGCAGGACATTGTAGATCACCTGAATCAAGCTTTGCCTCTAAAAACCTCAAGGTCACACATGTGGGTTAGGATGGTACAACATAGAACTTAAGACCAGTATCTAACATCAGGGCAAATATGAACTACTCCCATCCAGAGGTTCTGAGATATATCCTTTAAAAAACTTTAACCAAAAACTTTAACCAATGCTGAAGCCAACACATTGGTAAATGCTATAGCTCTAACTGTACTTTCGTACAGCCAAGCTAAACACTGCACCATCATGAAGTAATATCTCATTTTTACAGGTACTAAGGAACTGATCTAAGCCCACAAACTCATCATACTTAAAAGCTGTGGACTAAAAGTGCAGATGATGTTGACCTTTACCACTCTATGGGCATATTAAGGTCACTACTGGTACCAGTAATGATAACTCTTGCAAGAAAAAAAATCACATTTTGCCTTATAACTTGAGTATTTATTACCCTATTCTTCTGAAACTTGCACATATACATTGACTTGATACTTGAAATGCAATTATACTAAGATGAAAATGTTTTTTGTTCGAACATGGGTTATTGCCCCTGATTACTATATTGTGGTATATGGAAAACTGTACTTAACATAGTAATAATGCAACATCTTAACACTGTATTTCTTAGATAAGAGGAAACTTATTATGAAACCTTATGACAGACTGCATACGACAGATGCTTCTGACATATATTGTATTTGTTCTTGCAGGAGTTATTACCCCTGAATTATAGCATTTATGTGGAAAAATGAGTAAAATTCATGTTTGACTTTAACAATTTTCATACTGGAGATCAGGTTACAACAAAATTTGTATGGTACTATCCATTTGATAAATCCTCAGAACTAGTACACCAGTTTATATAAAACAGTATGTATGACATGAATTATTACCCTTGATTTAGCAGTTTTAGGTGGTAAAATTACCTTTAAACTCATCCAGTCTTCCAAATGTGCATTTTTTTGTTTTGAGTTTTACAGCCCTTTCAAGAATATTTCACTTATATTGAGCCGATCGCTCATCAAAGGTGGGCGAAAAACGGGGAACCCAGGGAAAAACCACCTGACCATCCGTAAGCAGAACTTTGACTTTCCCACATGTGACCTGAGCGAGGCTCGAACCACAGCGGTGAGATTCCAAATGTGCAACGCATACAGAACCCGGGGAAAAACCACCTGACCATCCGTAAGCAGAACTTTGGCTTTCCCACATGTGACCCGAGCGAGGCTCGAACCACAGCGGTGAGATTCCAAATGTGCAACGCATGCATATTATTCAGTGCACATTTTGATTTATAAGACAAATCCTGCAATACAATGTATTTATTACAAATAAGAATTATATTTATGTGGCTATTTGAACCATTTTAATCACATTTTATCATGCTGAGCATATATTCCTAGAAAACGGGGTGGGGTAACAATTCAAAATTATTTGCTAAGACAAATCATCATTTTGGTGTCATTTTTATTCAGATTGTGTTTATATATCAAGAATATGACACCATACCGTTTTAAAGCAATACTGACCTTTTAAAATCAAATTTATCAAAACTGTTCAATTATTAGAAAATAGAATTTTGCTATTTCGGGGGTAGAGTTAATTACCAAGCATTATTTCGTTTCACAGATGGTGAAATGTTATGTCATTTCAAAATAATACTATACAATAAGTAGTAATTATTATTTGAAAGTTTAATTAAAATTTATTGTTGGGAAGTGTCTTTAATATTTGAATAGTTAGTAATGTTTGTTAAAACTACAGTAAATTTTCACTAGTTAGATGGACAAAAAAGTTAATTATTAGGTATAAGTTTGCTTTACATCCTTCAGGCTTTCCTGCATTTAGCATGTTCTAACGTCATTCTGTTGCAACGACTGAAGGTATTTCATAAGTGTTAATTGTTGGGTTAGAATGATTTTCTCAGTACTACTAGGGCCTAGAACAACTTTGAAGAAAAATGCTTTAGTGGGTACATCTTTGAAGCACCAGAAATCTGATACCAGGTAGTGACTTCAGCTTTTTATTGTTTGATAACTTTTACAATGAATTGGGAAAGTAAAATGCAGAATTTAAAGAAAATCTATTGTTGGGATAAAAAGTTGCACCAGTTGTCAATAGTGGCCATAAGCAAACAACAAACTGATAAACATTTTTCTTATTATTTTCATGAAAATAGGCTTTGACATTTCATGCAAATTGTCTCCATATTGCAAAATGTTGTCTGCTGAATTTTTTACCCAGAGTACTAAGCATTAATATACTCAAAGGCAATAATAGTTTTGAGTTTTGAGTACCGGCTCGTGTTGTACTTTTTTCGTTAAAATGTTTCATGGTCATTTTTGTCAAATGTCTGTCTTTGAAAATCACAAAGGTAATTCTTTTGTAGTCATACATTATGGAGTTATGAGCCCTCTATTAAAAACAGCATTTCCAGTCATAACTCATTTTGTATAAAACAAATGTCATTTTACTTTTCATAAATGTCTTGCACAAATGTCTGTGAGTAAAACGACAATGTTATTTAATTCAAAATTCTCTTCAAATGACGTCAAGCTGAAATTTAATTTCTTCCCGTCTCAAATTATCTCCCTTTGAATGAAAAAATAGGTCGTTTTCATTTGATTTTTTTTTGAAAAAGTGTTGCATGGCTTAGCCTCCTTGTACCACATACAGATGAAATCTCCTAAAACCGTTTATTTAACTGAACAATGTCGATTAATGCCCCATACAAATTCTGTGCATACCATCAGAAGAGGAACGAAAATGTCAAAAACGTCATGTCCTTGGTATAGACATTTGACAGTGTACTTGTTATGCA
Source organism: Anodontia alba (assembly GCA_964016985.1). Lineage (NCBI taxonomy): Eukaryota > Metazoa > Mollusca > Bivalvia > Lucinida > Lucinidae > Anodontia > Anodontia alba. Next base: position 10,808,250 of record OZ024833.1, read on the forward strand.
TTTGAAGCTGAAACATATTCTTACAGCATTTTTATCCTTCTATCGACTGAATGCAATACAAACACAAAAATGTAAGTTTCTTTGTCCAAAATGCACTTTTAAAGGGAAGCTACTCATAAGCAAATGTTGATTTGGACCCCTTATTCATTTCCGTAAATGTCATTTCCTTGTTCTTTGATAGAATTTCCTGGAAATTGTTCAAATTATGCGTAAAATGATTGTTCTTAACCATAATATCAATGATTAATGTACATATTGACAACCTAGCACTCCTACCTTCGATTATCTGCCTTGGCAAATTACCCATAGATTGTAGGTATATATTCAATCTCTGACAGCTGCGTCAGGAGTCGACTCTTTGGCTTAGTGGTTAGGGCAGTGGATTTTTATCCGGACACACCGGGTTCGAATCCCACAACAGGCGAGAAATTTTTTCAGCTATGCTTGATTCCTTTGTTGTGACTTTCATGTTGTATGAATATGTAAAAATCCAGTGACAAATAAAAAAATTGTTGCCTGTATACTTATCTTTGCCTCTCGGTATATATTCAATGTGGGCTTTAGCTGCTCTTCCCCAGATGCAGCAGCTGTGGTCCATGTGCCAAATCCCTGGCACTAATAACTATCAGAAACTATCCTAAAATATGCACAGAAAGTTTAAAATCTGTCCAATGCTGTAAGAGGAGATAGAGTAACAAACACAGTACCAGGATTTGACCTCCTAGCCTCGCCCCCTCCCCTCCACCCCACCCCTCCCCTCCCATCTCCTGGCAGGACATAAAACTGATGCTGGGGGAAAAATTCAGCATATGATAATTTGAAATATTTTCTGATTTTATGCAGGAAATAGGCTTTGACATTTCATACAAATTGAGACAATTTGCATGAAATATCAAAACCTATTTTCTAGGAGATAATTTGAATGAAATGTCAAAGCCTATTTTCTGGGAAAATAAGAAAAATATTGTCAACTTGTTGTCTGCTGAACTAACCCAGATAGTGGTAATGGTTAAAGTGTTGCACAAATTTAGTTGAAATGTGCTCATTAGGGCAGGAGATAGGGTAACAGACAATAATCGGTACCTACACAACCTTTTGCACAACCTTGCTGACTAGAACACATTATCAGTTTTTTACAATGTGCATAGCACCTGGATTTTTTTTTCAGATTTTTTTCAAAAGTAAATGAAAATTGTCAATAAGCAGTGCTTATTCGATACCCCCGCATAAAGCATAAAACCTTTTTCTAACAAAATTTTTAAGTTTCAAAATGCGGGTGTGACCTTGAAAATAAAGTCAGGTCACCAAAATCTGATAAAACCAGCAATTGGTTAAAGAGATAGTGTGCACACAAACTTTTTACTGCTTTAACAAGGCTCATTTTTTGAGTATTTATAATGTAGTGACCTTAAAAAAACTGTCAAGGTCATCAAAATCTACTCACTTCTTTCCCCCATCCTGATGATGTATCTGTGCTAGTTTGGTCACTTCCAGCCATTGGTTAAAGAGATAATGTGCACACAAACTTTTTACTGCATTAACAAGGCTCACTTTTTGAGTATTTACAGTGTAGTGACCTTGAAAATAAGGTCAAGGTCACCAAAATCTAATCACTTCTTTGCCCCATTTTTATGATGTATCTGTGCTAGTTCGGTCTATTTCCAGCCATTGGTTAAAGAGGTGTTGTGCACACAAACTTTTTCCTTCATTAACAAGGCTCCTTTTTGAGTATTTATAATGTGGTGACCTTGAAAATATGGTCATGGTCACCAAAATCTAATCACTTCTTTCCCCCATCCTGATGATGTATCTGTGCTAGTTTGGTCAAATTCCATCCATTGGTTAAAGAGATAATGTGCACACAAACTTTTTACTGCATTAACAAGGCTCACTTTTTTGAGTATTTATAGTGTAGTGACCTTGAAAATAAGGTCATGGTCACCAAAATCTAATCACTTGTTTGCCCCATCCTTATGATGTACCTGTGCTAATTTGGTCAAATTCCAGCCAATTGTTAAAGAGATATTGTGCACACAAACTTTTTACTTCATTAACAAGGCTCCTTTGGCCTCTTTTTTGAGTATTTATCATGTAATGACCTTGAAAATACAATCAAGGTCACCAAAATCTAATCACTTCTTTCCCCCATAATAATGATGTATCTGTGCTAGTTTGGTCAAATTCCATCCATTGGTTAAAGAGATAATGTGCACACAAACTTCTTACTGCATTAACAAGGCTCACTTTTTTGAGTATTTATTGTGTAGTGACCTTGAAAATAAGGTCAAGGTCACCAAAATCTAATCACTTCGTTGCCCCATCCTTATGATGTATCTGTGCTAGTTCGGTCAGATTCCAGCTATTGGTTAAAGAGATATTGTGCACACAAACTTTTTACTTCATTAACAAGGGTCCTTTAAGCTCCTTTTTGAATATTTATAATGTAGTGACCTTGAAAATAAGGTCAAGGTCACCAAAATCTAATCACTTCTTCCCCTCATCCTGATGATGTATCTGTGCTAGTTTGGTCAAATTCCAGCCATTGGTTAAAGAGAACGTGTGCACACAAACTTTTTTCTGCCTTTTTTCTGCATTAAGAAAATTTTTTACAAAGGGCAATAACTCCAAGAGAATTGGCCCCTACCCTTACTTTCTTGTATGTAGGTACATCTTATTGCTATCAATGTGTCTGCCAAATTGATGAATATCCCTCACTGCGTTTTCAAGATATTAGGAAAAAACCAGCGTCGCAGATGGACACACAGACAGACGGATGTGAAAACAGTATATCCCCACAAAGTTTGCGGGGGGTATTTTGTTTGTGTGTGGGGGGGGGGGGGGGGGTATAATAAAGCTGTAAGCACTGCATCATGTCCTGCCTCTGCATTTACAACAAGCAAATGCCGTAACTCTGTCAAAAATGAAATCAAAGGGAAGGTGTATTAGTCTTTCCCTACATAACGTTGACATGACTACATGACTGAGATTTCAACTTACAGAGCGGACATATGTACATGGTAGAAATGGCTATGTTTAATGTTTAAAGGGCAATGACTCCAAAAGTAGGCAAACCAGCATTACAGTTCTTGAGTTCTGCACGTCTCATCGAGCCTTAAATTTGTGTGAAGTTTCATCAAAATATCTGGAAGAGTTTCTAAATTAAAGAGCGGATACTAGTACTTGGTAGATATGGCTTTTTCAATATTTACGATGTTGAAAGGGTCGTTTGTTTGTTTGTGTTGAGGTTTTACGGCCCAGTCAACCCAATGGGGTCATGTCGAGCGCGGTCAGTTTACCTAGCCACACGTTTACTGGGCAGGCTTAGTCCTCTAAGCGGTTAACCAGTATTGTGCTCATTCTTTCGCCAGAAACTGACAACTGCCCTTCTTGAATCAGCGGAAGGGAGAGAATGACAGTAGAAAATATTTCATGATCAATCTCCACGAAGGAATGTTGCCGACCTCGGCGGGGTTGAACCCGCGACCTCCTGGTCTCCAGTCGGACTGAAAGGGTCGTAACTCCAAAGCTACATTAACCAGAGTTATATATTTTTGGTTCTGCACATTCTCTCATTGTGCTTTACATTGTTGAGATTTCAAGAAAATATCTCAAATGGTTTTCAACTTACAGAGTAGACATGAGTACATGGTGGAAATGCCTGTGTTCAACCTTCAAAGGGCAATAACTCCAAAAAGTAGCAAACCAAACATAGGCAAACCAGAATTATGGTTCATGTGTTCTGCATGTTGTCTCATGGTGCTTTACATTTGTGTGAAGTTTCGTGAAAATATCATGAACAGTATCAGTTATGGAGCGGACATGAGTACATGGTAAAAATGGCTATGCTCAATGTTCAAAGGGTATATTTTGGACAGTATAACATAATACCTCGCCAAGTTTCAAGGCCCTAGTTCAAAGACTTACAGAAATTTCTTCCTAACAAGATTTCAATATAAGTTTTTTAAGTGTTTTTATCATATATGGACATGGTGGCCATCTTAATCAATGGATATTGACCATTTGAACAAATTTTCAATTCCCTTCAATAGGGGGTTCTACCTGAAGCTGGAAGAAAATTGGCCCATGGGTTTCAGAGGTCTTTCAAAGGTGTGGATGGACGATAGACGGAAGATGATGGACGGCAAGTGATCACAATAGCTTATCCTGAGCCTTCAGCTCAGGTGAGATAAAAATATGGGTCCACTCATTTTCCATCTTAATTCCACACATGTAATTTCAAGATCCTATCTCTGTGCAAAGTGTATGAAATGACTGAACGGATAGATGAATAAGACCTGTCGCCTGACAGGATAGCTCACCTGAAGTCGCACTTTGACTTAGTTGCGCAAAGGCAAATTTTCAGACCCATAACAGAAAAAAAAGTCACGGTCATGGGAGCTGATGTTGCTGATACAATTTTTAGACAAGTATCTCTGACCCCAGCAAGTATGAACTGAATCCATCAAACGGTAAAGAAGAAATGAGCTCCTAAAAACTTTAATGCAAAATCTTTAACATTAAAATTCTAAGTCTGTGATCTTGACCCCAAGGTCATGGTTATAGGTCCTGATGTTGCTGATAAAACTTAAAGCAATATCTATCACCATACCAAATTCATCTAAAGGCAACCAAGTAATTATCTAAAATCTTTAGTGCAAAAACTAACATAAAAGTTCTAAGTCTGTGACCTTGACCCCAAGGTTATGGTCATGAGAGCTGATGCTGCTGCTAAAACTTTGAGACCAGTATCTATTACCATACCATGTAAATCCATCCAAAAGTAAAGAAGTAAAGGAGTAATGAGCTCTAAAATATTAAAAACAAGAATTCAAAGTCTGTGACCTTGACCCCAAGGTTATGGTCATGAGAGCAGATGCTGCTAAAAACTTAAGACCAGTATCTATTACCATACCAAGTATAAACTAAATCCATCCAAAGGTAAAGAAGTACATGTAATGAGCTCCTAAAAACTTTTAACACAAAATCTTTAACATCAAAATTCTAAGTCTGTGACCTTGACCCCAAGGTCATGGTTATAGGTGCTGATGTTGCTGATAAAAACTTTAAAGCAATATCTTTCACCATACCAAGTCTCCAGTAAATTTATCTGAAGGCAACCAAGTAATGATCTAAAATCTTCAGTGCAAAAACTAACATAAAAGTTGTTAGTCTGTGACCTTGACCCCAAAGTCATGGTCATGTATGATGATGCTGCTGATAAAAACTTTTGACTAGTATCTATCACCATACTAAGTATGAACTAAATCTATCAAAAGGTAAAGAAGTAATGAGCTCCTAAAAACTTTAACACAAAAACTTTAACATAAGAATTCAAAGTCTGTCACCTTGACCCCAAGGTTATGGTCATGAGAGCTGATGCTGCTGCTAAAAATTTCAGACCAGTATCTATTACCATACCAAGTATAAACTAAATCCATCCAAAGGTATAGAAGAAATGAGCTCCTAAAAACTTAACACAAACTCTTTAACATCAGAATTCTGTCGGTGACCTTGACCCCAATGGGTGCTGATACTGCAGATAAAAACGTTAGCCCAGTATCTATCATCATACCAAATATGAACTCAATCCATGTACACATAAAAAAGTAATAAGCTAATAAGCTACTAAAAAACTTTAACGCAAAAACTTTAACATTTGTGGACGCCGACACCGACGCCGGGGGTAGTAGAATAGCTTACCGGAACTTTTTGTTCCGGTGAGCTAAAAAATGACTCAAAAGCAGTATGTCCCACAACTTCTTCACAGTTGGGGGCATAAAGAAGAGATGCTTACTTGTTTCAATTGTAACTGTAGCCATTGCACATGCCGTATCAACTCTTGTATCTCAGTTATATCAAATGTCTGGTTCCCAGTATCAGAATTACTGTCAGCTGATTGGTTCATCACAGTGTTGCTAGACTGGTTCTTCAATACATCAAACTGTGTCTTTTCTACCTTGACTACAGAGCTTTCAGACAAAGGTTCCGCACCGGATAACACATGAACTGTGTTATCATTGTCATCTTGAACCTGACATGACAGAACGTAAGAGATAAACATGGACAACAGTAATAAACATGAACAACAGTAAATAACATGACAAAGCTCCAGATTCTAAATTGAATTGATATCCCCAAAGACATCTGTTGAAATTTTGAAGAAGCAGACAATTTTTGCCTCATGGAATTTTCTTCCCTAGTATTTGAATCTTTTTAAAAAAAAAAATAGGGGCTACTCTTTAAAGACAGAATTTCCTCAAGATTTTATTAATATATGAACAGCTCTGCTTAAGAAAAGCAAAATTTATGTTTAAAGTTGTTTACAACAATAATGCATCAGAATACACTACTAAAAAATTCATGTTGCATAGCAATGTACCTCTATAAATTTAAGATAACCTCCAGTGGCTGTTTTGTTTCTCTTTTCTCCTAAGCCCAGTACCAAATATTTCAAGCATAGCTTGAGGTACTCTGATGTTTAGTATGAAACAACCGTTCAAATACCCTGGATGTATTTCACAGTAGGTGCCTAAAGTGGCCAGTCACTGAATGAATGTACATTTGTATCTATTATTCTGTTAAAATAATTGTTTCACTTGTTTGTATACTTAACTCTTGTCCTGCTGAACCCGGATATATTCTGCCTTTGCAAACAGTGTAGATCCAAATCAGCTGGCTTCTGAAGAAGCCAACTGATCTGGATCTGCACTGTTTGCCATTAAGTATGTGAATTTATATCAACAATCTGGATCAAGTAATTTGATTGGCTGAAAACTGGAAATGGGTGTGGCATCTTAATTTATTCAGCATGACAAGGGTTAAGGATTGGTCATGCATATTGCTAGATTACTGGTATTCTTATACAGCAGCGAGGTCAGATAGGACAGTATGGGATTGCAATGCCATGTCTGAAGCTGCACATATGTACATTATTATTTATATAATGTATTATGCATGGGGTGTTCGAAAAGAATTGCTTATTTTGACCAGGAACGTTCAAAACAAGTAATCACATATTTCTTTATTTCATGCCCTCAAAGAAGTCTGCATGATTAGAAATGCATAATTTCAGTTGATGAATCCACTTCTGGAATGCGTCATGGTATGCTAATTTAGGTATACTGGTAAGGTACTGGTATATGGCAGATCAAAGCGCCTGTCTGGACCGATATCTCTGTCCAGTGAGGAAGGTTTTCAATTTCAGAAAATGGAAGGTCACAAGGGGTAAGGTCTGGTGAATAAGGAGGGTGAGGTAAAACTGTTACCTTCTTTTTCTGCAAAAAAATTGTAACAATGGCAGATGTATGGGCTGGGGCATTATCATGTAGAAGTCCGATATGTTTAGACTCCGTGACTGGGCACCATTTCTGATCGTATTTTTTTCAATTTCTTCGATACCACATCTTTGTAGTACGAGGGCAAGTCAATAAGTAACCAGCCTATCCCATTTCCATTTGACCGAGACACCCACGATTTTCATGCCTTGTTTTAATACATGTTTTAGGCCTGAGAGCAAAACTGCACCCTTATCGTGTCATTCACTCATAAGATATTGAATGTCAAACATGGCTAGCGATGCAAAAGCAAGCTTTTCGTCAAAAGTTGAGTACCGTGCTGTAATTCGGTACTTGTATTTGAAAGGGAAAACAGGCCAGGAAATACATTGCCAGTTGACCAATGTTTATGGGTCTTCTGCACCATCGTATGCACAAGTTAAATTCTGGGTTGGGGAATTCAAACGAGGTAGAACGTCTTTCGAAGACGAAACCAGATTTGGACGCACATCAGATGCCACTGATGAAGAAATGTGTAACAAAGTACGAGATCTGGTGTACTCTGATAGGCGAGTTAAGGTGGAAGAAATAGCGAATGCATTACACATTTCACATGGTAGCGTTTCAACAATTTTACATGATCGCTTGGGTATGTGCAAGCTAACAGCCAGTTGGGTCCCAAAATCCCCTAGCGATGAGCAAATGGCAACCAGAGCATCAGTATGCAGCGCATTGTTGAAGCGGTTTAGGTCAAAGGAAGATGATTTCCTTTCACGTCTGGTGACTGAAGATGAGACCTGGGAGCATTATTATGAGCCAGAGAATAAATCTCAAAGTCGCCAGTGGGTTGAGCCGAGACCAAAGTTCAAAATGCAACCCTCTGCTGGCAAGGTGATGGCAACTGTATTTTGGGATGCACAAGGCGTTATTATGTTGGACTTTCTAGCAAAGAAAAGTACAATAACAGGTGCATATTATGCAAATTTGCTCGACCAACTGAGAACTGCGATCCATGAAAAATGCCGAAGTAAACTCTTCAAAGGGATTCTGCTCCAACAGGACAATGCGAGAGTCCACATTTGCACAATTGCAATGGATGCTGTTGAGCGGAATGGGTACGAGCTAATACCGCAACCCGCCTATTCTCTTGACTTAGCTCCTAGTGACTATTTCCTATTCCCAAACTTGAAAAAGGATATCCGTGGATGTCATTTCCCGTCCAGCGAAGAAGTCGTGGCGGCAGCTGAGAAGCGGGTCCGAGACAAGGACTCTGGCTTCTTCAGTTCTGGGCTGATGGCACTGGAACACCGTTGGTCCAAATGCATCATTCTAGAGGGCAATTACATCGAAAAAGAAGAGATCGATCTCACCCAGAAATAAGTTAGACTGTTTTTTTTATTGACTCGCCCTCGTATTTTCCAGTAATGCGTTTTCCCTTTTTCATTGCCACCTATATTGCAACAACTTCACCAGAGAAGATTGCATACAAACCTCCTTTGCACCTAACATGCATTTAGCAATTACTGGCCTTTTGCTGTTTTTGGGGCCCATATTTTATTGTTAACCTTCCTGATAGGTTCAAAATAATGAACCCAAATTTCAATGCCAGTGACCACATTTGCAAATTTCTATTCATCATATTTTGGAAATATTTTGTGCAATTGTTTGGCTATTTTAAAATGGCTTCTTTTGACCATCAGTCAACAAATGAGGCACCCACTTAGCAGAAATCTTCCTAACATTCAAGATATTCTTCAGAATGTAATGAACTGATAGTATGATGCCAACCACTTGTGCTATCTCATGTACTGTATACCTAGCATCCCTTTGAACAATTTCTTTCACTTCTGATACAATTTTGTCCCAAGATGCAGACTTTGGCCTTCCTGATTTGGGTGCATTTTCAATCGACTCTAACCTAGAATCAAATTTCTTTTTCCATCTACGAATCATGTCATATATCACATTAGAAGATCTGTAAACAACAGAAATTTCAGCTAATACTTGTTTCATAGAACAACCTATCTTTGAGCTTTCATGTAGGCCCGTATTTCCTCCTTCTTGGCAACCATTTTTACTACAGTAGTCAAAGACTGCATAAATTCAAATGACATATTTTCTACCTTTCAATTAGATTTATGGGCACATGTAAACATCATTGTGTAAATATGGAATAGCACTATACAGGTATGTACTTTTTTGTTTCAAGCTCCCCATGGATATCAAGCAACTATACAATAGGCAAATCTTTTGGCACACCCCTCCTATGTTTATCTCTAAAAACATGTATCTAGAATACACTACATACCTGGGCCCAGTTGTTCAAAGCGTCGTTAGCTGAACAAGCTCGTTAAGAGTCATTTCGTTAACTGTTTTAGCGAATTCAATACACAATATTCTGATATTTTTTGCTGAAAAAATGTGAGTAGCTTTTGCACTGCAAAAGCTACTCACATTTTTTCAGCAAAAAATTTCAGCATATTTGCGTATGACTCGATGTAAATTTTAACGAATCGCTAACTAACGACATCGTTAGCTTTGAACAACTGGGCCCTGGGTAATTACCTTGTGTTTATTGGTCTGGCTGATTTCATGTCTTAATTTCTCATTTTCTTCTATGACCTTGTCAAGTGCAAGCTGTTTTCCAACTAAGTTCTCCTCCAGTTCTGCAACCCTCTCTGTCTTGTTGCGTAACTCAGACTTCACAAGAAGGACAGACCTTGAATCAGACTCCTAAAATAGAATTTGATGAAAAAAGAAAATAATATAGGATTCTAGAAAGGGACAGTCATTTGTAGACACACCAATCTGACTCAAAAAGGTTAAAAATGTTTTCTCTTCAGTGGACAGCAAGTTAAGTCAAAGTACTGTCCCATAGTATTTGGCACTATTTTTTTACATACTTTTGTATTTGTTCTTTGAAGTCTGTGTATGGATTTTTTAAAATGTTTGTTACTGTTTGATTTAATGTTGTCTTTTTTTTCCTTCTCAGTCAGATTCTTTGTTCCTTGTATTGACTGGAATCAAAAAAAAAAAAAAAAAAAAAAAAAAATAGTTTTGATTAAGAGAAAGTATATCTTCACAAAATTTGTTGAATAGGCTTTGTATGGTCAATAGGTTTAAGCAATTTTAAGAGTGGAAGACAATATGATAAAATTTAAAATTTAAGAACTGAAAGAACCATGTAGCAACAGCATACAGTCAAACCTCAATAGCTCGAACATCTTTGGGACCATGGAAATTTGTTCGAGACATGGGTAGTTCGAGCCACTGAGGGTTAATCATGGCACCAGTTCGGGAAGCAAATAGAGATAATTTAGGGAAATCTTTTCGATTTTCTACACAAGGATTGTATGCTGAGTGTACTCATTAGAATCGCCTCGAGGAGGCGATTCTAATGAATACACACAACATACAATTCCATGATAAAATAAGAAAAAGTCCCTAAATATTTGTTTTCTTGAGCTATTGGAAGAATTTTGTAGGGACTGAAAAAAAGAGTTTGAATCATCCACAGTAAACGAGCCATCCGTGTTCGAGCCGTTGAGGTCATACTGTACATCCTTTGTTTCAACCAGGGCCCGGTTGTTCAAAGCGTTGTTAGCTTAATGAGCTCGTTAAGGGTCATTTCGTTAACTGTTCTAGCAGATTCAATACACAATATTCTGATATTTTTTGCTGAAAAAAAGTGAGTAGCTTTTGCACAGCAAAAGCTACTCACATTTCTTCAATCGTTAACTAACGATGTCGTTAGCTTTGAACAAGTGGGCCCAGATATTTCCACGTAGGAAAGGAACTGCAGTATGGTGTCTAATTTTTCAGATATGAGCCAGTGCATGACAAAACCTACAATAAGACGTGGAACCAGCCAAGACTTAGATCAGCCTGCGCATATTCAGTCTGATAGGTCTTTGCTGATCGCATGAGCCTTCCACAGCCTCCAGGTTATCCAATGAGGGATAAAGGAGAACCATTTCCATACTGGGTGGCTGTACAGGCTGATTAGAGTCTCAAGGGCAGATAACTCAAGAACTTCAAGAGCCAGAGTAACTGTTCTTCGTTATCAAATGTACCCTTATGTCCTCTAATATCCGTGAAATATCAAACAGATACAAGTCAGCGCCCGACAAAACCTAAAATAAGACCTGTGAAACCAGCAAATACAATGCAATCAGCTAAGACTCTGATCAGACTGCGCAGATGCGCAGGCTGATCTGTCTTCACTGGTCGCACAAGTGTCATTATAGGTTTTGTCATGTGCTTTGTTTGTGTTGAGGTTTTATGGCCCAGTCAACCCAATGGGGTCATGTCTAGCACAGTCTGTTTACCTAGCCACACTTTTACTGGGCAGGCTAAGTCCTCCAAGAGGTTAACCAGTATTGTGCACATTCTTTCACCAGAAACTGACAACTGCCCTTCTTGAATCAGCGGAAGGGAGAGAATGACCGTAGAAAACATTTCATGAGCAAATCTCCACGAAAGAATGTTGCCGACCCAGCATGGGTCGAACCCGCATCCTCCTGATCAACAGTTGGATGTGCATCCAACTGAGCCACCAAGATCAGTGTGCACATTAAGTATCACTTGGTTAATGTCAAGAGACCAAAATGTTCATAGGAAAAGTCTTGGCCAATATTCTAATGTATGGAGATTATGGCAGTTTTCCTTCAATATAAATGTTATCCTTCACCACTCCCAAAAAATTGATGATATTTTTTCTTCTTCTTCCCAGAAAATAGGTTTTTCATGCAAACTGACTCATGGGGAATAATTTGCATATTTCAAAGCCTATTTTCTTGGAAAAATAAAAATATTTCTAAATATTTTAAGCCTAAATTTTTAATCAGCATGTAGAGGGTTATTTTTTTTTTTATTGATGACTCACCTCTGTACCACTTGTATCATCCTCACTAAAACTGCTTAATGATTGCAAGTCACTCTGTAAAATATACAAATACATGATGCATATTGGAAGTAAAGGGCACTTAATTCTTAATTAACCCTTATCCTGCTGAATAATTTAATTAGCCACACCCATTTCTGACCATCAGCCAATCTGATTACATCATATAATGTTTTCATGCCAATTCACAAGCTGAATGACAAACAGTGTAGATCCTGATCAGATGGCTTCTTCAGAAGCCATCTGATATAATCTACACTGTTTGCAAAGGTAGGGGTTGTCGTGAACAGCAGGGTAAGGATTAAAGTGCCAATCGCAACAGTAGCAGATGACATATAGATATATATTTTTTTATAATTATTTTCCAGAGAAAACAAGGTATACAAATGCCCCCACACTGGTCTTTGCCCATAAGGCAACATCTGGATGCATAAATTTCAACAACTATTTTCCAACTGCTCAATCTGATCTGTAATACATTTTGAAACCTAGCCCAAGGGTGTGAGCCAAAGGCAACTCTAGCACAGAATTGAAGGTTTAGGTCTGGGTAAGTAGCATACCAAATTTCAACTTCCTAGCATAAAAGTTACCCAAATTATCACTTCCAATAGAAACACTAACATAAACATTAATGTAAAGGATATGTACGATTAAAGAGAGATCCAAGATGATGAGGTCGAATTTTACAAGCTGTGATACGAGAGATTTTTGTTCGACTCAATCAACTACACACATGTATGTTATGTAATACCATTATTTTGGCAGTTCAAATGTCACAAAATGGGGAGATAACCAATGGTTTATCTACCTACCCTAAAATCATCATATTCATACACCTCATATGTTCATGAAAACAAAAATACACCACAACCTCTTTATAACACTATTGTTGGGGTCCATAGCATAAACCATGTTAGTTAAACAACCGTGTTATATCCAAACCAAAAATGTATAGATATTGAAAAATGACCATTTATGGTCATTTTTCAATACAATCTATACATTTTTGGGATCCATCTTTGAACCATGTTATATCCAAAATGGTCATTTTTCAATATAATATATACATTTTTGGGATCCATCTTTGAACCATGTTATATCCAAAACCGTGTTATAACGAACCGTGTTATAAAGAGGTTGAAGTGTATAGTGATCATAAAACACATCACACAGAGCTATATGGATATATGTTTTTTGGTGTTTTTTTTTTCTTTTTCTAGAGTCCTGCTTTGTTTGTAAGCCTTCATGGTGATCGGATTTACTGTCTTTGCACTGTATGTAGAAGTAGGAAAGGGATGCCACAGGTTGTTTGACTGTATGCTGTTGCTACAGTTTAATCATGCAGAAGGGAAACATTATTGTAGTGGAATGGAAAGATTGGACCATTTCCACCAACTTCTTTGCATGAATGGCTGGTTGAATTGTAACAAAACTTATGACATCCCCTGGTAATATTTAGTTATATACTTTGAGATAGTTTTATGATATTTGGTTTGTATGTAGGACAAATCAAGTGTCGTGTTCAAGAATGGCAATTCACATTGCCTTAGTTTTCGAGTTATTTTCCCTTGGAATATTTAGTTATGAAACTGTGTATGCTCGATAACTGCAGTACACTTTGAAATAGTTTGATGATACGAGGTATGTGGGACAGGTAAAATAGGTGTCGCCTCTTATTTGGAATATATGGAACTGTGTGAACAAACTAGGATCATGGTTTGTAGCATTTGCATTTGCATAAACATGCACAAAGACAGGTCACTGATAAAACTTGGCAAGCCTTTCCTTTTGAAAGGAAACTTTATTTTTGGATTTGTTTTAAATACACTTCTGAGTTGCCTCTCTTGAGGTACAAAAATAAAATAAGTATAAAAACAAGTTAAAGTGTTACAAAAATTTGCAAGATTTTTTGCTGATTTTTTTTTTTTTTTTATTGTGTTGTTGTTTATTTTTGTTTTGTGATTGTTTGGTCAGATATTGAAGTCCAGGAAAAACAAATCAACCAAAGGGTCATATGAGCTTATAGTATAGCCATGCTTCTGTCATCCATTCTCTGTCCAAAACTTTCTCCCTATTTTCCCAGGAGGGAGAAGTCACTTCTTCCTAAATCTCTGGGCCAACTTGGACCCTGAAGCCCCGTCCCTGGCAGCTATGTTTTTTGACGAATCGCGATGGCTTGAACAATCTTGGCAGCGGGTTATTGAAGAAAAATTTCTGCCAGTATCTGACAAAAAGACTCTCAAAGTTTTAAAGTTTTTTTATACAGATATATAGGGAAAAGAAGCCCCGCCACCTGGTGGTCATGTTCTTTTAATGAATCATGCTGGCTTGTATAATCTTGGCAGATGATCACCAAAGGAACATTTCTGCCAAATTATATTGAAATTGGTCCACTGGATTCTGACAAGAAGATTTTTAAAAGTTTTTTCATTCTTTCGGTTGCCATGGCAAACAGAATCCTGCATGGATTCCAAATTTTTGAAGACTTTTCAGTCAGTATCACCCAAGGATCAATCTTGCAAAATTTGGTTAAAATTGACTTAGTGGTTTAGGACATGTTGTTTAAAGAAATTTTGGATGCACAAACGTATGATAACGACGACAGATGGTGAGTGATCACAATAGCTCACCTGGAGCTTTCGGCTCAGGTAAGCTCATAAAATTATGTTCCACCCCTTGAACCAGGTTCACACACGCATATACAAGTAATGAATGCATAGACCACGGAATTCTACAATATAAAGGACTTGTTGGTCCAAGAGGAATTTAGCAAAATCCACTCTTCCATGTGTTCTTGTTTGTGTTGAGGTTTTACGGCCCAGTCAACCCAATGAGGTCATGTCGAGCCTGGTCAGTTTACCTAACCACACGTTTACTGGGCAGGCTTAGTCCTCTAAGCGGTTAACCAGTATTGTGCACATTCTTTTGCCAGAAGCTGACAACTGCCCTTCTTGAATCATCATGAATTTCTTCAACCAAACTGGTTATACAGTAACACATATCCACATTTTTCTTTATAAAGAAACACACATAAAAACAAAAAGCATCAGAATTATCATAAATATTCTTCCTCATATCTCCAGATAAGTGATTTTCATCCAAAAAATATTGATATTTTTCTTATTTCTCCATGAAAACGTGGGGCACTCATTAGAAGGGCCTCAAAGAGGCCCTTCTAATGAGTACCTCCACGTTTTCATGGAGAAATAAGGAAAAATATTTATCTGGATACCCCTCTTATTCGTAGCTATGAGTGGTCCTCCCATATCTTACATCAAACAGAACTTGACTTGCACCAGCGGAGGGAGCCGCGAGTTGACCAGCATTCCGACCAGGTACTTCTGGCACTTGTTTACCAGATTGATGCAACACATTTCCATTCTTTGGTTCTTTCTTTTTCTTCTTTTGAAACTTTGCAAGCTGAAAATAAATTAAATCTTTACCCATAGGAATTAAGGAGAAGTATTTGGTGATAATTCTGGGATAATTTTCTTATTTCTCAATAAAAACATTATGTTGTGGATACTCATTAGACGCGCCTCGCTGAGGTGCTTCTAATGAGTATTCACAACATATGTTTTTATGGAGAACTGGAGAAAATGGCAGACAGTTTTCTACATTAAAATTTTGCAAGTAATTTGAAAACAATACCCTGCCACTATCGTGTGGTGGGCTGATAACTGTTTTTGACAATTATAACTTGCCCATTAGCAATCCCATATTGATCTCCACAATATGAATACACACACCAAGTTTGGTGAAAATCCATTAATATTTACTCAAGTTATCGTCCAGAAACAAAAAATACGGACAGATGGACATACGAATGGTGGATGGAGGGACATACAGACATCCAATGCGAAACCGTAATACCCAGTCACTTTCGTGTGGCAGGGTTTAAAAAAGGCTTCGAGTCTGATGCTCAGTAACTCAGGCTGAGGTGCTCCTGGTTTTCCAGGGCATTTGAAATTCATTCATGAGTCACATGAATATGAATATTCATTAACCTGGTCCTGCTCAACCTGGATATACCCTGCCTTTGCAAACAGTGTAGATCCAGATCAGTTGGCTTCTGAAGAAGCCAACTGATCTGGATCTACACTGTTTGGCATTAAGTATGTGAATTTGTATCAAAAACCTGGATCAAGTAATCTGATTGCCTGTAAATTAGAAGTGGACGTGGCATCTTAATTCTTATTTCATTCAGCATGGCAAGGGTTAAAAGTAGCTCGCAATTTCATTGGACGAAGACACCTGCCCATTTGCGCTTAGCCTAGTGTGTGTTTCTCATCAAACAGGTTCTGTGGACTATGTCACATGGCATTATCATGAAAATGTCACTTTTTCTTCTAGATGTTTATACTTTCTGTGTTACAGCAAGAACAAAGTATTTGCAGGCGACTGCGTTATTTATCAAAACTATGTGAAGATACCCTGACAATCACACAATCATGAAACACAGCCTTACAGAGGTACCAGAAGATGAGATGATAGACTAATAATGACAAAACAACAAACAACACATATGATACCATCGTAAGGCTTATCAGAGCTGAAAAGATAATCGATTATCAGTCCTGTCATTGTGATGGATGACTGATCACTGTTGATTTGGTCATAATTTTACCTGTCTGAGCATGACTCTTACCATGTTATTCTTTACTGTATGCATTTGGGCAGACAGGCCTGAGCAAACAGTGTAGACCCAGATGAGATGCCGCAAATGCGGCGTCTCATCTGGGTCTACACTGTTTGCCACTCATCCAACTATTTTAGACACAACAGTGGGTAGTAAATTGTACTTGTTCAAATTTTAGAAAAAGTATGGTAAGGAGTTGAGGTGTCCGAATACTCAGGGAAATTCGGTATAAAGTTACTGAAACCGAAATACAATGATCGATTATTAGCAAATCTGTAATAATTTTTTTTGTGGAATTTATGGATTCATTAATCAATTATCTGATCAGTTGTGCCAGCCTCATACCACTGACACACAAACAACAAATTGCAACAGAGGAACCGACTTGGAGAGTCCAAAGAGAATCTAAAGCATTTACTGGAGAGACTCTTTGGAGCTTTGAAATTGTATTTTGCCAACAAGAGCAACAGTTTTTACATGCATTCTTGTACTTTGTATAAGATTTTGATTGATTGTGTTGGGGTTTAACGACCTGTCCACCCTTGTAGGTCATTTTGTGTCATCTCCCAGAGAGAGGGAAATAAGAGACAGAAGAGATAGTAGAGGAGATGAAAGAGATACAGGGAAGAAAGAGGAACAGGAATGAAAGTGAAGAAACAGAAGAAATATTTAATTTTTAAATTAAAATTCGTTTCAATAGAATACTTACCAGTACATTCAATGATAGCATATTACCGTACTACCCGCAAGATTTTGGGTCGAAACGTCCTGGTACCGGGAAATACCTCCGGAGAAACCCGAGCATATACGTCACACCTTGTGACGTCATCCTCAGAATTTTTCTAGAAATAGACTAGAATACTAAAAGAATTAGAGGGGCTCAGGGAGGCGGGAATTCTGATTGAATGTACTGGTAAGTATTCTATTGAAACGAATTTTAATTTAAAAATTAAATTTCAATACGAATACTGTAACCAGTACATTCAATGATAGCAGAATAAAGGTTGGTGGGATGGAAATTCTCCCACATAACCCCGGACCGGAACGTTTGGCCCATATCAGGGACTGAAGAAACTTAGGCCATATAATGGTTTAAAGGAAATTTGAAAGATAAATTCCCCAAATTTCCACCATTTCAATCCCTGAATATATATGAGATCTGTAATTATCCAATTACCTATATACAGTAAGGTCCAGGCATCAGATAAGTACTTCTGATTAGCAACTGTGGCTGGAAGAATGACGGTTCCCCCCACAACTTTTTGGGCTGTGACCATAGGACCCAAAAGCTGAAGATTCTGCGACTGCTTCTGAAGATCTCTCAGATAGAATTTGGCAAATACTGAGTGACTCGACCAATGTGCAGCCCTAATCACCTCTTCTAGAGGAGTCTTACTGAAGTATGACCAGGAAGTGGCTAAAGCCCTAACTTCATGTGCTCTAATGTTAAGCAAAGCTAACTTTTTCTTAGACAAATCTTTATAAGCTAATCTAATAACAGAAGAGATCCATCCTGAGACAGAACCCTTGTTAATGTCATGATTTCCTTGGACAGGAAGAAAAAGTCTATTCCTGCCCTTTCTAATAGTTTTGGTTTGTTTAACATAACATTTAAGAGCTCTAACAGGGCAAAGGAGTCTGTTAAAGTCTTTTCTTTTGAGAGTTTTAGCTAAATTTGGAATCAAAATATCATCCGGACATCTGGATGGCAATTGATTTTTAGCTAGAAAGCCTGTTTGCGTCCGGAGAGAAACGGAACCGTCTGGCTTGTTGAATCTGAGGTGTTCAGAATCTACAGAGAAAGCATGGATCTCACTAACTCTGCTCGCCGTAGCCAGAGCTAGTAAGAACACAGTTTTCCGAGTGAGATTTAGTAATGAAGTTTTGTGTAAAGGTTCATATGGTTCTTTACATAGAGAAACCAGAACACAGCCAAGATCCCATTTAGGTAGTAAAGACCTTTGAACAGGTCTCTGTAATTCAAAAGCTTTCATAAGTTCAGAAATTATTGGATCAGATCCAACATTAATGCCAGACCGGAACTTCAAGGTGTTAGAAATCATAGATCTGTAGCATTTGATAGTACTAGCTTGGCATTTTTTAACTTCAAAAAGATAGAGCAAAAAGTCTGCTACATTTGAAACAGATGCCTTGCTAGGAGTAATTTTTCTTGTACGACACCAACTGGAAAAGACGCCCCATTTTGCCTCGTAAACCTTTCTAGTGGAAGGTCTTCTTGCTTTAGAAACATGCTCTGCAATGTCTCGCGAAAAATTTTTATTTGTGACTGATCGTTTGACAATATCCAGGCGAGAAGAGAAAGAGACTGGGGATTTTGATGAACTAGCACAGAGTTTCCTGTTCCGGTTTTTTGAGTTAAAAAACCTGGAATTACCGGAAGAAATATTGGAGCAGCTATCGATAGATGAAGCAACTCTGGAAACCAAGTTCTCTGAGGCCAGAGAGGAGTGATCAACACTATTTTGCATCGGTGCATGCGAATCTTGGTGAGGATCGCTGGAATGATGTGAAATGGGGGAAACGCATATGCGTGAATCCCGTCCCAATTCATGGACATAGCATCTATTGCTAGAGCCTTGCTGTCCGGAATTGGGGAGACAAATAGTGGAAGCCTGTTGTTCAGCCGTGTCGCAAAAAGATCTATGTTGGGATGTCCCGACATCAGGAAAATCGAATTGCAAATTGACTGATTCAGGGACCACTCTGTTGATATTGGCTTGTCTGACCGAGACAGGCGGTCTGCCAAAATATTGGTTCTGCCAGGAATGTGTCTGACCCTGAGAGATATTCCATTCTCTTGACACCAAAGGAGAGTTTCCCAAACCTCTACACATAAAGTTGGTGAATGGGTGCCGCCCTCCTTTTGGAGATAAGCCACGACAGAAGAATTGTCTGTCGCTATCATTACTGAGGAATTGGACAGAATGAGTTGGAACTCTTTGAGAGCTAGAAGAATAGCCTTCATTTCTAGGATGTTGATGTGTAGATGAGAATTGTTCTGATGCCGAACTCCATGACACATGAGTCCGTCCGGTTCCAGATGAGCACCCCAGCCCGAACAACTCACATCTGTAAAGACTGTGTGCACTGGAGGAGGTTGTTTGAGAACAACTCCTCGTAAAAATCTGTCCCTGTCCAACCACCATCCCAGATGATGTTTTATCTGTTCTGTAACAAATATTTTGTGTTCTAGTGGAAGAACATGCGGTTTCCACTGAGTGAAAAGAGCCATCTGAAGAGGGCGAAGGTGCAGTCTGCCTAAAACGACAAATCGAGCAGAAGCACTCAGTTTCCCCAGTAAAGAGAGAAACATTCTTGCTGTGACAGCAACTTGTTTCCAAACCAACCTATTAGGTCTAGAATACATAGTACTCTGTCCCAAGGAACTCGGAAAATATTGTCTTGAGTTATAAATTCCATCCCTATGAATGTGAAATTCTGGGATGGAATTAGTTCCGATTTCTCTCGATTGATTATTAGACCTAGTGAAGAAATCAATCTGAGAGTGAACTCTCTGTCCTTGATTAACTGGAGGCGACGCTGGTTTCTGACCAGCCAATCGTCCAGGTATGGAAACAGAATAATTGCTCGAACTCTGAGATGAGTTGCAATGACTACCATCAGCAGAGTAAAAACGAACGGGCTTGTAGCCAGGCCAAAAGGAAGAGCCCTGAACTGAAATACTCGACCCTTCAGACAGAATCGAAGATATTTCCGTGACGTCACATGAATTGGAACATGAAGATAGGCGTCTGTTAGATCTAGCGAAATCGTCCAATCTTTGGGGTAAATGGCATTCCTGACCTTGTTCAGTCTGGACAGATCGATTATAAGTCGGAACTTTCCGTTTCTTTTCGGGACAAGGAAAATCCGTGAGTAAAAACCGGGATCTTCCGGGTTGATACTCTCCACTGCCCTCTTTTGGAGGAGCTTTTGGACCTCTTCTTCTAAAACAGGACTTGCGGACTGTTTGAAGAAGTGTGGAGATGGGGAAAGGATCGGTTTCTTGATGAAAGGAATCTTGTAGCCTCGCTTTACGACAGAAAGGACCCAACTGTCTTGAGTTATTTTTCCCCACTCTTTTGCAAAATGGCCCAGGCGTCCTCCTACAGGAAGATCCCTTCGAGGACAGGGCAGTGGAGGATATACATCAATGTCGTCTATCGGAAGAGGCTCCTCCACGAGAGGGGACATTCCTGTCCCTTCTCATAGAGCCACGACCTCGGAAGGTCCTAGAACCACCTCTACCAGCCTGAGGATGCCTAGTAGGTCTAGGAAGATCCGTTTTGGAATCCTGTTTCTTTCTAGGAACTCGTGGAGTCCTAAACTGAAAAGACTGAGTCTGAGAAGAGCCAGGTTTCTGGGAAACAGAATCAGCAATAAGTTTCTGTTGATGAGTCTCTGAGTTAGCCTTTTGAATCTCTGAGATTTTACCTCCAAAAAGTGAATTCACAGAGAAAGGAATAGATCTTAGACTGTCTTTGGAAGATTCTGTAAGAATTTTAGATCCAGATATAGCTAATTCCCTCCTAGCTAGCATAAGTTCCACTGCAATAAGAAACGATAAATTAGTAGAGTGTTTGAGACAATTGACCAATGCCTGTACCAATCTACGGAGCATATTAGTGTCCATGTCATCAGATTGCATTGTACTAAAAGCGGAAGTAGCAAACAGATCTGCATATGAATTGATGGAAATGACATTCCTTGCCTGACATTCCATCGATTCAAGGAATTTAGATGAAACATTGAAAGACCCCGTAGTAGACAAATCCAGTTTTGATGCATCATTGTCCACTTTAGGGATACTAGATGGGAATTGTTCATTATGAAGTTTATAAAACTTCATATGAGTTCCTAACTCCCTTTCCAGGTTAACCGGTGCAGTCCAGCCTGGTTCTAATTTAACCTTGTCAGAAACATAAGTTTGGACAAGATTAAGAATATCTTTAATCAGTTGGGACTGGGGTAAAGATGATGATTCTTTATCCTCTGTAGGATTAAGAAGATCAATGCCTGACCTGGGTTTAGAAGGAATTGATGGATCATTTTTCCGAGGACAAATAGACGTGGGAAGAAGATTAAAAACTTCTTCAATGGTCTCAGCGTAAGAGATTTTTCCGTCATCTTCTTCCTCAGAATAGACAGAACAACTCTCAGAAAGCCTATGAGTAGAAGATTTGTCCTTAACCCTATGTGAAGAGGTTGTGACAGACTTCTGAATAGGAGAAGCAACGCTTTCTCCTTCAAACTCATTATCTGTAATAGACCCTGATACGACATCTGGAACAACATTCTTATCAGAAGAAGGAGAGCGAGAAATCCGTCTCCTCTTTTCTTGAAGATAGGGAGACCTACTAGAACGGTGACGCTTATCATGTGAGTGTGATAGCTTCCTGCCTCTAGCCTGACGATGTCTAGATCTCCTGTCATTATGTGAACGAGACCTAGAACGTCTTTTATGTTTCCGTCTATAGGAATCTCTAGAATGAGACCTATGGCGATGAGATTTCTTTTTCCTAGAATATTTTCTAGACCTATCCCGGGACTGGGACCTAGAAGAGCTTGATACAGAATGATATCTAGCTGAACTAGATTCATCTGAATCAAAGAAAGAAGAAGATTTGGATCTACTTCTTTTATCACGCTGGTTGTTCCTACCACGCCCGGAACGAGAAAAAGATACACCGCCCGTTGAATGACGTAAACCGGAAGTTTGAACCCGACCGGACCGGGTACCCAGTACGCCGGACTCGTGGGAAAAAGACCGGACCGGAGATGACTGGTAATTGATTCTCTGAGAAGAGTAATTCCCGGACCGGGTATTCTCCTCAGAACTAGGATGTCTTGCCCGGTCATCTCGTGATGAAACACCCGGTAACTCTATAAGCCCGGTAGAAGAATCGTCCGGAGGTTGGCTGCCCGGCGAAGGAACATTCTCTAGGCCTGTGTTCAAAGGAATGACCCCCTTTTGGCGATTATCAGACCGGGCGTTTGACACAACGTCGTCAACCCGGTCTGAATGGCGTTTATCAGAACGAGCTATGACACAACGTCGTCGGCTCGAACCGAAAGGACTTCCTCAGCCCCAGAGTCATGATGACTGGAAGCATCATCAATGGCATTCTTCTTAGAAGCCTTGGAAACTTGTCGTTGAGACTCATCTTGTTTTCTCGGCATCCTGGAAGACCTGGAAGAATAAGCCCTTCTACGAATGGCCGAATACCAAGTGTCTTCGGACCAAGAAATACAAATACACTTGTTATTAACAGAACAATTAGAACAAGAGAGACAAGATGGGTGGTTATCCCATTTAGCTTTTTTATGACCACAATTACCGCGAAGCTGTGGCATAACAAAGAAACAAACAAGTAAAAATTGGAAAGGACTCACTTTGAATAGACAGTCCGAATATCCAAAAAATCCAGAAAAAGGAATTAAATCCAAAACTGAATGCGAATATACAACAAATAATCACTGCGGGAGCACTACTTGGCAACCAATGGAAGGAAAAAGGTGAAGATAACGCCGATGGAAACAGATTTTATCGAGAGCAAAATCGAAACTAATCCGCCATTGGAAGCGCAAGAAAAATTCTGAGGATGACGTCACAAGGTGTGACGTATATGCTCGGGTTTCTCCGGAGGTATTTCCCGGTACCGGGACGTTTCGACCCAAAATCTTGCGGGTAGTACGGTAATATGCTATCATTGAATGTACCGGTTACAGTATTCGTATTGAAAACAAGAGGCCCATGGGCCACAACTCGCTCACCTGAGTGACAAAACCACTGCAGATATGCAAGTCACTTCGATACTTGCAATATGAATGTATATGGCCCATACAAATGCATGGGAAGCAAATTTCAACATAGAACCATCATTTTAGCAATTTTGGTAGATCTCCTGTCCCCCATAATTTGTGCAAAGATTAGGGCCCAGGGCTTATTTGGGTCTGGAGAAGAAGATTTTTAAAGGTTTTTACCATATATGGGCATGGCAGCCATTTTGATCAATGGAGCATGCCCATTTTAGCAATCTTTCATTCTCCTACCCAAGAAGGCTCCGCATGTAATTTGAGCAATACTGGCCTAGAGGCTTCAGAGGAAAAATCATTTGAAATTATCAACATTTTTTCCATACAAATGTACAGGGCCCAAACAAATGCATACAGAAGCAAACCTGACCTCACCGTAAAAAGGTCAAATGTCAATGTACAAAAGTATGACAATTATTTTAGCAACTTTGGTAGACTGCCTGTTCCCAATGATATATGCAATAATTCAGCCATAAGGCATCCTCGGTTTTGGAGAATAAGATTTTTAAATGTTTTTTCCCATACAAATGCATAGGGAAGCAAACTTGACCTTGCCGTAAAAAGGTCAAATGTCAATGTACGACCATTATCCTAGCAACTTTGGTAGACCCCCAGTCCCCGATGACTTATGCAAAGATTCAGCCCCAAGGCATCCTCGGTTCTGGAGGAGAAGATTTTTAAAGGTTTTTACCATATATGGGCATGGCGGCCATCTTGGTCAATGAACCGGGACCATTTTAGCAATCTTTCATTCCCCCAACCTACGGAGACTCCATATGAAATTTGAGCAAAATTGGCCCAGAGACTCCAGAGGAGAAGTCGTTTGAAATTCTGAATATTTTTCCCATACAAATGCATAAGGAAGCAAAATTGACCTCACCGTAAAAAGGTCAAATGTCAATGCACGACCATTATTTTAGCAACTTTGGTAGACCTCCAGTTTCCGATGATATATGTAAAGATTCAGCCACAAGGCATCCTCGGTTTTGGAGAACAAGATTTTTAAAGGGTTTTCCCATACAAATGCTTAGGAAAGCAAACTTGACCTTGCCGTAAAAAGGTCAAATGTCAATGTACGACATTTATTTTAGCAATTTTGGTAGACCTCCCGTCCCCGATGACTTATGCCAAGATTCAGCCCTAAGGCATCATGGGTTCTGGAGAAGATTTTTAAAGGTTTTTACCATATATGGGCATGGCGACCATCTTGGTCAACGAACTGCGACCATTTTAGCAATCTTTCATTCCCCCAACCTAAGGAGGCTCCATATGAAATTTGAGCAAAATTGGCCCTGAGGCTCCAGAGAAGAAGTCGTTTGAAATTCTGAACATTTTTCCCATACAAATGCATAAGGAAGCAAAATTGACCTTACCATAAAAAGGTCAAATGTCAATGTACGACCATTATTTTAGCAACTTTGGTAGACCTCCTGTTTCCGATGATATATGTAAAGGTTCAGCCATAAGGCATCCTCAGTTTTGGAGAACAAGATGTTTAAAGGTTTTTCCCATACAAATGCATAGGGAAGCAAACTTGACCTTGCCGTAAAAAGGTCAAATGTCAATATACAACCTTTATTTTACCAATTTTGGTAGACCTCCCGTCCCCGATGACTTATGCAAAGATTCAGCCCCAACTCATCCTCGGTTCTGGAGAAGAAGATTTTTAAAGGTTTTTACCATATATGGGCATGGCGGCCATCTTGGTCAATGGACCGCGACCATTTTAGCAATTTTTCATTCCCCCATCCTAAGGAGGCTCCAAATGAAATTTGAGCAAAATTGGCTCAGGGGCTTCAGAGGAGAAGTCGTTTGAAAATGTTAACGGACGGACGGATGCACGGACGACGGACGAAAAGTGATCACGTTATCTCATCCTGAGCATAGCTCAGGTGAGCTAAAAACATTCCCCCAATACCCTTACCTGCTACAAGACAAGCAGGCCTTGCCCAACTATAAGCCAATATCAGTTGGACGCCCCGGTGATGTAAACTTTGTATAAGAGATAAGGTACCCATTTAGTACACTGTATTAACCCTAGTCCTGCTGAACCCGGATATGTCCTGCCTTTGCAAACAGTGTAGATCCAGATCAGTTGGCTTCTGAAGAAGCCAACTGATCTGAATCTGCACTGTTTGCCATTAAGTATGTGAATTTATATCAACAATCTGGATCAAGTCATCTGATTGGCTGAAAATTAGAAATAGGAGTGGCAATTTAACTTCTTCAGCAGGACAAGGGTTAATATCGGTTAAAGACACATTTGTTTCCTTCTTTGGCTAGACCCCCCCTTCATGATCACCCCCAATATACAGTCCTGATAACAGAGCGCACATCAAAGGCTTATCTTATCTAAGTGATTATGGTGTCTTTATAAGGCTGTTAAGTCTCCTTAGGTGGGGCCCTATAAGGGTTAATTCATAAAATTGAGCAGTATTCAATATGTTACTTTAGAAAAAATAAATTCATTGGCAAATTTTGCATTTAACTTGTTGATTTTATTTCTTGATTTGTATTGTATCATTTTATTTTTTTATTTATTTATTTTTTTTTTTATTTATTTTTTTTTTTTTTTTAAACACAAAAGTGTTGTTTTTTTCTTGCATTGTGAAAAAGTACAAATGAACTGAAATAGAAATATAAAATTGAAAATATTTATTTATTTATTCTTTTTTTTTTTCTAAAGTAAATAAGAACACTGCACAATTATTCCATTTCCACTTCAGTAAAACAATACATTATGGAATATGTCAAAAAGTTCTTAGACAATTTAGAATTTGTATTTTATGCCAAAAAGCTTCTCTTTTTTTCAATAAATACATAAATAAATAAATAAAATGCTATCTTCCTATCTTCTGTAATTGATCCAAAGAAACAAATAAAGGGGGGCATTTGGTGATAAATTAGCGTATAGCATAAATATCTGTATTTCTCCATAAATTATATTGTGGGTTTCTTTAGAACTGCCTGGGAGAGACAATTCTAATGAACAAAAACCAGGTATATTTTATTGAATAAACAGAAAAAAAAAAAAACATCAAATGATCACCAAATTACCCACCTTATTTGTATCTCTGTCTTCATCTAATTTCCCCTTATCAGACCCCTACCTGTAAGGATGGCCAAAGTCACCAAGAATTTCTTATCTTAATCTCCTTAGAGTCATTAGGGTGTTATGCAATCCAAAATGTGTCTTTAAGCATTATAATGTCTATCATAAAAAACACTCAGTTCATATACATCACTAAATTGACCTGCAACATACTCAGAAGGTGTGGCATCTAAATTAAGGTGTTTTTGTAATATGTAAACAACAAAGGCTCAATAGAGCGTGCTCATTTGTGCACTTTCGACATAGCTTTCATGTACTTTCCTGTCATACTAACAGAGAATTTTGTTGAAACTCATGTGGCAATATGATGATGTTCAGAGCCCAGTTGTTCAAAACTAACGACATCATTAGTTAACGATTCGTTAAAATTTACATCGAGTGATACGCAAATATGCTGAAATTTTTTGCTGAAAAAATGTGAGTAGCTTTTGCAGTGCAAAAGCTACTCACATTTTTTCAGCAAAAAAATATCAGAATATTGTAAATTGAATCCGCTAAACCAGTTAACGAAATGACCCTAAACAAGCTCGTTAAGCTAACGACGCTTTGAACAATTGGGCCCAGGTGTTTTGTGTCCCTTTCAACATTAAGTCATATCACGACAATAGGATTGGATAATGAAAGGCTTTGTGCAATGAAACATCGTACAGTCATGGGCTGAATTCCACCCCTAGAGGGATTCAAACACAGGACCTCGTGATTAGAAGTCTAGAGCACTAACCACTCAGCCACCCCGATGCTCCCCTCATATGGCAATGCTGCATATATATATATATATATATATATATATATATATATATATATATATATATATATATATATATATATATATAAATTACAGTTGACTCTCGTTATCTCGACCCCTCTTATCTCGATCCTATCACTTATGTCGAACTGATTTCTAAGTCCCAATTATTTTCCCTATGTATTTATTATACTTCAGCTTCGTGTATGTCGAACTTCTTTTATGTCGACACTTCGGCTATCTTGTCCATCATTTTCAGTCCCTAAATATATTTTTCACAGTTTTTACTTCCGTGTATCTCGAACTCGGACCATGACGAAGGAAAAAAAATGTAAGATGCGGCGCCGCCGGTCTCTCAGTTAATGAAAATCATAATAGGCCATTGATAAATCAATCAATATTTTAATTTTCCCCTTTGTCCAGGTAATTACAAACAACACAAACAATGTCTAAAATCCGTAATTATGAAATCACGGGCGTGTCTAGTCGGGTTTGACACGCGGCGTTCAACACCGTCTCGTGTCATTGATTTGTAAGATAAAAAGTGGCCCAGAATAGTGTTATGGAAGATTAATCAACTAAGTTTCTTTAATTTATTGTTTAGATATGCTCTTCATTATTGAGTACTGTCCGTCTGAATGATATAGCGTCTTCAAGAAAAGTCAGTGCCCGACAGGTTCCGACTCAGATCAGCCTGTATGGATCAGGCTAGCTAAGTCTGAATCTTCGCTTGTTACTCTTTGGTCAGGCAGTGCTCTTTGGTTAGCCCATATAAGGCTTATGCGTATAATGGAAAATTCAGGGCGTGCAGGCTGATCCCAGTCTTTGACAGTCGCACAGTTATCTAATAATGTTGTGCACGGCCTCAAATAGACGATTCATACGTGGGTACCGATGTTAACCCTTCCGACCCTGTAGACTGGTACGGTTACCCGCACAAATAGTGTAGGTCCAGATGAGACGGCTCATAACGAGCTTTCTCTGCAGGATCTACAGTTTGCCGCGCTGAGATGGTTCGTTTATGCCAGGGGAGATAATCCAAACTAGCTTACAGCTGCCACTTGACATTGTAAGCGTTTTATGCAAAAGCGGAAACCAGTCAACTTTTTATCGAGTTGTCTATGCGAAGGGAGCTAATCCAAACCAGTTCATAACGTATAGCTAACAAAACCCGGAAACCAGTAATTTATTTATAGCTCATATGGAAATCCAAATTTGCAGGAGTATTAAAAGACAACAAGAGACGTTTGAAATTTATAATTATTAACATTTATTGATGAAATTATTCCAAGAGAACCATTGCATCTCCTAAAACAAACAGTAACAATGCAAACTGAAGTACGCGTAAATTATTTAAATTGCCATATACATGTGCCTCCCATGCACGTTTTGGCGAACAGAGGTGAACAGTCGTCATACCTATGACGTCACAATTTGGTTGTCTCAAACTACTGATAACTCGAACATTTTATCAGGTCCCGTGAAGTTCGAGATAATGAGAGTTGACTGTATATACACACAGAGAAATTCTGCAAAGTGTTGCAGAGGAAATGGATTGATTGTCCAGCAAAACAAATTAACCTACCCGGCAAAATGTTGTTGTTTTTTAAATTTGACAGAAATATTGATTCTGGGTTCCCGCTATCAAAAGAATTAGTTCCAAAAATTTTCATTTGATGAAAACAAGTGGCGAAAAAAATATTTCAGATAAATAAAAGCACCGCAAGCATAATACCCCGCCATAGCAATTATTTGTTTATGTATTAAAGTTATTGTTGCGAAAATGTCTGGAAAGAAAATGATGGAGGGACAGATAACAATCCTAAATCAGATCGTGATAATATCAATGGACAGATAACAATCCTAAACCAGATCTTGATGATATCAATGCATATTGCAAAGTTTGATTAAAAGGCCTTGTTATTTACACAAGTTATTGTCCGGAAATGAAAATATGCGCGTGTCTCGGGCAGATAACCGTAAAAATTTGACGAAATTTGTCTATTAGCAATTCCAAAACAGATCTCCTTAAGGTCAATGCATACAGCAAGTTTGGTTAAAATCCCTTGTTATTTACTCAAGTTATTGTCTGGAAACGAAAATATGGGCGTGTCTCGGACAGACAACTCTGTAAAAATTTGACGAAATTTGCCCATTAGCAATCCCAAACCAGATCTCCTTAATGTCAATGCATATAGCAAATTTGGTTAAAATCCCTTGTTATTTACTCAAGTTATCGTCCGGAAACAAAAATATGGGTGTGTCTCAGGCAGATAACTCTGTAAAAATTTGATGAAATTTACCCATTAGCAATCCTAAACCAGATCTCATATCAATGCACATACCAAATTTGGTGAAAATCCATTGATGCTTACTCAAGCTATCACCCGGAAATGAAAAATGGATGGACGGATGTACGACGGACGGACACATGGACGACCAACGTGAAACCATAATACTCCGCCACTATTGTGTGGCGGGGTATAAAAATAGTGGCAATGAGATTTTTGCCATGTACCTAACCTCAACTGTGGTATAACAGACTACTGTATCGCACACACTGCCAAACCAGATTATAATTCCATCAATTATCTTAGCCCTCGTCATCCTGAATAAATTAAGATGCCACGCCTACTTCCATCTTCAGCCAGTCAGATTACTAGATCCAGGTTGTTGATATAACACACGCCTTCGCATAATATGCATTTTATTAGGGCTGCAAGGATATACTCACCTCACGATACGATATGTATTGCGAAGTAACTGCATGTGGATTATACTATGGTGGTCAACTAAGGTGCTCACCATACTTCAAAGATTGTTTGAAATGGTTCACAGTCATAGGCTTAAAATCCTATTTGCAAAAGTTTCATAATGTGAAAAGTTTATTCCTTTTTTTCTTCAGTGAAAAGAACCTAATATAAGCAACCAAATTAAGTACTTAAGTTTCCTAGATATACAATGTTCGAAAATGGGTAGTCCCACTCCCCAAAAAATAGGAGTCCCAGTTTTTTTTTTCATGACTCTCCTTCAATAGTGAGCATGTCCCCAGTAACTTCATTCTATAAATACCTGATGGAGAATCAGTTTCCTTATTTTCACACACTTTTTTATGTAGGTTTGCATTATGTATTATTCCGAGCAATGCATGTAACCAACTGGTAGTCATTATCACACATCCTGATGTTGTTAATTAATGCAATGGTCCTTATGGAGTTGGTCCAAAAATTAGGATGATGTCATATCTCCCTCATGGGGAAATAGAGACATCTTTGCAGATCAGGGAGACATGACAATCCTAACCTATTTTACTTGCATGGTAAAGATCGTCGCACTTAAATTCAATACCCCACCATTCGTCGCTGTCTGTTAAGTGATCTCGAGTGTTCTGGAAACTAAGTGAAACATATTTTAATCAAAACCAATTAAAGCTCCGTTATATGCTATTGCAAACTTATATATGCAATCTATCCGCACATTCTGATCATGGACACCTCTGTTGAGCTTCTCGCAAAACATCATTTCAATGTTTACATTTGCACCATGCTGCGATCAATACACGCTACGAAAAAAATGTCCGGGACTCCTTCACTAGCTGAAATTTCGACCTACTGCTTTTATTTGCCGTAAAAGTCTTGATAATTTAGTTCTGTTTTTAAATACGTGTTTTCTGCCCTTTCAGTGTTATCAACAGTGTACTTAAGAAGCTGGAACAAGATCAGGCGGAGGCAGTGATGGTAGCTCCATTATTCACTACACAGCCTTGGTTCCCGAGGCTCCTTCAGCAAGTACCACCAGTTCTTCTTCCGAAAGTGGAAACTATTCTTCTACATCCAAACAACAAAAGCAGTCATCCTCTACAAAAGATGACTTTGGGTGTTTTCAGGGTTTCAGGGAAGAACTCTGTCGTTCAGGACTTTCAAATGACTCTGCCAACCTCATCATCAATTCCTGGAGACCTTCAACGCGTCAACAGTATGGGGCGTATTACAAGAAATGGTTGTTGTTTTGTTGTGAAAGGGAAATTGATCAGTATAAACCATCTGTAAATAATGTCATTGCATTTCTGCCCACCCAGGATTTTGTGCCCTACCCTTGATTGCGTTTTGTGGGTTTCCAAGTTCCATGAATTGGTTTCACATATGCTCTAAAAGTCTGAATTCAGTCACGTGATCGTCCTTGCTCACTCATGTGATTCTTGGTAGATAGGGACTAACAAAATTAACATCAAACTTCAACTTAGGTAAGTCTTGTTTAATTTGTCAATTTCTGACAAGAAAATGCTCTACAATGCAACATGGAAATAGTTTTTCTCCCAAAACGGTTTCCTGCCACACTGTCAAATGATGTTACCGAGCACAAGCATGTGCTTTCTTCATGCGGGAGCAATGGAAAATGTAACTTTATACACTAGAACAGTCTCGAATTGTATACCGTCGTCCGGGGTGCATCTGAGCAGTCCTAATAGACTCTTCACAGGGCTTACAGCATAGATTTGATGGGACTTAGAAACAATTTTTTTTAGTGACAAGCAGGAATAACTGTTTAGATGCGTAGAATGTTATCTCGCAAAGGGATAAGGTACATTTGTCGGCTTTTAACAGAAAAACAGTAAGCAGACTTTTTTGATGTTAGTGACGAAAATTCAGCATCCGAAAATTTTGAAATGGAAAAAAAAATCTATTAATAACAAAAAAAAAACAAAAAAAACCCCGCCAGCCTCAAGGGATGAAAGCATGACGCCTGCGTGTGCGTTTTCAATGAATCTGTTGGTTGGTGCAAGCAATACACAGTGAGGGAAGGGGTCGCATACCGGTGTCAGTTGCATGCTTTAATTATTTAATCGCTGAAGTGTGAACTGCCAACAGCTGTTTAACTACCGCTTGCTTAGCAAATAACGGTACTGTCGCAGGTGATAAAAGCATGTGGCAGGTTACTACCTCAGAGATTACTACTGTTCTTTTAAGATGCTATATATAACATGTGGCGGACTTTAGACTTCAGTCAAATAATCCAATCATAACTAGTAGTAGTCCCACGGGAAAAAAAACATGCATCCGGCAAACTAGGCTTTGGGGAATTTTTAGGAATCCGGACTATGATTTATGCGTCCAAGGACGCAGAATCCTGCGTCTCCGAGAGCTCTGGTATAACAGGTTCTGTCATGAATGTTGTTCCTTTCATTCATTCCTGTTCCTCTTTCTTCCCTGTCCCTCTCTTTCATCTCCTCTACTCTCTCTTCTATCTCTTTTCTCCCTTTCTCTGGGAGACGACACAAAATGACCCTCAAGGGTTGACGTGTCGTTAAACCCCAACACAATCAAATCCTTTCATTCAGTGTGAACCAGACTTATTGATTTTATGGAAAATCGCTACTGCAAAATAACAAAATGGCAAAATATTGAAAATTCTATGAAAGAGTGTTTGACAACATTTCCTGAGTGTTTTGAGCACTTGTAATATTCATAACAGTGTTTATTGACTGAATGATTAAACATTGTTTGGGAAATTCAGAAGTCGCAAAACTTATGATACGTAGATTTTACGACACTAAATATTTGTTTTTGTTGGTAACAGTCATTAAAAACTTGTCTAAAGTAGTCATGCAGCGGTACGACTATCCTAAATTGATCTGAATAAAGCAAAATATTTCTTTTGCATGTAGTAATTAGCAATCTAACTGGCAGCTAATTGACAACTTGTTCACACTTCAGTGAACCAAGCCGTATTGAAACTTGGAGAAAAAGAATCGTGAACCGAATCATGACCACTGAACTGCGGTGCACCATAAATTCAGTGAATTGTTTCACCTCTACATTTTATGTACACATAACTGCATAAAATGTACTAAGTGCCCTGTCATTCACCAGTAGCTGACAACTGTTGTTCTTGAAAATGATGTTTGTGTTATTACTTACTGTATTATTTCTCCATACAAATGTTCATAACCAGTTTTATGATATTATA
Source organism: Anodontia alba (assembly GCA_964016985.1). Taxonomy (NCBI): domain Eukaryota; kingdom Metazoa; phylum Mollusca; class Bivalvia; order Lucinida; family Lucinidae; genus Anodontia; species Anodontia alba. The sequence goes on from OZ024833.1 coordinate 10,841,727, forward strand.
TTCACACACACACACATACACACACACAAAGCTAAACCGGGTTGTGGACGAAATAACCAGGGGGATAAAGTTTACGGACGTAATGACTTGGGGGGCTCTTGTCCACCCCCAGTTAGAATACGCTTCTACTGTGTGGTCCCCCTACACCGCTTCAGACTCCAATAAACTTGAATTGGTTCAGCGAAGGGCCGCTAGATGGGTAACCAGATACTACTGATATACATCTAGCATCTCTGCTATGCCTCAGGATCTCAACTGGCACACCCTTGACCAACGACGCATCGACAGCCGGCTGGTCCTTCTATATAAGGTCACGTATGACCTTGTTGCGATACCCGCTGCTGACTACCTGGTCCAGAACACTCGTCCTTCTACAAGAACTCATTCTCTTGCATACAGACAGATCTCGACTCTGAAAGACTATTACAAGTTCACATTCTTTCCCCACACTATCATCCACTGGAATGCTCTACCAGCCCACATACCTGTCCTCCAGGGCTCTGGAAATTTTGAAATCTGAATCGGTCCAGCCGATGACATCATCAATGAGCCCATTTCAAAAAAAAAAAAATATGTATATATCACCTGTCACGAAAACTAATGACAATTGGCAGTCCTATAACTCCTTTTAAATAATACACCTCAACTCCGTTATATGACGAAAGTCCGGGTATAACGAGCATGATCAAAGCTGGCGTCATCAATAAATACAGTCAGGTGTGTAAAAAGAAAGAAAAAAAAACAAAAAAAAAAAAACGGTTTTGTTCTATTTCCACCTCCGCAGGGTTTTCCTAAACTATTTATAAACAACTGATTCCCGTCTTGTATAAGCGCGAAGACAGCCGGAAACAGGAGAGACGGACATGGGCCTAATAAAGTCTAAGAAAAAAGGCCTGCGCCATGGGCGGTTTTGCGGTTTTCAATGTTTCAAGATTTGATCAGACTACTTAAATTTTAAGCACTGACCAATCTTGTCTAGCGCAAGTGGTGCATTACTTATTTTTACTGTGAAATCTACCTTGAATTATACTTGTGTGTTACGGCAATCAACAACAATAAAAAAAAAAAAAAAGAAGCAATCAATAATACCAAGATCAGATGCCGTTGTATGCGACTTCTGATCAGGACGTACACGGTTTAAGAATTTACTTATCGAATCTGGGACCGACAAACCGTGTTGATCAAAACAAAAAAGAAGACGAAGAAAACGGGTGCGTTCAAGCGGTGCATTCTTTTATTACGCTCAATAAAGCGACCTTTGATCTTTTTGGACAAGCCGACTGCACCTGGATGTTTTGCAGTCTCAGTGTATTCACACGTGTCACACAAACAGATTAATTATCAGACTACCGTTACTGATGATTCCTGTTAATCGCTTGTTTACCGCACAAAGGTCAGTAAAGTTGATTTTTTGACAATGTTTGGATAATGACGTAATTAATTTGTTGCCGTTATTCAGCTGTCTCTCAAATATACATGTCAAATGACCGTTTAGAGCCTTTTTTACTACCATAATATCGCATTTAAAAGGTGCGCGGACGTTGTCAGTTTAGGAAGATTTGACCGTTTGTGATTTTTTAGACATCATTGATTCGTAAAAATTGGTTGGTTGGGGAAAAATGGGGTTCAAGGCACAAACTTGTTGGACCGATTTATTAGCGTTTTGGGGTGTTTGAAATCGGTCCAGAATTCTTAATTTCGGTCTAGACCGGCTATTTTTCCGGTTTTCCCAAGCCCTGCTGTCCTCCCTACCCTGACACAGTTTAGTACAGCTGTCTGCCAGGTAGTCCATTCAACACCTTAGATACCAGAAACTGTTTTTATCTTTTAACTACCGTATTAATCCGCCTATAAGACGATTTGTTTATAAGAAGGGGGCTGTTTTTGGGCCCTTCCCAGGCAGGATTTTGCTGTTACTTAATTATAAGATGGGTTAAAAAAGTCGCCTGTCGGTGACATTCCCTGCCACTCAGAAATTCCTAAAGTACATGACGACATTGGCGATGATTGGTCAGATATGTAAGTGAATTTATCACAGAGCAGCAATTAAAAAAACTTCCAACACCACTTACAAGCATGCATACCGTATTTAACTGTGTATAACACGCACCTTATTTACCCAGAAAACGTTTATAAAAATCCGGTGTGTATTATTTATAGGAACACCAAAATCGGGACAGAAATCGCCAAGATAATCGGTCACGAAAACTCATGACATTCACGATCGCCTGTTAAAAATGTGAAATAGAATGATTGCTATAAGATATTCATGATTTTTTATACCTATCTCGCCCATACCAGGGTTCTGGCAGCTCAAAACAAGCAAATCGATCTGATTTGCAGTAATTTGATATCCTTTTCATGTCCATGCTCTTTTTGTTTACGCTTTTTTATTTTGCTGATCATGTGATCTCTTCAAAGGGAAACTACTCAAACAGGCATATGCATATGAATCTGTATTGATTACCGGACTTTGACAAGACTCAACCGTAACTTGAATAAATCAGCCTGCACAACTGATTTATTGTAGTTCAAAATAGGAAATAAATTTGGTAGAACATAAATATTGGCACGAACAATCATACATTGAAAAAATTAAAAAAGTATTTAAGTTTATGCAATTATTAAAATTATTGATAATAAACAAAACCAACTGGGCTTTTGAGGCAGGTAGATTGGTCATTTGCATTTTATCTTTTATTTTCTTACCATACGTTTATCTTTTTTTTTCTTTTTTTTTTATTAAAACTTTTCTTCCAACTTACCAAAAAAATTGTTTGAAATAAACAATGTTTATGATAAAGAAAATCAAACTACCAGCATACATCTGTGCACTTAATTGGTTAATTGGCAGTCAGAATGACAACTAGTCGACTTTAGTTGTTGTTTGCATTGCCCTGAGGCACTGAGTTGATAATTTCACGTCTCAGTTAAGAAAGTGACACAAAGAAGGTGTTAATTATGAGAACACAAAAGAAATAACTACATTTTTATTATCATAGCGTCTGCAGTGGGGAAGCAAAGAACTGCCTACACTACATCAAGTTGCCTGAGGCCCATGGTAACTGAGCTGCACAATGAAAATTCAGTTAGCATTATAGTATATTCGGCCGGTTTCTACTCTAAACCTTCCGAGATTGGCCATTTTCAACTCAATCCTAGTGAAATTTGACACTTAGTATCTGGTAACTTAGTAAATAACGCACGGATAAATTCTTCGTGTTTAACATAGGAACATCTCTTTTTTTTTTTTTATTTCAAAACTATTTAGCAAATATTCAGTGCGTGTTATACACGGGTGCGAGTAATACACAGAAAAATTCGGTACTTCACCTACAAAATTACCTTGCTGCTATTTCTGTCAAGGGACGAAGGTAAACATTATATCCTTCCACCGGTTTCGAAGATCGGCATTTTCCGTGACCATGTGGCACCACCTGACTTTGCCGAAAATACTGATATGGCCAAAGACCTTGATTATAAGACGGGTCTGGATTTTTGGGGCTTTTTTTTTTTTTGAAAAATCCCCGTCTTATAGGCGGATTAATACAGTATATTAACACTCTTGATCACACTGTACAAAACTCATTTCGCCTACTTTTCTTTCCCCCCTTTATTCAACTAACCCCCTTTAGCACTTGGTTTTACCGGAACCCAATCAAGTCCTCTTTAGCGGTTGTGTTACGGCAGATAGAAAGATAGATACAGTGCTTGCACTAACTGTCAAAATCTGGAAGTCCCAGGACTTCCTAGCTCCAATATCTGGAAGTCCTGGTGATCAAATTTTATCACTCACTTTCAGAAACACAGCCTCAGTATTCTTAAACTCTCATTTATGGAGTAAAACTGACATTGTTAAGCTAAATAATACATAAATTCATTCTAAATTTTTCTTATAAATGACTAAATATCTTTTTTTTGGAAGTCCCAGGGCAATTTTTGGGCGTCTCTGACTCCCAGACTTCCCTTAATGTAAGCACTGATAGATAGATAGGGGCAAATGATGATACTGCTGTGTGTGTGTGTGTGTGTGTGTGTGGGGGGGGGGGGGGGGGTAAAATGATGAAGGGTGAAACAGAGGTGGAACGACTGGGAGAGGGGGTGGCGAATGTCTTGGGGGCAAAATATCTTGGGGGTGAAATGTCTTGTTACCCTAGCAGCAAGAGTCATTGAAACATCCCCCTGGGCATGATGCAGAAAACAACACTGTATATTGGAATACTAAGAAACATGACCCTGACTGAATACTAAGAAACGTGACCCAGATTTGGCCACAATTCAAGATCAAATTGGTGGCAAAAGAAAAATCCTAGAGTGAACCTGCTCAGAGTTCTCACTAGGATTTTGAAAGCAGGAGTTTAAGAATCCATCTCTGAGAAAAGTTGGAGTTAAAATTGAAAAATAGGAGTTTGACCTAGAAAACTTGGAGTTTTCGGCTAAATATGAAAACTTAATATTTAAGGACATTGTCTGGACAACTTAATTTTTCAACATAGTTAACCTCGACCACTGAGTGTCTGGTAAGGATCCAAAAGCTTTTGGGGCTTAGGAAATAGTGACAGGACTTCATTAACTTCCAGACTCAGGAAGTCCCAGACTTCCTACCCCTCAAATTTGGAAGTCCCACAGGAAAATCTAGGAAGTCCCACTTTTTTCCCTGCTGCGGTGGTCTGCCCTTTCTTTAGTAGAACAGACGTTCTTAATTCAGTGTCACACAGAATCATCATGATATACACTTCTCTTAGATGTGTTTTAAACATTTCCTTATCGCTTATTAAAATTCGATCGCATCTTTTTGGAAAGCCTGTACTTGTATGTCGGCCTTAGAGAAAGCATCAACATTGGTCCAACTTCGCGTTCGTTTCAAAGCCCAGAGAAAGAAAAAAAGAAAAGAAAATACATGAGAGAAAACACCCAAAACATGTTTTCTTAAAAACAAACTATGCTGAAATTATTTTGCAGAAATGTATTTAATGAAATATTTGCTCGGATTGAAGCTGATCAACACGAGCGAGCGAGTTGCTTACTTCACAAATATTGCGGGAAAACGGCTCCGACTCGTGCAACAACAAACAAATAAACGGCAGCTCTCGATGAGTTACCAACAGCAATATGTTCGTTCGCGGGGAATAGCAAGCAAAACCATCGCAATTCGCCTATATTTAGACTTACTTTGCGTCTTTTCCGCGCTGGTAAACAGCGCAGCCGGAACAAGGCTACGAATTTAGAAACGGGTTTTCCAAAAATTTTGACGAAAAATATGTTTTCTTCTCATTTGAAAAATTGCTTTTGTTGTCATGACAAACATAAGCTTCTAAATTCGAATAGATTTAAATTTGCGTTCTGTGCATAATTGTTATTTATTTATTTAATTTCACTCGGTAACTCCCGGAAGTGTTGAGGTGTTTACAGACGACACACGTTCTTAGCAAAATAATAATTTAAGATTTTAAGACGTGAATATTTAAAAATAATAATGACTTCATATAATTTCACCGAATATTTTCGGATGTCGCAGAAGAAAGTTTAATTATACAAACATCAATTAATCAACTCAGCACGCGTGACAAATACACACAGTGATCACGCAGCCATCAAAAGGGTGCCGCGACGCTCGACTCCGATGTCAATAAAACTCCCGCATGCGGAAAGTGGGACGTCCTTAAAGCTCAGTCAACACAGGTAGCGAATTTCCAATAAGTAGGCGGGGCAAACATCATACAACTCGTTAAAAGTGGGCAGGCATTTTGACAATTTTTGGACATCTCGGGTATCGATTTCGACGGACAAAAGAAATTTCGGAAGTCCGCGGTACGTCTTTGAAATTCAGTTGGGCGTCCGGTGGCGTAAATGAGAATCCTTGGAAGGAAATTTTACGCGTACAAAAGCAAAAATAGGCGTAAAAATACGCCGGATTCGGAGTTTCCGAGAACTCTGCTGCTGGAGTCATTAAGGTAATTTTAGTGGAATTTGATACATATGCCATCATGTGCGGCATAAGCGTATGCAACTGCTGAAACTACACGAACGATAGCTTTTTGAAAAAGCTAATCCTTGTATCTTGCTGTGTTTGTTAAGCAAGACACGTCAAAATAATTTGGAAAAAAGTTCAGATGAAGTAGCCTAATATTTTGGTGTGGTTGCGAAAATACCTTCTCTTTCCCCGCTCTCAACTTCTGCTTTCTCTCCTCCTCTTCCATAACTGCTATATTATCATATCTGCAGCTTCAATTTGTTAGTTTTTTTGCCCAACAGTCGTCACTTTGCCAGAAAATCGGGATTGTTCCACAAAATGGCGTAGAAAGACCGAAACGCAGTCAGAAGAAGTAAACCGGAAATAATAATTCCACAGTTTTGAAAATGGAGCGAAATGCTCATTCCACTCGTCATCATAAAATATCAACAAAAATCACAAATGAAATGCGTGTCTCACAAATTTGTCAATTCCAAGGCATATCAAATGGTTAGCATAGATAAAAGGAAATCCAGAGGAAATGTAAAAGGCTTTCAAACAGGCTGAGCTAAATCACATCAATAATGTCATCCCATCCAACAACAACCCGAAACCCTTTCGGCGATATGTTAAATCCAGGCGCCAAGACTCAGTTGGTGTGTCACCGCTGAAGAAGATGGGCCAGCTTGTCAGTGACTGCAAGGAAAAGGCACAGATCCTGGTCGAGCAATTCCAGTCAGTCTTCACTCGTGATGATGACCAGAATCTTCCTGACACGAAGAAGAGAGTCAAACGACCCATTTCACCTCTTCGCATAACAACAAGTGGTGTCGAGAAACTGCTCCTTGGAATAAATACTTCAAAAGCGCAAGGACCAGACAAGATTCCCAACATTATGTTGAAGACATGTGCCAGTAAACTTGCACCAGCACTGGCTACTATCTTTCAATGCTCCATCGACTCCGGGAAGCTCCCCACAGACTGGTTAAATACAAAAGTTTATCCAGTCACGGTGTACAAGAAAGGTGATGTTCACCTTCCTGAGAACTATAGACCCGTCTCACTTACTTGTGTCTCGTGTAAGATCCTAGAGTACATTATATGCAAGCATATTCTGGACCACCTGCAGGAAAAGAATAAGATGCTAACAAGCATGGCTTTACATCCGGCTTCTCCTGCGAGACTCAACTCATCACGACAGTCCACGACCTCCTCGGGAAGTCCGATATTGGTTCACAGATAGATATGATCATGTCGGACTTCTCCAAGGCTTTCGACACCGTCCCGCACCGAAAGCTGCTCCATAAGATGAGGCTGATGGAGTTGACGGAAACATCAATCCCTGGCTGTGTGACTTCCTTACAAACAGACAGACGAAAGTCGTTGTTGGTGGCGAAGAATCAGAACCGGTCACCGTTGACTCGGGTGTGCCCCAAGGAACGGTTCTTCGTCCATTACTTTTCTTATGCCACATCAACGACCTCCCAGATGCTATGAAGTCCACTTTCCGCCTGTTTGCTGACAACTTCTTGCTGTACCGTCCCATCTAGAACATGGAAGATCACCTTTCCCTACAGAGGGACCTCCAACAACTAGAGACATGGGCTAGTACCCAGGGAATGCGCTTCAATGCCAAGAAATGCTACATAAAAATGAGCATCAACACGAAGTCAACGCATTTCTACAAGCTGGACAGTCATATACTACAGCAAGTTCCAGAGAATCCTTATCTGGGTGTGACACCTCCCGACGACTTGAAGTGGAGCAACATCAACAAGATTACCAAAAAAGCCAGCTCAACTTTGGGATTTCTGAAGAGAAATCTAAAACACTGTCCGACTAACTGCCGAAAAATCGCCTACCTTTCTCTCGTCAGATCTACTCTGGAATACAGTTCTATTGTTAGGGATCCACATCTTCAAAAAGACATTGATAAACTAGAACGTGTACAACGCCAAGCTGCCCGATTTATAACAGGGGACTACACTTTGAGGGATCAAGGATGTATCTCACGTAAGCTGGCTGACCTACAGTTACCATCGCTATAGGACAGAAGAAAGACCAACCGGCTAGTGTTCCTCTACAAGGTGGTCGAGGGGAAGGTGCCAGCGCTGCAGTCTCATGACTTTTTTATTCCTGTCCTGAGAAAACGTCTCATCAAATCGAAAAATTATAAAGACTGTGTAACCAGCAACGTCATTGACAGACAGTCTACAAATAACAGCAAATGTTTTAAACCCGTGCAATACAACTCTGAACTTCACAGGAACTCTTTCTTTCCGCGAACCATTATAGACTGGAACCACCTAGACGACAGTGCTGTGCGCGCAGAGACAGTTGACGGTTTTAGAAGAGCCGTCTCACATTGGGACTAGTGTTATTCCCAGCTCTCTCTCCGTTGCAACAACGCTGAAAGGCCATGCAGCGTATTCATCCAGATCCAGAGATCCAGGGGAAGTGGCTAGCCGTCCGGAATAGATCAATATATATGCATACGCGAGTGTATCTTTGATATAATGCTACTAGAGTTGACTCTCGTAGTCTCGACCTCGCTTATCTCGAATAACCGCTTATCTCGAAGTGAAAATCTGGTCCCTGCACTAAATATGAAAATCTAACAACAGATAAAAAAAAAATATTGTGGAAAAGAGGAGAAATTGCTCCTAAGGAGCAATTTCTCCTCTTTTCTACAATATTTTTAATATATCTCTAACTTCATATTATATATATTTGTTAAATGTGGTTGTTCGAATGATTTGTTCCTCAATTCTGCAAATCTGATATGTCGAGGTACAGATATCTCGAAGTATTTCTGAGAGTCCCTTGGAATTCGAGATAACAAGAGTCGACTGTATTATATTTTACTTCTTTGCCTGTAATAGTGACATAAAATCGTGTTGCACACGCAGCTGTGACCTTAGCATTTTTGGTATATTTTAATTTACATGTGTATTGTACGTGCTATATATTATTCTTATTTTTTTTTTACTGACAGCCAGCTGACTCTGCAGATATAAGACTACATGTATTTGAGCCTTGTCTTGAGAAAACTTATTCAGTTGAAGTTGCGCCTGTGCATCCGCGCAGTCTTATTAACACCTTTGTTGTTCGCTGCTGAGATAGCATACTATCTCTAGTTTCTATAGCTGAGCAGACCGGTTTTTGTCTTATCTGGTCAAACCGAAAGTCAGGTTTTCCTGTGACGTGACTCGTGACGTGGCTGATTTCCTTTGAGACTGATTAACTTCGAACACATTAGGATACGACAATAGAACGTGAATTACGGCGGTACAGTTGCACAAAGTTGGCACTCTGATACCGTTCTAGTTAACTTTCCACCGTTTCAATGCTGGAGAATAATTCTCCAACACCGAATTTCACAGTGACGTCAGTCTTTGCAAATCGCACATGCAAGGTGCTAATGTCATGCAATGCAATGCCCGCATTATAAATACCATTCAGACTTTGGAAGTTTATTACTGTCGTAATTTATTTGTTTATTTCTCTTTAAGCTCACATTTATGCCGAATCTGAACCACAGATTAAAGACAGCGATGGTAGCTTTGTTACATTCCGATGCGTTCGCAGTTTGGAAGGCCGTAACGTTTTGTACATGAATGGGTTGTGAACTTCAAAGAATAAGCGGCTTTTTTTTTTGTTTTATATATTAAATTGTTTATTGATAAGAAATTTGAGTTTCTTATTTGGACGTGTTTGTCTTTTATATGCCGCCTCGCCTATCACATTCCGCAGCAGATAATTATGATTAATGTTATTATTATATCAGGATTCGCGTTTGTCTATTTTATAATACAAATATTGAATTACACCAAAATAATAATAAAGAGTGTCATTATATCAGAACATATATATCGCATGCACGTATCGATCTAATTCTGGACGGATAGCCTACTCAGTATTGCTTGGCTAGGTCCGGTTCCGGACGGCCAGCGTCTGAGTCTAGGTGCCCGGTTCCGGACGGCTAGCCACTGCCTAGATAAAAATACAATGTACGTTTTATAACCCTTGGGCATCCCAATAAATTTTTATGTCCGACTGAAGAAATTTTCTGTGTATATTTTGAAGCTTTTAAATATTTTTACTGCCTCTTCATTTTATAACATTTGTAATCATATACCATATTTTAATGGTGATATAGAAGAACTAAAATTGTAGGACACAAAGGAACGTCGGACACGGTGGGAGCCTTGAGGATCCCATAATGTCCAACAGACATTATTCTGTTTCCTTTTTTTTTTTTTTTTTTTTTTTTTTTTACAAGTTTTCTAAAGTAGTTTGTTTGTCTTTTATTATATATCTGACAGTGACATATAGGAATTTCTCAGTTACTTTCTATAATTCATCGTGTGATGATATGATAGCAGTAACTAGTGAAGTCTTTCGGAACTGTTTTAATAGATTGCTTCCCGCATTATTGCATTTTACCATAACGTCGTGAAACACAGGAGCGTGGATAATTTTGTAAAACGCTCGTTTCTTTGGATCTCGTTTCTACCAAATTATCACGTCATTTTTTTTATACCAATCAAACTCTATTGATTATTCTCTATATATTCATTTTATATATTCTTTTATCATTTCCCGTAGTTTTATGTTGGTCTGAATAAAAACCTAAAACGATTGCAAACATGGATAATCCCTTTCTGGATACCCTATTATGTCAATTAGACGAAAATTTCCATTTCATTTTTGAGTACTTTAATACCTTTTTTTTTTTCAAAATTACTTTCACCAATATCTTTTAGCATTTTCCATAGTTTTGATTTTATATACAGTCGAACCTCGTTAACTTGAACTCGCTTATTTCAAATTACCGCTTATCTCGAAGTGAAAATCTGGTCCCTGTTTTAACATGAAACAATGACAACAGGTAACAAAATAATCTTTTCCACATAATTTTATACACATATTTCTAACTTCAGGAGTCAAATTACATATCTTATTTGTTAACTATGGTTGTTCATTGTTTTCCTCACTCTCTCAACTCTGATCTGTCGAGGTACGGATATCTCGAAGTGTTTCAGTGAGTCCCTTGGAATTCGAGATAACGAGAGTCGACTGTAATGACTTTTTTTGAAAAGTGTCGGACACAGTGGGACGTCGGACACAAATGGGACCTTCTGCGTGTCCCATTATGTCCGACAGCTAAACCTCCTGCTTCATTTTCGTGTTTGGTAAAATATTTTTTCGCTTTTTTTATTTATTTTTTTATTTTGTAACATCTTGTGTCATTTCCCGTAGTCTTATGTGGATACAAGATAACTTAAAAATTTCGGACACAGAGAGACGTCGGAAACAATGAAACACTACATAAATCTACATTATTTTACAGTACCCAGCAATTCTATAGCGGAAAGCGAAAGCCCTGATCAGACTGCACAAATGAGCAGGCTTATCTAAGCCTTTATTTTCTGTCCCTGCGATAACATCCTTCCTTCATGACATGGACGTTCTTTCTTCCGATACTGGGTTCGGTCAATTCTGACCATGATAACAGGGTTGGAGTGTGGCACATAAGTTTCAAAACAACAACAAAAAAAAAAAAAGTATTGTGACACAGCCACCAGCAAGTATTGTGACACAGCCACCAGCAGATTAAAACTATTTACATGAAGTCGTTAGGGGAAGGAATCCATACCTATCCCCTACCCAACCCTAGGATATTATATTTTAGCCTTAAATCCACCAACTGTCTCAGCAGAGACAGCTTCGGTTGTAAGGTCATTCCAAGTTGCAATTGTCTTGGTGAAAAAAAAAGAGTTCTTCAGACCATCCGTGTATGCATTAGGACGGTGCTGCTGAAAGGGGTGGGACCTAATTCTCCTGCTCTCCTCAGCGGCTACAGACAGGTACCTACTCTTGTCTATAATAGCTAAGTTGTTGTGGATCTTATAGAATAGAGTCAGAGAAGCCTGCTGTCGCCTTTCCTGCAGAGTTTAACATATCTCCAACGTGGCTTTGATTGCGCCAGCTTCTACAAGTCCAACGAGCAGCAGTCCTCTGAACTTTTTCTATTCTGTCAATTTCTTTTTGATGATGGGGCATCCAAACAGGTGCTGCATATTCAAGTTTAGGCCGGACCAGAGTTTTGTATTCAGCAGCCTTGGTTTCCCCTGGTGCAAAAGCCATATTTCTACGAAGGAAACCTAGTGTCTTAGTAGCCTTACTAGTGATTTCATTGATATGTGGACCCCAGTCGAGGTCATCAGTGATTTGAACTCCTAAATATTTAGCAGAGGAAACGTTCTCTAAAACTTGGTTATGTAATAAATAACCATGGACTCTCGTGTCATATGCAAACAGCAAAGATCCAGAATCAAGTAGGTATCCGCAAAGTTTGAGAAGGGCCTACATTGTTTGTCAACATATTATATAGTACCCAGTGATTCTATATACGGGCAGGGAAGGTCCTGAGAAGACGACAGGGCATGCATAGACTGTTCTGAGCCATCGTTACCCGCATATGTTCGTCGACATAATTTACAGTATCCAGCGGTTCTGTATGTGAGCAGCAATACCCATAATCAAACTGCGCTGATTTGGAATTTTTAGTTGCCATCTTATGTCATAGGACCTTTTCCCCATGACACGGTTAATCAGAGAAAAGAACTGAAGTGTAAACTTTTTTTTGGTGAAAATATATAAAATGTAGCTCAATAAAAACGACATATTTACACGGTTTCATTTCGCGCTTTATACGTGTCGGTAACAAAAGATATTTGCCAGGGCTGTTGAAATACCAAGGCCGGCTTGTCCAACTTGTCCCATGTCCCCGAGGACAAGTAGGAACATTCAATGTACTTGTCTTGGGACAAGGACTTCATAGCTCTAGCTAAGAAGAGTATCCAGATTATGCGATATATCTTTATCTTATTTCTCGAAGAAGACATATTTTGTCACCAATGTGGATACTTATTAGAAGCGCCTCACCGAGGCGATTCGAATGAATATCCACAAAAATTCGAGAAAAAAAAAGTAAATTTTCGGGCAAGTAAATATTGGGTGGCCAAGTGGATTTTCACCATATACCTTGTCCGTTGGCAAGTGGATTAATATTACCATGTACTTGTCCGTGGACAAGTAATAAATTTTGATAATTTCACAACCCTGTATTTGCAATAAAAAGAGACCGCCTTTTTCTTTCTTTATCACAGGACCGGACTGCTCTTAAAGAGTAGCCCCCATTTTGGAAGCAATGCTAAGGAGATTTTTTTCTATATTTTTCCTAGGTGTGTGTAAAAATAATTCCGTTCTGGCTACGCCACTGTACTATACGATATCCTGGGTAGGCAGGTTGTACTATACGATCATCCTGGGTAGGCAGGTAGTGGCCAAAATATCAATTATCCATCTTCTGTAATCCTCATCATAACTTTATGTAACTTGGCTGCAATACATTAACACAGTATCTAAGTTAAAAATGACCTACCTAGACATACTAACGCCAATCTGTATAAAATGCAGAAAAAAAAAACTGTCAGCTGTTGGACGTGTAATTATCATTGGAATTTCGTAAAACTTGGCTGTAATGCTTGGTGGCATATAACCTTTGACGCCCTTCTGAATAGAAAGTCTGATCAGACATTGTGGACGGACAGAGGAACAAACCGTTGTCTAGTGTCTGACTTTGATAACTACTACGCAATAGTTGAAGGCCACAAAGAATTTGACGCCCATCTTGGGCGCCCGTTTTACGCGCCAGTCTTGAGAGATATTCTGAGTAGCCGTGCTGAATGGCAGGTGGGAGGCATACAGAGGAACATAATGTTGTCTAGTGCCTTACAGCGTTTGCATCGGAATATGAACTAGAAATGATACAGTTAGTAATGATAGAAAATCCAGAAAATAAGCAACTTTAGACATAAAGAATATTGAATAATATAAAAGACTTAAATATATCTATATGATCTACCATCAATCTTTCATCTAGTTTGCTAGAACGGGAAAAATACTATGAATAATGCTGAATATAAGGCAGAAGTACCCCCCCCCTGAAATAGGAAATTAACCCTCCCTGATATATTTGAATCCCAGTATTTTGGAGGTTGGTATATGTCACCACAGATGGCTCACAGTAAGAAACAGTGTGTATGGCAGCAAAAGGGAATCGCTCAAGATATTTACATAAACCTATTTGCAAGACCTCAGCACCGCCCTCAGTCTGAAATAAATAAGTATACATTTATTATTTCAGTTTTACAACTAATATGCTGTGGACTCTACCTGTTATCTTTGCCGACTTGCATTTGAAATGCGTCAGTATGAGTATATATTCATCGAAAGGAACCGGTATAAAGATAAACTTGAAGTGAATAAAGCTTCGATGGAAGAACGCATTCACGTAAAAATTCGGAATTTCTTACACAGCGAACATAAGCTGCGTCAGTAGTCATTAACAAAGAAAAATAGATCTGGAAGTCTTTTTAATTGCACACCAGAGAATATCTGTTAAAATTTACATAAACATATTAACATACCTTAAAGATAACGCATACCCTAATTTCAATATATGTCTAATTAGAGATACCGTTTTGACAACAATAATGTTGTAAATTGCATTTGAAAATTTCTGTTGATTCAAAAATTGCATGCATTCAAAGTCGTAGTAGCTTGTGTTACTATCTATAACGCTAGAGAACCACTGTAGTCGAAATTCGCAGTAGTCGCGGGTTGGCTGCAGACGACGAGGGCAGAAATTGAACTTTTTTTGTGTAATGGGATATTAAAATTATGTATTTCTAAATATTTTACTTTTGGATGTAGTCTCCACTGATATTTGTCACTTATATATTCAGCTTCATATTTGCCTAACAACACACATGTGAGTTAAGCGTTAGCCGATGCAACACCCGATTTATGCACGTATGTGATTTTATTTTATTGAAAAAAGGGTAAAAAGCAGTTTTTGTTCATTTATGGAAATGTTCTGGAATTTATTTTTACTTTAGAAAAAATGAAAAAATTGATACTTATAATGTGCAAAAGTTCGAAACTTGTATAGTACATTTTGGAAGTTATTCGAGGTTTTACATACTGTAAGCACAGTAATACATGTCGTGTGCATTGGCTCAGTGATCGGGGCGTCACTATACGCATTTGTCGAGTTTGGACAAAAGAGAACTGTACCCATAAGTCGCGTGTTTTCCATATTGCATTTGCTTTCAAACTAAAATCGAGACAGAACGCTTTGAGTTATTCGAAAGTTTGAATGATATGTTCTGACTGATACGATAGTTAATTTATTTCAACATGCTATCCTCTTAGTCTTAACTTCCATGATGTAGTAAATTATGAATTATTCACACTTTTTAATACCATTTGTCTGATAAAGAAACGATTTCTGTTCAGTTATTCAGATACATGTACATTTGTATAAAAATTGATTTTAACAAAACAGTTTCATCTTCCCGGTTTACATATGTGTCACTTCGGCCATTGTGTGCTGCATAAATTTTTACAAGCAAGCATAATTTTGGGACCGGGTGTTTTATAAACTCCTTGGTGGTTTTCAATCACATGGTCTGTTAATTGTGTTGTCGTGAAACTCATTTGGCATTCGAGAAAAGGCTCAGATGAGATACGACATAAGAGTTGATGAATAATTGTATAATTGTCGAAAAATGATACAGTCCTCTGTGTGTGCGTGTGTGTGTATGTGTGCGTGCGTGTTTGTGTGTGTGTGTATGTGTGTTTGTGTGTGTGTGTGTGTGTGTTTGTGTGTGTGATTTGGAAGACGTCAATATAATGCCAAGCAAAGTATGTTATTCTCAAATTTTTATTGGCCTCTTTAAGTTTTTCAGCAGGAGGAAATGAAGACCTCCTCCATTGTCTGCGTATCGGTGTTACTATTGTCCATTCCATGGGTGCTTTGAACGTGTGTTATCAATCACTCTGTTGATATACACACGGACAACCCTTTGAAATGGCGTCAGTAAATTCATCGACAGGCAAATTTAAATATCAATCAGAACAGTTTGATGTACTGCCAACTGAATTACAGCCGTCAAGAAAGTACATAACATGCGACTCTTGCAATGAAAGCATATTTATACGGGCTTCTTCAGCCTTCTGTATTATATTGTTTCAGTATGTGTTACGTTCGTTATTTTTAATATGAGTCACTTATGAATTTGAAATTGAGAGATAATGTGCTTTCTAAACGGAAGTAATGCTTAAACCCCCTTTCGTGCTCACGTCGACTGCGCCCAGTAACTTCTTGACGATTGGGTAAAAATTAAATGTTTAGACACCCGACTACTGGTACAGTGCCCGCGACTACTGAAAGTTGGCGTACAGTGACAAAAGTGTGTATAACTTCTCTAACAATGAGCAGAAACATGTCAAACGTTCTATTTCTTCTCTTATTTGTAGTCTGCAATGTTTGATACCATACAATATTAATTATTGACTTTAGTAGAGCAAAATTTTGTGTGTGAACACATTTCGGACACATAAAATATCACCGGCTAGCCTTAAACTGGCTGGTACTCAGCTAGTTTTAGATTTTGACGACTCCAGTTGAGCCAGAATGGACAAAGTTATTTGAGTGATAATTCCAAGTGAAAATATCATCGTAAAGATAAATACTAGTAAAGAACTTATTCATTAATAAGATCCCGGTATACAAAAAATGTAAACTTTCTGCCCTCGTTGACTGCGGCCAACCCGCGACCACTGCGAATGTCGAGTACAGTGGTTCTCTAGAAAAAAAAAGTAAGAGAGGAGTCCAGGGAGTGCCACAATCACAAACCGCAGCCCTTCCCAGACCCCAAGAGGAAGAGGAAACCGACAAATCCAAACAAGTACAAATCGAACAAACGAAAAGCACTAAGATTAGCTCTCTCTTCCCCAAGCGAGGTAATCGCAATACTAAAAGGACTGAAAAACACAAGAACAAAATGACACATGGAAAGACATACAACAAATAGCCTCCTAGAATAAACAACAAAGCAACAAAGAGTAAGACTAATGACCGGGCCCACCGCCTCAAGTTAGAACGGCCAGTAGAGTAAAAAAGGTAAGAGAAAAGTCCAGGGAGTGCCACAATCACAAACCGCAGCCCTTCCCAGACCCCAAGAGGAAGAGGAAACCGACAAATCTAAACAAGCACAAACCGAATAAGCGTATAAGCGTATGAAAAGCACTAAGATTAGCTCTCTCTTCCCCAAGCGAGGTAATCGCAATATTAAAAGGACTGAAAAACACAAGAACAAAATGGCACACGGAAAGACATACAACAAATCACTCGTAGAATAAACCACAAAGCAACAAAGAGTAAGACCAACACCGGGACCACCGCCTTAGAACGGTCGGTAGAACCTGATAGTTTTTAGATTTAAATTTATTGAGAACATCATGAGAATCTTTAATTGACCAAAAATAGTTAATTCCGTCCCTTTCGTAAAAAGTATCATAGAATCTAATCCAATGTGTTTTTAACAGCAGTAAACCACCGGGGGGTGCGGGGGTGGAGGGGGGAGGGGGGTTTAAAGCACTTTTACAGCTAGCTAACTTCACCCTGGGTCCCGATGCTACTCTTAATACAGAAACACATAAAAATTCGGTTCGCATGAAGGCTCCCAACTCAGTCAATGCATCAAAGCGAAAACACAAAAATCAAATTAATCACTATAATAAACAAAGACGAGTACTCATGGCTAATTCTACTGTAAGCCAGAGTAAATGAAAACCAATAGTTGAACCACGGCGGGCCAAGCCATAAACATATCGTCAAGCCCCAACCCACTGGTTAAAGTTTTACGAAGAGGCCGTCATTTGGTCTGAGGCCCGAACCGCCGTCGTGCAATTAAAGAGTGAAGCATAGCCATCAACAATGATTGGGTTGACAACTAGGCATGCAGTCTGCCGCATAATATCCAGGCTATAGCCAATTCTTTTATAACGGTTAATAAGTTTTCTGAATTGCTCCGAAAAGTTAGATTTACCTACAATTTTTCTAAATCTGTACACAAGTCACCGTAAAATTCTGGTTCCGATATACCTTGTTGCAGGAGTGTTTTCAGACTGACGCTATATTTTTCTAACAAGGCACTGTGTCTGCGATAAAATTTCGAAAACGCCTTACGAAGTTTAAAATAACGATAGCCCTGCCTAAGAAGTTTGACAGTAAGGGCTTTATTACGGTAGTTAAAGTCATTAAGATATGAAGAAGCTCTGACTAATAAGTTGAGATATGTATACCCCATATGAGGTATGCCGGGGGACATCGCCATCCAGAAAAGGGAAATTGACTATATCAAAATCAAAATCGTCCCGTTTATAATAAATTTTGGTGGAAACCGTACCATTAGAAATACACAGATTCAATTAGAAATACATAGATTCAAATCCAAAAAAGGTGCCTCGGTATCGGAAGAATTTGCTCTATTTAATTGGAGCTCTGTAGGGTATATCCGGTCCACCATTTGGTCAAAGTAATAATAGTTTTGTAAAAATGCTATCCCATAGTGCACTATTTTATGATGTCATTGGTTCTTTGTGATGTTTAAATTCCAAATTTTATTCAAATCACCATGATTTTATTCCAGTCTGCTAATTTTGATAAAAAGTAGTAAATATTCAATTACTTTTGAATAGTTACATATTTCTAGCAAGTATTTATTTATTTATTTATTTTAATTTTATTTTTTTATTTATTTTTTTTTTTCTATTTTTTTATTTATTTATTTATTATTTTTTTTTTGTAATTGAATTGATTTCATTGCTTAAACAAAAAATGAAATTAAAATAAAAGATACAGATCTTTATGATGGAATAAAGCTTATTAAGAATAATAAATGCTTGAAAATTACATTACAAAAGATTGGTTCATAAAAATGCATTAAAATAACTTTAGAAAATGAAATTTTAAATTCATTTTAAAATTTCACTTAGATTTATTTTTCTCCTCATAATAAGCAAAAATCTTAAAGTTTCATTAACTCTGTAAATATTTTGAATATTTCAAAGGTGGTGAAAGGATTCGCCAGCCACATGCGGTGAAAGGCTGCATTATGTTTTGAGGCAGACTGGGTCAAAACCTGGTGTCCGTGGCAACAGAAAGCCCCCATTGATATATGGGGAAAACAATGCCTCCACCTTTTCTCGGTTGCTTTTAATCTGATTTTTTTATACTAGCTGGTAACGAGGGCATGCATCAACCTCGGAGGGATTCGCATTTCGGACAGATCGGACCACTAACTACAGAGTTAGTTGCCATTTAACGTCAAACTTTTTATAAAACATTTTACAAGACTTATAATCGGAAAATGGTGTCTCCATGCTAGCTCATTCATTTTTGCCATTGAGTGACGAAAATTTCGAACTTGTATATCTCTGAGGCCAATCGGTCAGAGAGCTAATCTTAGTGCTTTTCGTACGTTTGTTCGGTTTGTGCTTGAATAGATTTGTCGGTTTCCTCTTGGGGTCTGGGAAGGGCTGCGGTTTGGTGATTGTAGCACTCCCTGGACTTTTCTCTTACTTTTTTTTTTTTTTATCAAATTTTATGTGTAGCATCATTGGGCCTGAGGATAAGCTGCATAAGATTTTGGAGCAGATTCGATCAAAATGCTGGATTTCATGACAACCGAAAACCCCAATTGACTTATAATTGGAGAAATGACGGTACAGAGCAATTAAAGTACCACCATCCAATTATTTTAATACATTAAGAGGTACCTGGACTGATATTCATGGGCCGAGAGGTCTCTAAAGTTGGGGCGATTTGGACCGAGTTGTCCTCTGAAACTGGGACGACTTGGGCCGAGTTGTCTTGGGCCGACTTTTTTATGGGCCGAGATGCCCTGGACTTGTCTTTACGGACAACTCCGCCCATAAAAAAGTCGGCCCAAGACAAGTCGTCCCAATTTCAGAAGACAACTCGGCCCAAATCGCCCAAACTGCAGAGGACCACTCAGCCCATAAAAATCAGATCAGGTACCTCTTAATGTATTAAAATAATTGAATGGTGGCACTTTTATAGCTCTGTACCTGATGAATTCAGATAGCGAAACAAATTTGATCACAAGCTAAGGAAGCTAAATATACATATAACCGCATCCTACCCATCACGCACACATGCAATGTGCATATAACTCAATTGTCTCAAATCAAATGAGCCACCCCAGTATCCATTTCCTTAAAAACTATTGGCTTGTATTTATACCGATCATGTCGGCAAATAAAAGAAAATATTTAATCAAAGGCTGGCAGTTTGTTATTGTTCAAACTTACTAACCATTAACCTTTGTCGGTTAAAGGATGACAATTAACACTTAGTGAATTTCAGTGCTGGTAGTTAATTAAATCAAACATTGAAATAGTTTAAGTTTGAATTAAATCATTAAAGGAGATTAACTGTTGATTACTGATTAAAGGTGATTGGCCGCTAATTACCACCATTCATGAAAGTCTCTAATATTTTTTTTTAAAGTTCAATTTTTTCACTTTTATCATGACTGAATTCAAAGAATTCGATAGATAGATAGATATATAGATAGACAGATAGATGGGTGAACTGGATGGATCTCACGCAATTTTATTTTCAACATTGAATAAATTCTATCGATCACTATCGATCACTTACATTATGCTGCTATAACCATCAGATGTCATTTAAGTTAGAATATGTACTTTAGCGATCTGGTCTAAAACATCTGCATATGCTTTTTATTCATCAGGTACAGAGCAATTAAAGTACCACCATCCAATTATTTTAATACATTAAGAGGTACCTGGTCTGATATTCATGGGCCGAGAGGTCTCTAAAGTTGGGGCGATTTGGACCGAGTTGTCCTCTGAAATTGGGACGACTTGGGCCGAGTTGTCTTGGGCCGACTTTTTTATGGGCCGAGATGTCCTGGGCCGACTTGTCTTTGGGCCGAGTTGTCCGTAATTCGTCTCTACCTTTTCTGGGTTGTTTTAATCAGATTCTTTTCTTACTTGCAGGTTACGGGGTCATGCATAAAATTTCGGAAGAGTTCGAAGTTTGGCCAGATCGGACCATTGGTTACGGAGTTAGCTGCTGTTGAGGTTTAAAAAAAATCCCATAAAGTTATAATTGGAAAATAGTGTCTCCAAGCTAACTCATTTATATTTGATCGAATCATCATCAAAGTTGCTGGTAACCAGGACATGCATAAAAGCTCGAATGAGTTTCATTTCGGGCCGGATCCGACTACTCACTTTGGAGTGATTTGTCCTTGAGTATTACACCTTTGAGCTTAAATATCTCTGAAGCCTGTTGGTCAATCGTCATCAAATTTTATGTGTAGCATCAATGGGCCGGTGGAAAGATTGCATAAGGTTTTGAGGCAGATTGGATCAAAACGGATAAAAAACGCTAGTTTCAATGGCAACAGAAATACCCATTGACTTATAATGGGGAAAACGATGTCGCCACCTTTTCTCGTTGCATTTGATCCGATCCTTTTTCATACGTGCAGGTAACAAGGATATGCATAAGATCTCGGTCAAGTTCAAATTTCGGCCAAATCGCTCGGTCAAGTTCAAATTTCGGCCAGATCGGACCATTGACTACGGAGTTAGCTACCCTTGAGCATGTAAAACCTTTTCCCATATTCTTCTAACGAGAAAATGGTGTCTCCATGCTAACGCGTTCATTTTTGATGGAATCATCAGTAAAGTGGCGGGTAATCAGGACAGGCATAAAAACTCGGGCAAGTTCGATTTCGGGCCTGTGGTTTATGATTGTGACACTCCCTGGACTATTCTCTTACCTTTGTTTCCCATGGCCCAGTTATAGGTTTTTTTTTTTTTTTTTTTTTTTTTTTTTTTGTTTTTTTTTTAAATAAGAGGGTGTCAAGTCCAGGTGTGAACTCTGTATGCATAGGATGAAACCAATTGGCAAAAACATCTGTGATGGTCGCTTGGAGTTCCAAATTATGTTTATACCTTCATTTAACTGTTCTTCAGGTTAACGATTGTTGCCCTCTTGCGCGACCTTTTCTTATCTTCTTCTTATTTATTTATTTATTATTTGTTTGTTTGTTTTATTTTCCACTATATGTGTATGTTTTATTTAATATTAAAAGTGTAAGCTTTATAAATACAGATCACTATGTTTTGGGGTGGACGGGGTGGGGAACGGGGGTTCGGGGACTTACCAAGAATAAATAATTTGTTGAAAATTACATCCTGAAATATCATTGTACAAGATTTCAATAAAATAACTTCAGAAAATAGAATTTAGATTAATTTTAAAATTTTACTTAAATTTAATTACGTTTAAAAATCAAACTGATTATTAAAATATATAAGCACTGCAGTCCTGCATATGGAGGACATCTAGCTGTTTCTCCCTACATTCTCTGAATATTTTCAAATTATCTTTTTAAACATTTTCAAGATTGTTCATAAGAACCGATGACGTCATTGGTCCCTAGTGAACATTAATGATGCAAATGACCAAAAAGTTAAAACTGCCTTGAGCCATACGATCGATGTTATTGAGAACATCATGAGAATTTTTAATTGACCAAAATTCGATTCCTTTGAATGATTTTTATGAATATTTTCGCTCGCTTGCGAGCGAAGAAATGCCTTTCCAAAATGCCGAAGTGGACGATTTTTTAAATAATTTTGATACTTCTGATGAGAAATTTTCCACATACACAGAACTTGACGAGCCAATAACGCAAAGTGAGATACGTAAAGCATCGGTGCGCCTTAATACAAATAAAGCATGTTCATTAGACACAATACTGAATGAATATTTGAAGGAAAGTATTGAAATAATTTTAAATCCACTGGAAAAAATCTTTAATTATATTTTGAGTAAACAGAGCTTCCCCAAACAATGGTCAATGGGGGTTATCTTGCCTATTTACAAGAAAGGAGACAGTACTGAGCCAAGTAATTACAGGGGGGATTACTCTTGTAAGCTGTTTCGGTAAGCTTTTTACAGTTATCGTAAATGAACGGCTTAAGAAATGGGCTCTGCAAAACGACATTGTCACGGATGCACAGTTTGGGTTTAAAGCCGATTACAGCACTATCGATGCAATTTTTATATTGGAATCTTTCAGTAGCAAAACATTACGCGATAAGAAAAAATTATATTGTGCGTTCGTTGACCTAAAACGGGCATTTGATTCAGTATATCGGAACGGGTTATGGTATAAAATGATAAATAGTGGTCTCGATGGAAAACTTTTTCACTTAATACGGTCAATTTACTTAGATGTTAAATCTTGTGTTAAAAGTATGAATTCACTCTCGGAGTTTTTCGATTCTAATATCGGGTTATTACAAGGGGAAGTTCTCTCCCCTTTCCTGTTCTCATTATTCATAAATGATCTTGAGTTACATTTACAGCAAAGCACAAGTGCCGGTTTGACATTAGATCAACTGTCGATTTATCTATTAATGTTTGCGGATGATGCTGTTATTTTTTCCCACTCCGTTGATGGGCTTCAATCGTCTTTGAATAATCTCGAATCTTACTGTCGTAGATGGGACCTAAAGGTGAATGTTGATAAAACTAAAGTTGTTGTATTCCGGAAGGGGCGTGGGGGGGGGGGGGGGTGGGGCGGGGGAATGAGTAGAAATGAAAATTGGACTTTTGCGGGTAAAGAAATAGAAATCGTTAATAGTTTTAACTATCTAGGGATGGTATTATCCAGTGGGGGGACATTCAATAAAGCAACAAGCACTTTAAGTGGCAAAGCGCTTAAGGCTATGAACGCTCTTTTCTCAATTACTAAAACTATGCAGGTACCAGTCGACATCATGTTTAATCTATTTGATTCTTTTATTGCACCAATTCTGAATTACAGTTGTGAAATTTGGGGGTTTTCAAGGGCCGAAAATATAGAAAGGGTACATCGCAAATTCTGTAAATGGTTAATAAACGTGAAAATGTCAACAAATAATTTGTCGTTAGCTGGGGAACTTGGACGCTTTCCACTCTTTATTGGACGTCATATAAGAATTATTATATACTGGTTAAATTTGCATAATACAAAAAATGTAAATTGTATACTACGCACTTTGAATCTTACTCAACGAGACGAAGCACTGAAAAATTCGAATATTTCAAATTGGTCATCAAAAGAACCTTCTTGAAATCAGTGGTTTTCCTGATGTATGGTTATATCCAGAATCAGTCGTTACCAGTAAGTTTATCCCTATTTTTCAATATAGATTAAGAGATCTATATGGTCGGGTATGAAACCCACAGACCGGAACCCCGTGACCGAGACCCGGCACCGTGACCAAAATTTCTATCCTGGATTACAAGACTAATATGTTTTTAACTTTGTTCATTTTGGGTTTATATTATGAAGTATTAAATATTCATTATCCAACAAAAAGGAAATTTAGATCGGACTTGTAGTTATTTTTTAAACTCCGATTTACCGTTTCAAGGGGTATGAAACCCACAGACCAGCCATTCTCCGGTTTCTTGAAGTTTTTTCTATAATGTTCAATAAACAATCAATTTCTTTGTTGCACAGGTCTTTCAAATACAAAAATAAATTATATATGGCTAGCTTAAGCTATAACAGAAACGTTAAAGTGTTGAATTTTACGATTTTCATATATTTATTATGTTTCTAAAAGTAGAACAGGTAGAAAATTTGATAATAACCACAATGTCCCTAATGTACAGAAATGTACCGAATGGTAAATACCCATACAGACGGTGCATACAAATGCATAATAGGCTAATTGTGTTATTTACAGAAATATAATGTTAGAAAATACGAACTAGGTTAAATTGAATAATAATAATAATGATAATAATAAGAATAATTATTATTATTATTAGCATCAGCTATAATGTTACGTTTGGCATGTAATACGAACAAAGAAATAGAAAAGCCTGCGCATGTGTGGGGTTAGGCTGACAACAAAGATATGGATCAACATGGGCATTCGCGCCAGTATGTTGTTTGCTACAATAAATAGATTTAGCTAAGAAATAGACAATCCTGCGCATCTGTGGTTTGGACTGACAACAAAGATATGGATCAGCATGCGTATTCGCGCACTGTGATATGTACCTTTGTTGTTTGCTGCACTAAATAGGTTTAGCCAAGAAATAGACAAGCCTGCGCATCTGTGGAGTTGGGCTGATAACAAAGATACGGATCAGCAGATTTCTCCAGCTTTAGAATTTTATTTTGACTTGAGCATGGTATAGCTCATGGCCATACAAACACCTTTACAATGTGCATGAAATAATACATACAAGAGAGTGTCTTATAAACATACATGTATGAAAAACTATAAGGAAAAGCCCTGAAGCTTTCTCACTGTATAAATTCTATTACAGAAAAACAAAGATTCTAAAGAATGATCAACCAATAACAGCAGCAGCTGTAGCAGTGCTAGTAGTAGTAATGATAATAGTAGTAGGAGTAGTAGAAACAGTAGTAGTAAGTAATAGTAGTAGTAGTAGTAGTAGTAGTACTAGTAGTGGTAGTAGTAGTTGTAGTAACAGCAGCAGCAGCAGTAGTAGTAGTAGTAGTAGTAGTATGCTAGTGCAGCTGTTGGAAAAAAGGAAGTATGGTAATATTAATACAACTACTATTACTAATATGTTTTTCATATATATATATATATAATAATGAAGAAAAAAAAATAAGTGCGCGAATGCACATGCTTATCCGTAACTTTGTTATCAGCCCAACCCCACAGATGCTTGTCTATTTCTTAGCTAACCCTATTTACTGCAGCAAACAACAAAGGTCCATATCAGAGTGAGCGAATGTGCATGCTGATCCGTATCTTTGTTATAAGCCCAACTCAACAGATGTGCAGGATTGTCTATTTCTAAGCTAAACATATTTACTGCATCAAACAACAAAGGTCCATATCACAGTGCGCGAATGCGCATGCTGATCCATCTTTGTTATCAGCCCAAACCACAGATGTGCAGGATTGTCTATTCCTTAGCTAAATTTATTTATTGTAGCAAACAACAAAGGTCTATATCACAGTGCGCGAATGTGCATGCTGATCCATCTTTGTTATCAGCCCAAACCACAGATGTGCAGGATTGTCTATTCCTTAGCTAAATTTATTTATTGTAGCAAACAACAAAGGTCTATATCACAGTGTGCGAATGTGCATGCTGATCCATCTTTGTTATCAGCCAAAACCACAGATGTGCAGGATTGTCTATTCCTTAGCTAAATTTATTTATTGTAGCAAACAACAAAGGTCTATATCACAGTGCGCGAATGTGCATGCTGATCCATCTTTGTTATCAGCCCAACCACAGATGAGCAGGATTGTCTATTTCTTAGCTAAATTTGTTTATTGTAGCAAACAACAAAGGTCCATATCACAGTGCGCGAATGCACATATTGATCCGTATCTTTGTTATCAGCCTAGCCCTACACATGCACAGGCTTTTCTATTTCTTTGTTCTTATTACATACCAAAGTAACATTATAGATGGTGCTGATAATAATAATAATAATGATTATTTTTATTATTAATTAATTCAACCTAATTCGTATTTTCTAACATTATATTTCTGTATATAACACAATTAGCCTATTATGCATTTGTATGCACTGCCTGCATGGGTGTTTACCATTCGGTACATTTCTGTACCATAGGGACATTGTGGTTATTATTAAATTTTCTATCTATTCTATTTTTAGAAACATAATAAATATATGAAAATCGTAAAATTCAACACTTTAACTTGTCTGTTATAGCGTCAGCTAACCATATATAATTTATTTTTGTATTTGAAAGACCTGTGCAACAAAGAAATTGATTGTTTAATGAGCATTATAGAAAAAACTTCAAGAAACCGGAGAATGGCTGGTCTGTGGGTTTCATACCCCTTGAAACAGTTAATCGGAGTTTAAAAAATAACTACAAGTCCGATCTTAATTTCCTTTTTGTTGGATAATGAATATTTAATAGCTCATAATATAAACTCAAAATGAACAAAGTTAAAAACATATTAGTCTTGTAATCCAGGATAGAAATTTTGATCACGGTGCCGGGTCTCGGTCACGGGGTTCCGGTCTGTGGGTTTCATACCCGACCGATCTATATATTGTAGAATGGCAACAAGGGATGCACTTATCTTCATCTCTTAACATTTACAGAGAATTAAAGCAGTCATTTACTCCTTCACCATATCTTTTAATTATGAAAAATAAGAATTTTAGAAATGCAATAGCAAAATTAAGACTCTCATCTCACCATCTTAATATAGAATTAGGTCGACATAGAAACATAGAACGAGCGGAAAGAAAATGTACCTTGTGTAACCTAAATGATTTGGAAGATGAATTTCACTTTACCCTTGTTTGTCCCATATATAATGACTTAAGAAAGCAGTATTTACAAAAATATTTCTATGTTAGACCAAGTGTTGCTAAGTTTATTACTTTACTGAATTCAGATAGGCTTAAAATTTTAAATAACTTCGCTACCTATATCATTAAGTCCTTCAATTTGAGACAGAATTTGTTAAATCAGATTACATAGATTCTGAAGTTTATTCTACTGTTTGGCTAATTTCATTAAAATGTGTTAAAAATGTTTGTCACTCTTGCGTATATTGCATGTATTGTTTCACGTATTGTATATATGTTGAATGGCGATGAGCTGTATATGCTTAAGTCAAATAAAGCTATGTTATGTTATGTTATGAAATATTACATTCACTTCCAAATGATCCAATTTATTTCAAAACGGCATCGCCTGTGCATGTCATTAGTTTCGTAAAACGCTCTTTATTAGAATCAAGTAGTGGTCATTTAGAACAACAATGCTTTGAAACATTTTATTTCGCAAATCTTGATACTTATAGCAATCGCAGAAGAACTGAATTTCATCTTCTACAACAATATAAGTATTATATAACCTGTCTTCCAATCTTTGGCCTGAATATCTACCCCATCAATTTCGAGAATATGTGACAACATTCGGTACATAGTAATACGCTTTGGTCCATAATCATAGTTTTTATTTTGAACGAAATATTTTATTTAATAAGCCCTAAGATGTATCACATTCTTTCAATTTGTGAATATAATGTACAGATTCTCTTCTAAAATATACCTATTTTATTTTTAAATGTTCAAAACGATAAATCAAATAACTTTTTTTGCGTTTCGTTTCATCAGTATTTCGACAAGTTTACAAGGGCGAAATCATAAGAGCTTCCGGATGTTTAGTTTCTAATTTACAACTTCAATTCTACCGTATAATCCCACTGAGATGCTGGTTATTTGAACATTTCAGCTGCAGACCACTGAACTGATAACTACATTCAAGGCTTCACACCATTTTGTTCTGATTTCGCAGGACAGATTCCCTATTTTGATACCCATTGAACGCCCCTAAATTTAGCCTGTCAAGTATCTTACCATTTATTTTGAACGAAAAATGTCATTTCAGAAACTCATAAAAGCTCCATATTAGTAAGTGCTGGAAAAGTGTATTTAGTAGATAGTACAGATGCAATCTGATTAGTGCTTGATCTTTTTGACGAACCATGTAGGTTGGTTGATCATCCGTCTTCAGGAAGTGATCTCCGGAGAAATGGCTTTTTCAACAGAATCCTCTGGCTCAGTGAGGATGGCAAGAGCCTTGTATGATTATGAATATGAGGATGACCAAAATGAATTAGTTACAATGATAAAAGGTGAAATATATCACTTACTAAACAGTGACAGTGAAGATTGGTGGCATGTTAGACGTCCAAATACTTTGGCATCTTTTTATGTCCCTCGTACTTATGTTGAAATATTCAGTGGTGATCAGATAGGGTACTGCTCACAAGAGGAGATAAATGACAATGGCTTTTCAGGAAGCCAGGGTTCATTTGGACAGGAAAACAATTTACAAAGTGTAAAGATGCAAGTTAAGTCTGAATCTAGTTCTAACATTCCAAGTAATGGATTAAAATCATTTAAACCACAAATGGAAGATAATAATGAATCTCTGTATATAAACTATAATAGTGGTGGCAAAAATGTCACAAACATACAAGTTCATTATGTAGGAAAAGCCCAGCGCCCAACTGACTTTGGATATGGAGATGGTGGGGAGTATGCCAATTTGGAAGACTTACGATTAGCTGCAGGAATAAACCAACCTGTTAGTGATAAAAGTAGTGATCAGGTATTATGCATACTGTATTCAACCTAATTACTGCACAGTGGTCTTAGGTTTTCAAAATTACTAGGAAAACTTGTGGAAAAAATATGTACCAACCTAGTGAAGGTTCACTTTAAAAAAAAAACAGCAAAGGACATTTGATTATGTTTATTTGATTGTATTTTCTTCTGATTTCTTCAATAAAAGCATATGCTGTGTGTACTCATTTGAATTGCATCAACAAGGCAAGGGAACTCAAATGAATACCCACAACCTATACCTTTATAAAGAAGATAAAAAGTACACTGGCTCCAGGCTGTATTCTGAAGACTATGGAATTGCCTGACTGTGCATTTATTGGGTATGTGCAGTTATTAGGGTTGAATATGGTACACTGATTTTTGATGTGTGAAGTAATACATTTTACCAAAGATAATTGCTGGATGGATCATGTGCCATAAACTTTTTGCCAGAAAATCCTTTTCTGCAATTGAAAGAAAACATTGTAGAACATTATACAAACATGTACCATATTTAACTTAAGTATTTTGATAGACAGACCTGAGTAAAACAGTGTAGACCCATATCAGGTGCTGCTGAATGTGTCATCTGATCAGGCTCTACACTGTTTGCTGTTCATGCAGCAGTTTCTTAGACACATCAACAGGTATTGAATTGGCCTTGTTTAAATTTTAGGGCAAGTATTGAAAGGAATAATGTTGTCTTTGGCTATTAAAATACAGTATTATTTCTTTGCAGGTCAGAGCACTAGATAAGGGAAGTTCAGTAATTTTAACACGATGAAATTTATCTTAATCCTTAGCTTCAGGCAGTTACACATACATACAACTATATACAAGGGCACCTCTGTACAGTGTAGCTCCAATACATCGCGGTCCGTTATTTCGCGAAATCCAGTATATCGCGAATAGGCCATGGCTCCCAAATCTTCCATGAGCAAAAAAAAAAAAAAAAAATTAAAAACATAAAATGTTTGTTGTTTTATTTAACTTCAGAAAAAAACAAAACAAAAAAAAAACGTGTTCCGCCTCCGGTAATTGATTTTTTGCGTCTATCCCAACGCTAAGTCGCGTCAGGTATTATATGACAAACAATCCACTTAGTGTCAATCAGCGCACACGTTGATTATAATTGGCAAACAATAAATTATAGGAAGTGTCTGGTGACAACCGGCTGTCAGCAGACTTTTAGGTCTGGTGACAACCGGCTGTCACTAGACCAAAAAGTCTGCTGACAACCAGCTGTATTTTTCCAATAATCCTGTGTAATAAATTACTGGTTTCACAGTTACTTCTACATTTTCAGGCATTTATTTTGCTTTTTTTTTCTTTTATATAAGATTTTTAAGACAGTTGTTGGTATATTAATCATTTAAGTGAGGCATCCAAACAATATTTAACTCATTGTACTTATCAGTCAAATAGTATCTCAATGAGTCAAGATCTTTAAATATTATTATTTTAGGGGTGGGAGGCAAAAATTGGCGTTAATTACAGGACATAACCAGGTTAAATATTTACATGAATACATTTAAGACCCCCGCATCATCACTCTCTCCTATCCAGGTTTGGGAGTAGATCAGCTGTGGTCCAAGTTAAGAGATCACCCCAGCATTTGAAGTAAGGACTGTACATGTATGTTTACTTTTCTTTGACTGTCATGGAAGACTTGTAATGCTAAATGTAATGTTTTACCTTATTTGGTTTCAGCAATCAGAGCTATGGAGCTTTTGCATATAAACTGTAATCTAGTCAGTTTAGAGAAGACTGCATTCATTGTTTTAATAGCATCTGCACCGCTATTTTATTCAGTTTTACTTTGAACATTTCCTTTCCAATACAATAATTAAGGGAAACACCCACTAAATGCAATGTACAGGTATGTCTGAAAGTATTAAGCTATAGTAGAAAAAAACAAGATTTTGGAGCAAATTTGATCAAAATCGGATGGGAAATAAGAAAGATATATTTTATATTTCATATAACCCTGAGCATGGGTGCTGCCATTTTGAAAATTAAATATCTTGAATATTTAATCAAATGTTTAGCTTTTTAAAAGTTAAACACAAATAAAAGTCGTCTATGGACAGGAATATTCTGTTTATGTGAAACAGTTCTTCATTTTTATGCAAATGAATACATTTACGGTTAGACAGCAACAAAATGTTACTATTTTTGCATATTTATTTGGGTGGTTATGACATCTCTCACTCACAAAAATGGCAGCTTCCAAGACAGCATTTTATAGAATGTTAAAATCCAACAACTTTCTTACTTACCAACCAATTTTCATAATTTTTTCACCAAATTACTCTGCCAATCATGCTTAATAGTTTATGTATCTTCTCTTTTAAGTAATGACTGTATCTATAGAGGGTATCTTCATTTAGTACATAGATGTAAACTCTTGACTAGCATTTAGGGCTGTAACAATATAGTCACCTCATGATATGATATGTATCGCTATACTTGCCTCTCAATATCATATGTATCTGATATAATACTATTTTAATGCATAAGCCACAGCTTGGAAGTTTTAATACTCTTGGAAAACAGGTTCAAAATTATCTCCAGAGCTTCCTTCTTGTGTAACAATGCCTTTGTAGAAGCCCCTGTATGTCATATAAGTGATCAGTGTATTTCAGTAACATTTTAGATCTTTGTAATTTGTTATAAAAATGGTCTTGAAATATGTTAAAGTTACATCCCTTGATAGGTTTTACAATTTGCCATTAATGAAAAATTTTTGTCCCAGTTTTCTCAAGAACTGTAAGGGTAACAAAAGTTGAAACCTGGTACACACATGGACAGTGGGTTGATGTATTGTGTATACTGGAACAGTGCTTGCATTAAGGGAAGTCTGGGAGTCAAAGACTCCTAAAAATTGCCCTGGGACTTCCAAAAATCAATGCCAGGAAGTCTGGGACTCCCAACTTTTAAAGATATTTAGTGGGTCACACGAATCACCGAAATACCGGAATACTACCGAAATACCGGAATACCCGTGAAAAATATAGGTATACCTGTGAAAGACGCCTATTAAAGACACCAATATTGGCTTTAATTAATCCATTAAGTAATATTATGTCAACTTAATGGAAAAGGGATAATACTTTAACCTAAAATAATTTGCAAATTGTCTTTGCAATTTTTTTTTTTTTTTTTTTTTTTTTATTTGAAAACATTGTTGATAGTCCGCTAAATCAGAGCCGGAATACGACCGGAATACCCGCGAAAAACGTGAATTACCTATATTTCAAACGAAAAGTACATACAGAACAGCTCAGGTAAAAGAACAAAAAAAAAAAAAAAAAAAAAAAAAAAAAACTCTTTACCCCGAATATCGGCGTTTTGCGGACTTCCCCCAAACACTCGGAATCAAACCGAGTAAACGTAATATTCAGCGGACAACACTCGCAAGTCCGCGCAAAGTATGTGTTATGCAAAGTTGTGCGAAGTTACTCGGATTCGTAAAGTTGTACCCGGAGACATTTTTCCACCATATAGAACAGTCTGCGTGAAGTTATATCGTCCACGCACATGCGGATGCGCAGGTTGATCTGAGTGCAGTTGCGCAGACTGACCCGAGTCTTCGCTCGTCGCACAAGACGTTTTGTTAAACCCATAGATTGTAGGCGGGACATACGATTAGCGAAGGCTCTGATCAGACTACTGATGTGCAGGCTCAGAGTGTGCAGGCTAATTCGTCTCTTCCTACAAGTTATAGGTTTTACCGTGCACAGACCCATGCGCGATTTGTTTCTGCAAACCATAACGCTTAACATTCTGGGTAAAGTTTTCAACAGACATTTTGAAATATTTTTATCATTCTTCCAAGGAAACAGGATTTGCATTTCATGCAAATTGTCTCCATTGCATGAAATGTCAAACCCTGTTTTCTTGGTAATAAAACAAATAACGATTTTTTTTTTTTTTTTTTTTTTTTTTTTTTTTTTTTTTGTCGTCTGCTGAATTAGCCCAGATAGTGGTAATTCGATACCTGCGAGCACCAAGTGTCGTGTTTTTGAGCAAGACACTTTATCCTCGTATCTTAGTATTGGTTTCTACCCAGGAAGACGCTGCCTAGAATGTCCGTGAAGACATATGACAATATTATCCGAAGATGCCTTCCCGCCGATGCTAGGTTTATACGTGCGTCTCTTTTACTCGTTAAATAAACTACGGTCTTGGTTTTGCATATCGAATGTTGAAGACACAAAAACAGAACACTTTACATGGAAACGAAAGTTTTGAAGATTTCTCTATAAGCCATTAAAGATAATGTTATTAATTTATATACCGTAAGAGAATAACATAACAATATTCATTTGTATCCTGGTAAATGCGGGGTAACGTCCTCACATTGCAGGGTTTTACTCTTTTAAGGGAGCTAACTGCAACTGACTATTAAAAGGGAGTTAACTGCAATTGCTTTACGAATCTGGCCCATGCGAAACGGGATGGGGAACAGCATTTTTTTACGAATCGCGCCAATTAAGCTTATAAAATAAGCGTTTAACCCTCGGTTTAACCAGTACTCTGGACCCTCTTCCTCCAGAACTTTGTAACTGCCAATCTTGAAGCAGTGGAAGAAGCGAATGTCCATAGCAAATACATGTGTTTCATGTTAAGTGGGGATCGAATCGCGTTCGATTCCCGTCGGTGCGATATCATTTTTCCAATGAAGTCAGTGCAAACAACTTACAGCTCGAAAGGAGACATGTCATATTTATATGAGGGTAAAACGAAAGAGCTTTCCAGAAAGAGAGAGAGAGAGTTTGCAAAACTTGTAAGATTCTGGCTGGTCCATTTCAGGTACATCTGGCTATGAGATTTTGGTTATTCCTAGAAAAATGGCTAAACTGTTTTTGCAAACAGTGAAACCTGACCAGACGCCGCATTCTATCATCTCAATATGACTTTTTTTTTTTTTTTTTTGCTGTTGTTGTTGTTGTTGAAAGAGGCATAAATAAGACACCAAGTCACGGTGATTTAAATGGACAGTCGTATCCCTGGTCCAATCATCAACCGTCCAGGCCTCGAGCAGTGTAGATACATTCCAGAGTATCCATTTCTGTCTCCCTTGTCAAATACTATACTTTAACCCTTGAAGCGCTTAGCATATTCAGCAGACGGCATTTACAATTTTATTCTTATTTTCCTGTTTAAATTAAACGTGACATTACATGTGAATCATCTGCTGGGGCAGACGATTCAAAAGAAATGTTCATCCTAATTTTCACCGTAAAATACTAAAACAGTTAGATCGACATCTCCTCTAGAACTTTCAGCAGTGCTTCGGGGGTTCAAACTATTTTCTTGGCAGCAGCAGCACCTGCAGAGTATTTTTTTTTTTTTTTTTTTTTTTTTTTTGCGGGGAGAGCGCTATATATAAAATTTCGCGATGTATTCGGGGTAATATTTACACAGATTGATGCAACGATTCTCATATTTATAAAGGCGTGCTGCTGGAACACATTATTTATATTAATATATTTATATTATATTTAAAAGAATATTCATACAAGCTACATGGGTGTAAGGATGACGTTACTCATCATGACTGCATTGGTTGTTTAATCTGCGTAACTTTCAAACATGCGTAAATGATTAACTTTCGGTGTGTCGTGTTTGAGACTTACTACTGGCCATATATATATATTTTTTTATATACATCATATATAACTAAATCAATCGGAAGAAATTATTTACTCAATTGATAAATATTTTATACAAAAAGTCATATGTACTTTTCGTTTGAAGTGTAGGTAATTCACGTTTTTCATGGGTATTCCGGTCGTATTCCGGCTCTGATTTAGCGGACTATCAACGTTTTCAAATAAAAAAAAAAAAAAAAAAAAAACACTTCAAAGACAATTTGCAAATTATTTGAGGTTTAAATATTATCCCTTTTCCATTAGGTTGACATAATAATACTTAATTGATTAATTAAAGCCAATATTGGTATCTTTAATAGGTGTCTTTCACAGGTATACCTATATTTTTCACGGGTATTCCGGTATTTCGGTAGTATTCCGGTATTTCGGTGATTCGTGTGACCGTATTTAGTCATTTATTAACAAAAATTTAGAATGAATTTATGTGTTATTTAACTTAAAAATGGGGGTTTTACTCTATAAATGAGAGTTTAAGAATATTGAGGTTGAATTTCTGAGTGAGTGAAAAAATTTGATCCCCAGGACTTCAGATATTGGAGCTAGGAAGTCCTGGGACAGCCTGATATTGACAGTGCAAGCGCTGCTGGAATCAGGGCCAAGGTCCCATAACTCATGGATTTAAATCATTTCATAGATTTATGTTGCCATGTAACCATATCCTACAGTGATGTTATCTGGTAAGAATGAATTAAAAATATTTCAACACTATAAGTTTTTCTCCTCTGATAGCGCTGCAGTGGGAATGTAGTGAGATCCTCTGACAGCACTAATTTTAAGAAAAGAAACCAGTATAGATTTAAAGATGGGTTCATTATTTATGAACTTTTATGAATTGGTTATTTAACTGAAATATACTTCAACCAAAACCTTCAAATTTGCATGACTACAAAAAACATGTTATTTAGAAATAGTTTGTTTCCTGTTATATATATACAGGCCCCTTAGGAGAGTCTCTTAAAAATAAAGGTTTTTTATAAAGGCTATTTTTGGCCAAATAAAAGTTTTTCAGGATGAATTTTGTACAAAATAAAGAGCATTTAATGGTTAAATTTCTTGCCAGATCCCAAGCAAAAGAATCCTTTCGCCGTCACTTTCAAGCAAAATAGGGAAAAAATTGCAGAGAAAATCTGATATTTTTATCTTTAAATGGAATTGACAATATTAACTTGCATTTCTGTTTAGGAACATATCACTCTAAGTCACAGAACTATAATTTGCTGTTATGAAATGCTACATATTTACTCTGCCCTTCTCTTGCATTTACAATGTACAATTGCCAAGTATAAAGTTTTTCTCATCAAAATACAGGTTTTTCAGCCAACTTTAAAGGTTTTAAAGGATTTCAACAAAATTAAAGGTTTTTAATGGTTTTAAAGGTTCCACTAGGGGCCCTGTGTGCATGTGCATGTTTCTATTGTCTTATATATAAATTCATTTATCTGTTCCATAAAAAGTATGCTAGTATTAAATAAGCTGACAGAAAATAATTGAATGTTAAAATGCAAGCTACATTGTATAAGCATTTAAAAGTTATTCAGTATTTTTCTTTGAAAACACTGTCAATGGAAACTTATTATATTTTTATTCATTATTATTCCATGATAAGGACAAATTTTCCATAATTTTATTAGAAAATATAGCTGGTTGTCAGCAGACTTTTAGGTCTAGTGACAGCCGGTTGTCACCAGACTTTTGGTCTAGTGACAACCGGTTGTCACTAGACCTGAAAGTCTGCTGACAGCCGGTTGTCACCAGACCTCGCCTAAATTATATCACTGTAATTGTTGTAATCATTATCATCATTTAGTACATAGATCTACTCAATGCTTAATCAGTCAATGATGCCCACAAACTAATTTTGCTCAGCAGGGGAAAACGGTCCACCTCCTTTTCTACACCAGCAAATTTTACAAGACAATAGTCTTACGATGTTTCTGTCCAACATACACAGATCGTAGTCCGCTTATTTTACACTTCTGAAGATATAAATATTTCAGAAGAAAACAACTGCATCAAAAAAAACAAAAAAACAAAAACTAACAATAAAAAAATAAATAAAAAGAAATTAACTTTGATAAACAACAGTTTTTTTTTTTTTTTTTTTTTTTTTTGCGCCCACAATATAAGCCAACAGAAGCAACTCAAGTTATCTTAGCACAATTAAGTAACTTCCCTTTGCCGTTCCAGGGAACCAGAGTATCCAAAATGGCGTCCTAAATTGTCAGTCCGATGATTTCTTGTTTTCAAATGTAGTTTATCAGCCAGTTTCGATTGGAATTACTTGTTAGACGTAGCGCACCATTGTAAATTATTCCATTGAGCAATTCTAATCCAATTTTAATTAGGAAATATGGTGACAACATAACTGAATGCCATTTATCCGTGATGTCTCAGCAAACTACCACAGTGACAAACCGAGCGAGTGTTATGCACGCTGTTATACATGCATGATACATGTCGGGACTTATATCACACTCCGTTTATATCGCGATAGCGGACTCTGGACCCCGAGGACTGCGATATATTGGAGCTACACTGTATTAATATCATAATATTGTTCATTAATACAGCATGGTTTAGGGTATGACATGGTTTAAAGATGGACCACAGATATATCCATGATAAATACAAGACCTGTTGCTAGACAGGAAGGCTCACCTAAAATCACACTTATCCATCAAATGAAAAATTGGTAGTTTGTCATTTGACCTCAGGATCTAAGGTGGTAGGTTTTTCTTTTTTTTTTTTTTTTTCTGAACAAATCTTTGGAGCAGTATCTCACATCGTTTATCTAAACTCTATCCATCCATGCCGGCCTCTGTGGCTCAGTTGGATGCGGGTTTGACCCCCGCCGAGGTCGGCAACATTCTTTCGTGGAAATTGATCGTGCTGATTCAAGAAGGGCAGTTGTCAGTTTCTGGCGAAAGAATGTTCACAATACTGGTTAACCATATAAAGGACTAAACCTGCCCAGTAAATGTGTGGTTAGGTAAATTGACTGCGCCCGACATGACCCCATTGGGTTGACTGGCCCATAAAACCTCAACACAAACAATTCTATCCATCCAGCCACTGAGGAGTTATATATCATTGAAAACTTTATTTATTTAAGTCCTTGACCTCAAGTTAGTCTCTCGTTTTTGAACTGGTTCAAAAATGAAATGATATTTTATTGTATCTCTGAATTAATGTAGGCAACATTAATTCAGAGGTACGATAAAAAATCATTTCATTTCAAGAACAAAAGACTGAAATTTTACAGCCTGTCAGGTGCCACATTAAATGATTGTATTAATACCATATATCAATTTATTAAACCTTTCTTTGATAATAAAATGTCTATTTTTGAGGAATATGGAACCTTTAATGAAGAGTCTGGGTTGCCAAGTAGTTAGAGCTCCTGACTTCAAATCATGAGGTCCTGTGTTTTAATCCAGCTAGAGACAGAATTCAGCTCTCACTGTATGTCGCTTCATTGCAATAAGCCATCATTATCACCCCTTCATCATTGCAAAATGATTTCACTTTGAAAGAGATGAAAAACACCAAGTCATCATCATGATACATTGCCAGATGGACTTCTTCAGTTTGTAGAATAAATAGGACAAAAGAGTTTATATTTCTGAATATTTGGGGTAAGCATGGCTTGTGTGTTAAGTAATTTTACCCAAGTATTTAGAGTAATTATAAATGGCAATACATGATTTGTTTTGTCTTCCCGCAGTCTCCGGACAGTGATTATGCCAACTTACAGCAACTACATATTGAACCACCACCAACATTGATTGAGCCAGCATCACCTCCTCTACCAGAGCAGTCCAAATACCAGAAGACAATAATGTCAAAGTGGGACATGTATCTTGATCCGACCACCAACAGAGTGTTCTATGTACATAAAGACACAAAGGAACGCAACTGGAAGCCACCCAGGGACAAAGATTTGCCGGGAACGTTTCATCATGAATTGTATAAGCAGGTAGGAAATACATGTAATACCTTAATACCTGTGACAATCATTGCTGTAGATAACAAGTGGTATCAGGTAAATATTTTTCTGATTTCTCCATGAAAACATATGTTGTTGGTACGGTAAATTTCCTAAAATTTTGAACACTGTATTCCATACTCTTTTGGCTTAATTATTGCTTTTTATGCAGCAGTTTCTTTAAATATTTAGTGTAATGGCAAACAGTGTAGACCCTGATCAGACTGCTCCTTCAGGAGCAGTCTGATCAGGGTCCACACTGTTTGCACATGTCATTTTGTCAGACGCTTTAGTGTTCGAATTTTTAGGACATTTACCGTACTCATTAGAAATGCCTCATTGAGGCACTTCTAATGACTACCCAAAACATTTGTTTTCATGGAGAAATAAGAAAAAATATCAATAGTTTTAGTTGAAAAAGACATTGTATCTGGAGCTGTGACCAATTATGCCATACTAAAATGTATTGCCAGACATGTGCAGATAGCAGAACCTAGATCCTCTTGTGTATCTACACACAGGGTTTTCCCTCAGGGTTTGAAAATAAAGGTCCTAGGGACTCCCTGATGTGGAGATAAGGGGTTCTAAAGTAAGATTTAAGGGTTCATTGTTTTAAAGAGGTTAATTATTGTCTAAATACTGATAATTCTTGTACTTTAGGTGACAGATATATTAAAACACAAAGCCACAAGTAGATGAAATAAATTTTAGATTGATCATATTTGCATCATGCAGGACTCTTGCCCCTAACTTTTGAGGGTCCAGAGCATGATTCTGGGGGTAAAAACTGCCAAAATGTGAGTCGGGGAAAATCCTGTACACAGTTTAATCATGGTCTTTGCTGTCTGCTTACACTCTTATCATTGGATACTGTAGAGTATATCAGCAAACATCCTTTTGAAACTTAAGAGATGTGCAGGTTGGTCAGCAGTAAAACTGGAAGGAAGGAGGAGGTCTCAACACTCACACTTAATCCCAACACAGTTATAGCCACAAATACCATATTCAACCTAATTACCACACATACCCCTAAAAGTGCACGGTCAAGCAATTTCCTAATCTGTGTATGTTGTTGGTTCACATTTGAATTGCCTTAACAAAAAAGCATATGTTGTGGGTACTCATTTGAATTGCCTCAACAAATTGAGTCAATTCAAATGTTGGTAGTACTCAGAACAAGTATCAACAGCATGTGCTTTTTTTTAAAAAAAAAATCAGAAAAAAAAACAATGCACAAGCATCATTAAATAATCCTCTCATGAAATCCTTTGCTGATCTTTCTTAAAAGTGTGCCCTTATTAAGTATATATTTTGCTATATTTTTTTCCAGTAATTTTGAAAATAAGTGCACAGTGTGGTAATTAGGTCAAATAGGGTAGTTGCTTGGTCATTTTTGGGGTTATCTAACCTACAGTACAGCTTTCACGAAGGTTATATCGTTCGCGCTCCACGATAAAAAATTTTGCTCGTTAGCGCGAAACAAGCGTGGGATGAGCGTGGGTTTAGCGCGGGTTTAGCGTGGGTTTTGCGCGACGCGTGAAGAATGGAACGCGAGGTTACGTAATCGTAGCGCGAAACGTATTACTGGCACGAGCGTGACAAGCGTGGAAAGGATTAACGACAATAGTAAAATATTTCTATCACAGGTGAGTCTGTGAATAAAGATCGATTCACGGTACTTTTGCAGTAGATTTTGATCCAGAAGTTCTCATTCTGTTGACAGAAAACCACAGCACAATAAATAAAAATGCACATTATCTACATGTATGTGTGGACTTGCGCAACCTGAGCCGAGTCTTCCTTGTTTTATATCATTTTGTCCGTCGGGAAATTGAGATTCCCCTTCAACTTAGTTTATGTCCAGTCGGGGAAGTATTTCACAATCTGGCAATAAAATGCTTCCTTTTTTTTTTTTTTTTTTTTTTGTTAGCGGTTTAGATGAGTTATTGCATATGCGACCAGCATGTACAGCCCGACGTTAACCGGAGTTCCTTGGTGTAATTTGACGAAATACCTGGCCGATTTTTATTTATTTGTTTTTCCATCATATAGTACAGTCAGCGTGGAGGTTATATCGTCCATTCTCATGCGGATGCGTAAGTTGATCTGAGTCTGCACTAGTCGCAAAAGTCTCATTGTACCAAATGAGTTTTCCCAATCGCCGCACTCCGTGTCCCCAAAAATTAGGTTCATTCCCTTGTTCTCTTAAAATATTTTCCAAAGTTGCAATGATACGCCACCAGACGACGACACACAATTCTGGGACGTTCGCATTTCCAGAAAAGATTACAAAAATACAAGTGGAGATACCCGGAAGAAACAACAGTCACATTCCCTTGCCCCGCATGAAGAAACCGCGTGCTCGTAACGGTAACGTCACGAGAAATCGAGGCGGATACAGCTATGAGAAAAACACACTTATGTGCGTTAAATTATACAGAATTTTTTTCGTCAGAACTGCATATGAAACTTGCATGTATAAAAAGTAGAACCTAAGTATTGGGACAGAAAGGCCTATGCAAAGTGTAGACACAGGTCAGACGCCGCAGAGAAAAGGGGAATGCAACTAGTGAGGGGGAACAGGGAACATGGAAATTTGGAAACACTTTTAGGACATAAGACGTGCGACCAGTGAAGACTCAGATCATCTTCTGATGCAAGGGCTGTCAGATTTTGCCGGTTGTGGTGACAAACAGGTATGTACATGTAAACTTGGTCGGCCTCGGTGGCTCAGTTGGATGCGCCGTCCGACTGGAGACCAGGAGGTCGCGGGTTCAACCCCCGCCGAGGTCGGCAACATTCTTTCGTAGAGATTGATCATGAAATATTTTCTACGGTCATTCTCTCCCTTCCGCTGATTCAAGAAGGGCAGTTGTCAGTTTCTGGCGAAAGACTGTGCACAATACTGGGTAACCGCTTAGAGGACTAAGCCTGCCCAGTAAACGTGTGGTTAGGTAAACTGACCGCGCTCGACATGACCCCATTGGGTTGACTGGGCCGTAAAACCTCAACACAAGCAAACATGTAAACTTCAGTTCTTGAAGAGATTACAAATCTCTGGTTAAATACATCACCGTTTCAGTGAAGGTTCAAATACGTTCTGTGGCGTCTGATCTGGGTCTACACTGTTTGCTCAGGCATGTCTGTCCGAATACGTAGAGTAAGTACGGAAATTAGATCAAACCGAACCCCTTTCAGAAATCGTCCTGGATCCGCCCCTGATTCATAAAAGAAATGCTGTGTTCGACTCGTAAATTTCATTATCAAGGCATATGCAATTAGCTCCCTTTAAACAGTAAAACCTAGAGTGAGGGCCTTACCCCGCATTTACCAGGGTATAAATAAATATTGGCACTGTTATTCTTTTACATCATCTATATATTGAGAACATTAGGATTATTAAAATACCCAGAAAATGCAACAGTCACAAAGCAACATTCTTTCCCTTGCCCCGCATGAAGAAACCACGTGCTCGCAGCGGTAACGTCACGTGAAATCGTGGCGGGAAACCGCTTCGGGAGAAAAACACAACTTAATTTATAGAGCCTTTTCTCGTCAGAAATGTACACAAAACTGGCACGTATTAAAAAAATAATGAACCTAAGTATTGGAACAGATAGGCCTATGCCAACAGTGCAGACCCAGATTAGACGCCGCAGAGAACAAGGGAATGAAACTAATTTGGGGGAACACGAATCATGACAATTTGGAAAACGAGACCTGTGCGACAAGTGAATACTAAGATCAACCTGCGAATCAGTCTTCGCTGTTTGTATGAGCTTCTTTGGCCTCTGGGCTTTTCAAGATCATTCTCCGAGTGTATACTTTTCTTAATTAAAGCCAATATTGGTGTCTTCAGAAGGTGTCTTTCACCTTCAAGCTAATGACAATTCAGATGAGTGAGTGAGTGTTTTACGTCCAACTAACAGTTAGGTCATGGAGAGATGGGGGCCTTGGTTTAAAGTCTCATATGAAAGACTGAAGAAGCCTGGGATCGAACTCATGACCCTTGCATGGGTTACAAGGCGAGCAGCTTTACCACTACACCACCGACTCCGAGGCACCCTTTCCTAATATGTCATACTGTTAAATATTTTATAAATGGGTCGCAGATATTGCACCATGCCCCGCCACTATACTAACATCAAGCAAGTGTCATAACTCTGTTAATAAATTAATAAAGTTTCAAGAAAATACCTTGAATTGTTTTCAAGTTACAGAGCGAACACAAATATATTACAGAAATCACTATGATATTCTC
This sequence comes from Anodontia alba, assembly GCA_964016985.1. Taxonomy (NCBI): domain Eukaryota; kingdom Metazoa; phylum Mollusca; class Bivalvia; order Lucinida; family Lucinidae; genus Anodontia; species Anodontia alba. Next base: position 10,884,742 of record OZ024833.1, read on the forward strand.
GATGTTCAAAGGGCCATGACTCCAAAAGTAGGCTCACTCATCAACGTATATGAAAGAAAAGAAGGGCACTTGTCAGTTTCTGCTGAAATGATTAACAGCTAATGTCTGCCTGCCCCGGAAATGTGTGCGGGCTCGACAAGACCGAAATAGTTTTGACTGGGCCGTCTACGTCGGTACAAGGTTATTATGAATGAAGTATAATTTACGATGCCCGCGCCGGACAAAACCTACAATACTACAATGTATGTATGACCAGCAAAGACTCAGGTCAGTCTGTGCATCGACCCACTATATAAAGCAAGCTTCTTGGATAGCCCTGAGTCCACAGACGGTGCATACTGTATGATCATCGAAGGGTCTGATCCTCGGGGGCGGGGGTCCTATATACGGCATAGTACGGATGTGCGTGCCGAATAGCCCCCTTTTTCAGCACTGCCAGGTATATGATTGGCCCCCTTTTTTCAGCAAAAAGTATATGAATGGCCCGATTTTTCTGGTTTCCTATGTGAAAGGGCCCATTTTTCTAACATCCTGGTATATGCACATGTTTTCCGCTCAGAGATTTTGCGAGGCTGCTTATCCTCTTGGTATTACATGAATTTACTGTGATATTTGTGTAACAACCAGCAAAAAAGTGGGTACAAAAAATCAAAGAATAGGTCAACATTTTAGATGATCAAGTATATGAATGGGTCCGGTTTTTTTTTTTTTTTTTTTTTCAAAGGCGGGTATATGAATAGGGTAGGTTTTGAAATACTGGCTCGCACACCCGTACCAAAATTACCCCAAAGTTACCGCCCCCTCTTTCATGCAAATTGTCTCCATTGCATGAAATGTCAAATCCTGTTTTCTATTGCATGAAATGTCAAATCTGCTGTTTTCTGGGAAATAAAAAATATAACCGTTTATTTGTCGTCTACTGAATTAGCCCTGAGTGGTAATCCAGAAATTTCGTGTTCGATACCCGGGAGCACAAAGTGTTGTGTCCTTGAGCAAGACACCTTATCTTCATAACTTAGCATTGGTTTCTACCCAGGAAGACTCTGCCTAGAATGTCCGCAAGGGTATATAATATATATCATTTTGAAGACGCTTCCCCGCCGATGCTAGATTTACATGTGCGTCTGTTTTATTCGTTAAATAAATTGAGGTCTTGGTTTTGCATATCGGATGCTGAAGTCACAAAAACAGAACACTTTACATGAGAACGAAAGTTCTGAAGAATACTCTGTAAGCCTTTAAATATAATGTTTTAAATCTATATACTGGAAGCAAATAACATAACATAATATTTATTTGTACCGTGATAAATGCCGGGCAAAGTCCTCACACTGCAGGTTTTACTGTTTTAAGGGAGCTAACTGCAATTGACTAAAGGGAGCGTGAGTTAATTGCAATTGCTTTACGAGTCGGGACCCATCCGAAATGGGATGAAGAGGGGGCAGGCTTATTACATTAGCGGTTAACCTGTTTACTGAACACCCTTCCGTCAGAAACTTGTAACTGCCGATCTTGAAGCAGCAGAAGGAGCGAATGACCATAGCAAATACATTTGTGTTTACTAATAAACCGCACAATCTGTAGGGATCAAGAATCAAATCCGCGATCAGGTCTCGCGTTCCATTCCAGCCGGTGCGATAACATTCTTTCAAATAAAGTCAGTGCTAACAACTTATAGTTCGAAAGGAGGCATATCATATTTGCGAGAGAGAGAGAGAGATAGAGAGAGAGTCCACCCATTTTAGGAGCATCCGGCTATTAGATTTAGGTATTGCTAGAGATGGCTAAACTGTTTGTTTTTTTTTTTTTTTTTTTTGCAAATAGTGAAGACCCTGATCAGACGCCGCGTTCTATAATCTCGGCATGACTTAAATAATTTATGTTGAAAGAGACATAAGACATCAAATCACCAGCATCATTAAGTGGTGATTTAAATGGACAGCCCTAACCCTGGTCCAGTCATCATGAGAAACCGCCGAGGCCTCGATCCGAGAAGTGTAGATACCTTTCAGCCTGTCCGTTTCTGCCTCCCATGACAAATGAAATGTATCCATACTCCTTAAGGCCTCCCTTAATACTTGAAGCGCTCAGCACATTCAGCAGACGGCATTTTCGTATTTTTTTCTTTATTTTCCAGTGCAAATAACTGGGCAAATAAGGCGTGACATTACATATGGACCGTTTGCTGGGCAGACGATTCACATGAAAAGTTCAGCCTTCTTGCTGTAAAATACTGAAAACAGATCGGCATCTGCTCTTAAAATTTTCAGCAGCGCTCCAGAGGTTCAAGCAGTTTTCTTGGCAGCAGCAGCACGTGCTAACCTTGAAAAGAATGGGTGAAAGGCGGGAATTTCCGACTTAGGAAGAGAAGCATGATAAATTGGTAAACAAACAATAAGATGGTTTGAAAAGGGACATTTCCGCTGCTAAAGTGATACGGGAAAAAATGAGCCAGCCTGAATATAGAATTTGTCAGATTTAGGGGAAAACGTGATTGTCGGCATCTGTACATTCTGCTAAGATTCTTCTAAGGACCGTGTAGAATACGTGAGGCGAACAACGAAGACCCTGACCAGATTGAGCAGATTGTTTTGGGGCTTCGCTGTTGGGAAGAATAAAATTACAACTAAAACACTACAAAATCACACATTACTTTGTAGTTCATTTGTGTTCTGACTAAACATAATAAGTCAATTATAAATCATTATTCTATTTTGTTGTACATGTATGTTAGGAGAAATGTGCACATACTTTTTTTATATTCAAAATTTTACGTTCAGATAACTCGAGCATTTTTACCTGAGACTGCATAAGGTGAGCCTGGATAAGAGTGGAAGCTAGCGCGAGCGTGATCGTTTTCACGCTGCATGATATCCCAGCGCGAGCTGAGCGCGGATTTAGCGTGGGTTTAGCGCGGGTTTAGCGTGGGATAAGCGCGGGAATAGCGTGGGATTTAATCTTTTCCGCGATCGCGCATTAGAGCGAACGATATAACCATCGTGAAAGCTGTACTGTATCAATGGAGTCCAGAACTCCTGTTTTGCTAGGGACTTCTAGTTTTTGGAGGAATTACTCTAAATTGCAAAGTGGGACTCATACTTTTTGAAGAAAATGGCTTTGGGAATGATCAAAGTCCTAATGAGAACCATGCGGTAAATAACATAGCAACTGATTAGGCCCTTTTTTCATCCGAAAAATGCTGGTATCTTTCTTATTTCTCGACGAAAACATATGTTGTGGTACTCATTAGAAGCACCTCGGCGAGGCGCTTCTAATGAGTACCCACAACATATGTTTTCGTCTAGAAATAAGAAAAATATTATGTGGATACCCGCTCTTATCTGTAGCTATGAATAATAAATATGGACAGCAAAAGCCAGGATCAGCATATGTGACATCACATTCAAGATTTTTGTGATTCATTTGGAAGTAGAATTCTATTGAAATTTAGATGAGCAGGCCAATAGTGGGGCATGCTAATATAGGCTGTCCTGCTTGCTTGCATATTACCTGAGATTCCTATATATAAATGTTGTTAACAGAGAGCTTTCTGAAGAGAAAATCTGTTATTTTTGCACCAAAATATCTCCTGTGAACTCACATGAATCACTGAATACCCACCAGATGTTTTGGTGTAAAAATTGCAAAAAAAAAAAAAAAATGTCCTAGGGTGAATGGATATATATTCAGTGGAAGGCAACACTGATAAAGTTGGTTTTGCCACCTTCGGAAAAGGGGAGTAAATTCTTTCCTTTTAGAGTCAACCCCGTTTCAGAAGTGGGCTTGATGTGCAGAGAAGCAATTAAGAACATCACAAAAGTTGTCTCCCTTGTCAAAAATAGTGGAAAATCTACTAAGTGTGCCCAGCCCCCTTTAAAACCTTTAAAACATAACTTGTGGTTACTCAGTGGAATTTTTCACCAAAGTGATTCCATTGATGAGTACCCTATTTACTAGGGCTGGCTAATCAGAGCTAAAAGATAATCGATTATCAGTCCTACCATTGTGATCGATAATCGATTAGTAATCACTGAAGATTTGGTCATATTTTTACCTTTCTGGCTTACTGTTTGAGCATGACTACCAAAGTTTATACATTACCATATGTATTTGGACAGACAGGCCTGAGCAAACAGTGTAGATCCAGATGAGATGCTGCATTCTGCAGTGTCTCATCAGGGTCTAGACTGTTTGCTACTCCTTCAGCTAGTTTTTAGACACAACATTGGGTAGTAAGTTGTTCTTATTATTAATAGCTTTTTGAAGAAAAAGCGGAGATATTGTTATACCCCCCTCCGTCTGTCTGTCTGTAATGTCACACCATTGCTCCTAGACCATTTAAGCTAGATTCTCAAAACTTTCACAGGTAATAGCCCTATGGATGAGGAGTAACACATTTGGAATTTTGATGTGACCGCTGGGGGCAGGGTCAGGGGGTGTGGCCCCAAAGGGTCCAAAATTCATTTTGTACAAACGTAGTCATGATGCATATCAAATCGAAGGTTATGAAGAGTAGAATATAGTGGTGTAACAATTTTGCCCTAGGGGCATGTCTTGGGGTCAATAGAGGCCAAAGAATAGGATTTGGGGTCCTTTTCAGCTCACCTGAGCTATGCTGAGGATGAGCTGTTGTGATCACTTTTCGTCCGACGTCCATCTGTGCGTCTGTCCGTCCATTAACATTTTCAAATGACTTCTCCTCTGAAGCTGCTGAGCCAACTTTGCTCAAGTATTTCATATGGAGCCTCCTAAGGTTTGGGGAACAAAAGATTGCTAAGATGGCCTCCATGCCGATATATGGAAAAACCTTTAAAAATCTTCTTCTCCAGAACCGAGGCTGCCTTGGGGCTGTATCTTTGCACAATCATCAGGGACGAGAGGTCTACCAAAGTTGCTAAAATAATTGTTGTTCATTGACTTTTGACCTTTTTACGGCGAGGTCAAGTTTGCTTCCCCATGCATTTGTATGGGCACCATACATTTGTATGGGAAAAATGTTGAGAATTTCAAACGACTTCTCCTCTGAAGCCTCTGGGCCAATGTTGCTCAAATTTCATGTGGAGCCTCCTTAAGTTGGGGGAGCAAAAGATTGCTAAAATGGTAGCAGTCCATTGACCAAAGTGGCCGCCATGCCCATATATGGTAAAAACCTTTAAAAGTCTTCTCCAGAACAGAGGATGCCTTGGGACTGAATCTTTGCACAAATCATCAGGGACAGGAGGTCTACCAAAGTAGCTAAAATAATGGTCCTACATTGACGTTTGACCTTTTTACGGCGAGGTCAAGTTTGCTTCCCTATGCATTTGTATAGGCACCATACATTTGTATGGGACAAATGTTGAGAATTTCAAATGTCTTCTCCTCTGAAGCCTCTGGGCCAGTGTTGCTAAAATTTTATGTGGAGCCATCTTAGGTTGGGGGAACGAAAGATTGCTAAAATGGTCGCAGTTCTTTGACCATATATGGTAAAAACCTTTAAAAATCTTCTTCTCCAGAACCAAATATGCCCTGGGGCCTTACCTTTGCACAAATCCTCGGGGACAGGAGATCTACCAAAATTGTTAAAATGATGGGCATACGTTGACATTTGACCTTTTTACGGCAAGGTCAAATTTGCTTCCCATGCATTTGTATTGGCCCTATACATTTACCTGGGAAAAATGTTGAGAATTCATATTTTTGAACATTTCCTCTATAATCCAGCTGAATCGAAACTTGATGATGAGCATTAGGGCACTTATGAGACACAAAATAGCTAAATGAGCCGATAGAAAATCCAAGATTGCCACCTTAACTGCCATCTTGAAAATCAATTTTCGACATCTCTTTTCAAACCTTAGATCGCTTTGAGCCGAAACTTGCTCTTTAGCAACAGGATGACTTCTGGATCGAAACAAGCTAAAATTGTGTCGATTGAAAATCCAAGATGGCTGCAATGGTTCTGCTCCATTGAACAAGATGGCTGCCAGAGCTAAAAAATAGAAAATCTTCAAATGACATCTCGTCCTTCACTCCTTGGCCAGTGGCCTGATTTCAAAATATTTGCACAGGAGTATTCCACCAATGGTCACTAAAATGGCTCCGCTTGGCTGAACAAGATGGCGGCCAGAGCTAAAAATAGAAAAACCTTTAAAAGACATCTCCTCTGCAGCCAGTGTCCTGATTTCAAAGTAATTTTACAGAAGTGTTCCTCTTATGGCCCTTTACCAAAATTGCTAAAAAAGTTCTGCTCGGCTGAACAAAATGGCCGCCAGAGCTAAAAATAGAAAAAAAAAACCCTTTAAATATCTCCTCCTTGGCCAGCAGCCTGATTTCAAAATGATTTCACAGAAATCTTCCTCTTATCCCCCTTTACTAAAATTGCCAAAATGGTTCTGCTCTGCTGAACAAAATGGTCACCAAAGCTAAAAATAGAAAAAACCTTTACAGTAAATGGCATCTCTGTGGTCAGTGCCAAAATTTCAAAATAATTTCATATCAATGTTCCTCTTCTGCCCCTTTGCTAAAATTACTAAAATGGTTCTGCTCTGCTGAACAAAATGGTTGCCAGAGCTAAAAATAAAAAAAAAACAAAACAAAAAAAAACAAACAAAAAACAACCTTTAAAGGACAGTATAAGTAGCTGAACCAAATGACTTCTGAAAAATATCTGAACTTTTTTTTACTTATGGCGTTTTGATAATTTCAGCATTTTAACCTTGTAAGCAAGAAATCTTAAAAACTGTTTAAGCAATTGCCTTGTCATAAGAGTGTTGGAAAAATGTTGCATGCCATCTGCATATCTGCAGTGGCGGTTTCACTCAGGTGAGCAAGTTGTGGCATATGGGCCTCTTGTTAGCTCACCTGAGCACGAAGTGCTCATGGTGAGCTATTGTGGTCAGTCAATGTCCGTCGTCCGTCGTCCGTCGTGTGTCGTCCGTCGTGTGGCGTCCGTCGTCCATCGTGTGGCGTCAACAATTGCTTTAAAAGCCTACTCCTCCTGTACCCCTGGGCCAATTGACTTGACACTTGGTAGGAAGCATCAGGATGACTTGTAGATCAAAAATAGCTAAAATCGTTCCGATCGGAAATCCAAGATGGCCGCCATCTTGAAAATCTATTTTTCGCTTCTTCTCCTGAACCGAAAGGCCAATTGACTCCAAACTTGCTAGGAAGCATCAGGGTGACTTGTAGATCAAAAGTAGCTAAAATCGTGCCGATCGGAAATCCAAGATGGCCGCCATGGCGGCCATCTTGAAAATCTATTTTTTGCTTCTTCTCCTGAACAGAAAGGCCAATTGACTCCAAACTTGTTAGGAAGCATCAGGATGACTTGTAGATCAAAAATAGCTAAAATTGTGCCGATCGGAAATCCAAGATGGCCGCCATGGCTGCCATCTTGAAAATCTATTTTTCGCTTCTTCTCCTAAACCCAAAAGCCTATTGACTCCAAACTTGGTAGGAGGCATTGGGGTGACTTATAGATCAAAAATAGCTAAAATCCTGCCTATTGGAAATCCAAGATGGCCGCCATGGCAGCCATCTTGAAAATCTATTTTTCGCTTCTTCTCCTGAACCGAAAGGCCAGTTGACTCCAAACTTGGTAGGAAGCATCGGGGTGACTTGTAGATCAAAAATAGCTAAAATCATGCCGATCGTAAAACCAGGATGGGCGCCATGGCAGCCATCTTGAAAATCTATTTTTCGCTTCTTCTCCTGAACCAAAAGGCCAGTTGACTCGAAACTTGGTAGGAAGCATTTGGGTGACTTGTAGAACAAAAATAGCTAAAATCATGCCGATCGTAAATCCAAGATGGCCGCCATGGCAGCTATCTTCAAAATCTATTTTTCACTTCTTCTCCTAAACCCAAAAGTCACTTAACTCGAAACTTAGTAGGAAGCATCAGGGTGACCTGGTAGATCAAATATAGCTAAAATCGTTCTGATGAGAAATCCCAGATGGCCACCATGTCGCCATCTTGAAAATCTATATTTGGCTTCTGCTCCTGCACCGAAAGGCCAATTGACTCCAAACTTCGTAGGAGACATTTGGGTAACTTGTAGATCAAAAAAAAAGCTAAAATTGTGCTAACCGGATATCCAAGATGGCCGCCATGGCAGCCATCTTGAAAATCTATTTTTCGCCTCTTCTCCTGAACTGAAAGGCCAGTTGACTTGAAACTTGGTAGGAAGCATTGGGGTGACTCGTAGATCAAAAATAGCTAAAATTGTGCCGATCGTAAATCAAAGCTGGCTGCCATTTAGAGTTTGTTCAAATGATCATGCTCAATTGACTGGCATGCCATATATCTTCTTCAAAATAAAGAACTGCTTAAATGATGATCTTTTCATTAGTTGCGATGACAGGATTGGAAAAATGTTGCATAACATCTGCGTATCTGCAGTGGCTATGTCACTCAGGTGAGCGACCTGTGGCCCGTGGGCCTCTTGTTTTTTTTTTATTGTCATCCAACTCCTCTTAGGCTTTTTTAGCTAGAACCTTGAAACTGTTACAGGTAATAGCCGTATTGATGAGGTCTGGAGGAACACATTTGGAATCTTGATGTGACCCCTGGGAGCAGGGCCAGGGAGATGTGTCCCCCTGAAGGATCCAAAATTGATTTTGTACAAATATAGTCATGTTGCATATCAAATCGAAGGTTTAAATAGAGTTGAATACAGTGCTGCAAAAATTTTGCCTTGGGGGTCACTAGAGATCAAAAGTAGGCTTTTGGGTCATTTTTTTAGCTCACCTGAGCTCTGCTCAGGATGAGCTATTGTGATCCCTTTTCGTCCGTCGTTCGTCCGTCCGTCCGTCAGTTAACATTTTCAAACGACTTCTCCTCTGAAACCGCTGAACCAATTTTGCTCAAATTTCATATGGAGCCTCCTTAGGGTGGGGGAACAAAAATTGCTAACATGGTCGCGGTCTGTTGACCAAGATGGCCGCCATGCCCATATATGGTAAAAACCTTTAAAAATCTTCTTCTCCAGAACCGAGAATGCTTTGGGGCTGAATCTTTGCAGGAATCATCAGGGACAGGAGGTCTACCAAAATTGCTAAAAGAATTGTATTACGTTGATGTTTGACCTTTTTATGGCAAGGTCAATTTTGCTTCCCTATGCATTTGTATGGGAAAAACCTTTAAAAATCTTCTTCTCGTCCGTCCGTTCGTCCGTCCGTCCATCAGTTAACATTTTCAAACGGCTTATCCTCTGAAGCCGCTGAACCAATTTTGCTCAAATTTCATATGGAGCCTCCTTAGGGTGGGGGAACGAAAAATTGCTAAAATGGTCGCGGTCTGTTGACCAAGATGGCCGCCATGCCCATATATGGTAAAAACCTTTAAAAATCTTCTTCTCCAGAACCGAGAATGCCTTGGGGCTGAATCTTTGCAGGAATCATCAGGGACAGGAGGTCTACCAAAATTGCTAAAAGAATTGTCGTACGTTGATGTTTGACCTTTTTACGGCAAGGTCAATTTTGCTTCCCTATGCATTTGTATGGGAAAAACCTTTAAAAATCTTCTCCAAAACCAAGCATGCCTTATGGCTGAATCTTTGCATATATCATCAGGAACAAGAGGGCTACCAAAATTGCTAAAATAATGGTCATTCATTGACATTTGACCTTTTTATGGTAAGGTCAATTTTGCTTTCCTATGCATTTGTATGGGAAAAATGTTCAGAATTTCAAACAACTTCTCCTCTGGAGCCTCTGGGCCAATTTTATTCAAATTTCATATGGAGCCTCCTTAGATAAGGGGAACAAAAGATTGCTTAAATGGTCACGGTTCGTTGACCAAGATTGCCACCATGCCCATATATGATAAAAACCTTTGAAAATCTTCTTCTCTAGAACCGAGGATGCTTTGCGGCTGAATCTTTGCATAAATCATCGGGGATAGGGGGTCTACCAAAGTTGCTAAAATAATGATCATACATTGACATTTTACCTTTTTACGGCAAGGTCAAGTTTGCTTCCTTATGCATTTGTATGGAAAAAAACATTTAAAACTCTTATTCTCCAAAACCGAGGATGGCTTGTGGCTGAATCTTTGCATATATCATCTTGAACGGGTGGTCTATCAAAGTTGCTAAAATAATTGTCATACATGGACATTTAACCTTTTTACAGCGAGGTCAAGTTTGCTTCTGTATGCATTTGTATGGGCCCCATACATTTGTATGGAAAAAATGTTGATAATTTCAAATGGCTTTTCCTCTGAAGCCTCCGGGCTAGTGTTGCTCAAATTTCATGCGGAGCCTCCATGGGCAGGAGAATGAAAGATTGCTAAAATGGGTATGGTCCATTGATAAAAATGGCTGCCATGCCCATATATGGTAAAAACCTTTAAAAATCTTCTTCTCCATAACCAAATAAGCCCTGGGTTCTAATCTTTGTACAAATTATTGGGGACTGGAGATCTACCAAAATTGCTAAAATGATGGTTCTATGTTGACATTTGACCTTTTTACCTCCAAGGTCAAATTTGCTTCCCCATTTGTATGGGCCATATACATTTATATTGAAAGTATTGAAGTGACTTGAAGATCAACAGTAGTTAAAATTGTTCTGATTGGAAATCTAAGATGGCCATCATCTGGTTTATATTTATAATATTTCCCTGCCACTGTGCTGTTTACATGTATAAAATCATGATTCTTCAGAAACCACTTTGCCAATTTCCACCAAATTTCACATTGATCCTTCTGTTGAAGTGTGATTGATAGTTTATTCAAATGATCATGCTCCATTGACTGTCAGGCCCATATATTCTTCTTCAAAACTAAGAACTGCTCAAATGATGATATTTTCATTAGTTGCGATGATAGGATTGGAAAAATGTTGCATAACATCTGCATGTCTGCAGTGGCTATGTCACTCAGGTGAGCGAACCGTGGCCCGTGGGCCTCTTGTTTTTTTATTGTCACCCAATTCCTCTTAGGCTTTTTTAGCTAGAAACTGTCAGGTAATAGCCCTATAGATGAGGACTGGAAGAACACATTTGGAATTTTGATGTGACCCCTGGGGGGCAGGGTCAGGGGTGTGTGGCCCCGATGGGTCAAAATCAGTTTTATACAAACACGGTCATGTTGCATATCAAATCAAAAGTAATGAAGAGTAGAATACAGTGGTGCAAAAATTTTGCCCCGGGGGCATGTCTGGGGGTCACTAGAGGTCAAAAAGTATTTTTGGTCCTATTTTTTGATTGTCACCCAACTCCTCTTAGGCTTTATTAGCTAGAACCTTGAAACTGTCACAGGTGATAGCCCTATGAATGAGGACTGGAGGAACGCACTTGGAATTTTGATGTGCAGGGAGATATGCAAAGGCACTGGCGTGGGGATATGGAATGGCGCGCCATGAACTTGCTCTAGTTCAAATTTAAGAACAAGTATGGTAAAGAGCTGAGGTGTTCGAATACTAAGGGTAAATAGGGTAATGTAACAGACACATAAATCAAATAATCGATTATTAGCAAATCAGTGCAGATAATCATTTTTGTGGAATTTATCGATCGATTAATCGATTATCCAATTAATCATGTCAGCCATAGTATTTACCCAAAGTATTTGGACACCTTATCTAATTACCTCTCTTGTCCCAAAATTTGAAATAGTCCAATCTACTACCTGTTGATGTGTCTAAAATATTGCCAGATGAGTGGTGAACAGTGTAGACTCTGATCAGATGCCATATTCTGTGGCATCTGATCTGGGTCTACACTATTCGCAAAGACCCATCTGTCCCAATACTTACGGTTATTATGGTAACCACAAAATATGTTCTGGCAAGGCACCATTGAGCAGGCGAGAGGAGTATTCAGCTAGATATTTATTTTTTTCTCATTTCTCCATTAAAAGAACTAACTCTCATTGGTTAGGCACTTCTTATGAGTAGTACAAACACAGTACTTCTGTGGAGAAATAACAGAAGATTTTACATTTGACTGGCAATATCTGGACTTCGCTTATCTCCAAGTAAAAACCTGGTCCCTGTTTTTAACATGGAAATCTAACAACAGGTAACAAAATATTGTGGAAAAGAGGAGAAATTGCTCCTTAGGAGCAATTTCTCCTCTTTCCCGCAATATTTTTAATAGGTCTCGAACTTCAGGATCAAATTACATATTCTTTGTTGAAGGCTCCATATTCCTCAAAATTAGATATTTTTTTATCCTAGAAAGGGTTAATACAATCATGAAATGCGGAATCTGACAGTCTGTAGAATTTCAGTTAGTCTCTCTTTTTTGAACTGGATCAAAAATGAAAAGATTTTTTATCGTATCTCTGAATTAATGTTGGCAACATTAATTCAGAGATACGATAAAAAATCATTTCATTTGAAGAATGAGAGACCAACTGAAATTTTACAGGCTGTCAGGTGCCCCATTTTATGATTATATTAATACCATATATCAATTTATTAAACCTTTCTTGGATAATAAATTTAAATGTCTATTTTCGAGGAATATGGTGCCTTTAAATGTGGTTGTTCGATTTCTAGTTTTCCTCAGTTTTGTAAATTTGATACGTCGAGGTACGGATATCTCGAAGTATTTCAGAGAGTCCCTTGGACTTCGTAATAACGAGAGTCGACTGTATTTATCTGAATACACCTCTTACCTGGAACTATGGCAAGGAAGTGTATATTCAGGTTTACGTTTTATAATAATACACAATGTTATTAAAGCGATCAAGAAGCTCAGGAGATTATGAGGAGGTGTTATCTCCCCTCTTTCCACTGGCCCCTTCAGCTGGGAATCGTAAAAGCCGTTCCCTTGACTATGGTAGATCATTTCAAATGCCGAGCAGTATTCCTGAAGGATGGAGCTTTGACATCAATGAAGAGGGAAGAGGGGTATTTGTTAATCAGGCAACAGAACAGAAGGTTTGCATAGCTCTTGATAAGGTGCTTTTCTTCTGCCAAATTATAATTTTCTTAAAGGGAAAAACAGTCCTTCATAAGATGATTTTTTTCAATCTAAAAGTATTCATATTTTTCTTATTGCTTCATGAAAACATACGTTGTGGGTACTCATTAGAAGTGCCTCGGTGAGGCAGTTCTAATGAGTACCCACAACATATGTTTTTTGTGGAGAAATAAGAAAAATATTTACCTTATACCCACTCTTATCTGGACCTAATGGAAAAGTAACATTGGCAAAGAATGTATCTGAGATAAAGGATCGTGACAAACTAAGCATTTTGATGCAGATTTGAAAAAAATTGGATAAAAAAAAAAAAAATAATAATGACATTTACAGTTTAAAAATACACATGAATCATTGCTCCAGCAGCCACCCCGCTTGCCCTTTCCTGCCCCCCTCTCTCCTTTTAAAGCTGCCCTTTGCCTTACTTCAAATCCAGACATCAAACCCTACATTTTGATGAAAATTTCATTAAAATCGGACTGGATTTGACTTGGAGACAATTTGCGTGAAATATCAAAGCCTGTTTTCTGGCAAAAATAAGAAAAATATTTCAGTATGTCATCTGCTGAAAATTTTACCCAGGGTGCTAAGTGTTAAAAGTCAATTTTATGAATGGGATTATATTTTGTAACATGTCTGATACTAAGCGCATCGCATGGTGCCCTCAGTCTTGTATGACGGCACCATTGTTGACAGTGCAAAAAGTGCCCTACCCAGCACCCCTCTGCCCTTAGATCCTAGCCTGAGCACTGTGTTTTGTCAAGGGTGCTGCCATTTTGATTATTTAATGTTAGAATTACAACAAACAACTTCTTTCTGACAGAAAACAGTGGTTTTGAAGCAAATTTAATATAGATCTCAAGACGCTATACACAAATACAGATAAAACATTGCTGCAAAATCTTCAAACCTCAATAACTTGCTTATTTGTCATCTGATTTTGATCAAATGTACATTCAATTCATGATTCCTAAAGGTCTCAAATACATTATATGCTAATACACCACAACCTGGTTATAACATGGTTTGTTATAGCACTATTTTGGATGTAACATAGTTGGAAGGTGGATCTTAAAAATGTATAGATTGTATAGAAAAATGACCATAGTTGGTCATTTTTCTATATAATCTAAACGTTTTGTTTTGATAATAGCACAGTTTTTAGCCAACACAGACTTTTCTGTAGCTCCCAAAGACAGCCTATTTTTCTGTATAAAATATACATTATGTTTTGATATTACACAGTTTTCAGCTAACACAGATTTTTCTGTGGTTCCCAAAGATAGTGTTATAAAGAGGTTGTGGTGTATTGCATTTCCCTTTAATTCTCCATGAAAACTAATCTAGTGTGTACTCATTAGAAGTGAGTACCTGTGCATAATTTTCATGAAAAAGTAAGAAAAATATTTATCTGGGCCCAGTTGTTCAAAACTAATGATGTCGTTAGTCAACATATTGTTAAAACTTTGATCATTAAATATGGCATATATGCTAATATCTTTTTCTGAAAAAAGTGAGTAGTATTTGCAAAAGCTACTCACTTTTTTCAGCAAAAATACCTGTGAATTAGATACTGAACAGTTAACATTTTGACCACTAACGAGCTTGTTAAGCTAATGATGCTTTGAACAACTGGGCCCAGGCTGCCTTATCTAGAGCTATGGGTTTGTGAAGAGATTGCTGACGCTCTTCAGCAGCATCTGTGTCCATATCTCATTCTGGTTCTTTGTCTCTGAAAGACAGACTATAAATAAACACTCACCTTTGTCTATTATAGTGTTAATCAGCTCACATTTGAGTCAGGGCATGACAAAACCTACAATAGGACCTGTGTGACCAGCAAAGACTCAGATCAGCCTGTACATCCACCCAGTATGGCAAGGGTTCTTGTTCATTCCCCTTTGGATAGCCTGGAGGCTGTAGAAGGCACATGCAAGCAGAGAAGACTGATCAGATTGCGCAGATGCAGGCTGATCTGAGTCTTTGCTGGTAGCACAAGTCTAATTGTAGGTTTTGTCATGTGCTGGCTCATTTAACCCTTAAAGCGCCAGTCACAACTATTGTCGTCTGCTTTGTCTTCTGCCGGTTACTTTAGGAGCAGTCTGATCTGGGTCCACACTCTTTGCCTGTATGCAAAAATAAGTTTGAAAAGTTTGCAAGAATATTCAGCAGACGACAAAAAACAGACGACATTTTCAGATGCAGATTTTCTTGGTGTTTTAAGGGTTAATAAATATCTTACCTAATTTATTTGGAAGACCCATGTCACTGTTATTTTTGCATGGTCTGTACAACTTAAAGTCTTTATATATCATGTCACACAATGGTGGCATAGTATTATGTCTTACCATCCGAGTGTCTGTTCCTCCATCTGTCAGTACCATTTCCACTCTTTTACACAAGCAGTTTTTCTATGATTTTTTTTTTTTTTTTTGTAACTTTGCTTAGGGTTGATCAAACTGGCATTTAAAGAAATGAGCTATAAAATTAGGGAATTACAGTTATTTTTTTGTGTATATATGATACACTCACGATTGAGTGTAGGTCCCTGATTGGAGGCCAGTTCCTAGAACAGGGATGAGTTTTTCTCTGATCAAGGGCTGAGTTTTTACTCCTGCACCACCTGCAACCATAAAATATATCTATTTTTAATATTTGAATAGACTCAGGTCAAGGTTGATAGAATCTATTATATGTACTTTATCTTTTCTTTGTATTTTCACATCTCATTCAGATAAAATGATTCTTTTGTCTTCTCAATGTGTTCTCAGAAATTCACGGTTGGAGCAATTTTGCTGAAAAAAAAAAAAAAAAAAAATACATGGATGAAGATTTCCATAATATTTTTACCCTTGTCCTGCAGAATAAATTAAGATGCCACACCTACTTCTAATTTTCAGCCAATCAGGTTACTGGATCCAGATTGTTGCTATAAATTCACATAATGGCAAACAGTGCAGATCACAATTTGTTTCTTCAGAAGCCAACTGATCTGGATCTACACTGTTTGCAAAGGCAGTTTAGATCTGGGTTCAGCAGGACAAGGGTTAAGACATACCAAAGGGGTACAAAAGAGTAATTTTATTCTCAGTTTGAAATTGCTTTAGGAGGATTTGGCTCACATTACTTTTCCAGTCACTGTTTTGCTTGATTCCCTAAACTCTTAAAGCTCTAATCAAAATCGCAGCAGATAGTATTTTAATTTTTTTTTTTTTATTTTTCAAAGAAAACAAGTCTTGTTCTTTTGTGTGAATCTGTAAAAAATAATTAGAATGTCGTCTGTGAGAGATTTTGCTTGGTGCTTTAAGGGTTAATATTTACAATTACCTTAATCTGTTTTCCTAATGTAATAGCTTATTTTTATTGTAAGTGTTCCAGAAGGTTTACCGAATTGTGCATAAATACATAGCTACAGATAAGAGGGGGTATCCACATAATATTTTTCTTATTTCTTGACAAAAACATATGTTGTGGGTACTCATTAGAAGCGCCTCGGCCAGGCGCTTCTAATGAGTACCCACAACATATGTTTTCATGGAAAAATAAGAAAGATATCAGCATTTTTCAGATGAAAAAAACGCCTTATCGGTTGCTATGTAAATACATGTGCACTGGAACATCCCTATAAGATGGTTTATTATAAAACGGTTTAGAAAAAGGATGCCAAAATTGTTGTATCCAAACAAAAATGTATATATCACCTAGAAAAATGACCATTTATGGTCATTTTTAGCTCGCCTGTACGAAGTACAAGGAGAGCTATTGTAGTCACCCCGGTCGTCCGCCTTTGCGTTTGCGTTTTCGTTTGCGTTTGCGATTGCGTTCCCGTTCCCGTCACACTGCGTTAAAGTTTTTCAAATGCTTATATCTCAACAGTCACTCCTCACAGAGGCATCAGATTTGGAACTTAGGTACCTTGGAGGGTCTTCTGAGATTCCAAGAGAATAAACCCCAGGGTTCATGCCCCTGGGTGGGGCTAGGGGTCAGAATCTAGGACACCTTTGTAATACTGTGTTAAAGTTTTTCAAATTCTTATATCTTGACTTTCACTCCTCATAGAGCATTCATATTTAGAATTTGGGTACCTGGAGGAGTCTTCTGAGATTCCAAAAGAACTTACCCCTGGGTTCATACCTCAGGGTGGGCCTTGGAGTGGGGCTAGGGGTCAAAATCTAGGACACATTTGTAAAATCTTATATGCCTACAGGTTATAGACACAACTGGTTATACATCAGCTAACTATGTGACATCGGTTTAAGTGTAAGAGAGTGAAGGTCATGGTGACCTACATTTTACGGTCCAGGTCACCTAGATTTCACGGTCCAGTGATTTTGCCTTATATCTTGAATACTATTTGTTGGATAAATGTCACACCTGGGATATTACTTCCATGTGACCCAATGAATGACCACTTACTATATCTAGGTCATTGTGACCTATATTTCATGGTTCAGTGATTTTGCCTTATATCTTGAATACTATTTGTTGGATAAATGTCACACCTGGGATATAAGTTCCTTGTGACCCGATTATTGACGTCAAAATATATCTCTGTTGGTGTGACCTATATTTCATGGTTCAGTGATTTTGCCTTATATCTTGAATACTATTTGTTGGATAAATGTCACACCTGGGATATTAGTTCCATGTGACCCAATGAATGACCACTTACTATATCTAGGTCATTGTGACCTATATTTTATGCTTCAGTGATTTTGCCTTTTATTACTATTTCATGGAGAATTGTCATACCTGGATTATTATATCTATGTGACAAAATGATTTACATACAAATACATCTAGGTCAGTGTGACCTATATTATATGGCTTAATGATAAAAATGTTACAATATAAAATGTACCCAGCAGGCGAGCTACGCTGTCCTACGACAGCTCTTGTTCTATATAATCTGTACATTTTTGTTTGGATATGACAATATTATTTAGCTAACATGGGCTTTGGCTCAGTGGTGAGCTTATAGTATAGGCAGGCGTATGTTGTCTGAACATTTTCAAAAGTCTTTTTCTCTGAAACCACAGGGCAGACTGAAACCAAATTTCATATGGAGCCTCCGCCGGCCTCGGTGGTGCAATTGGATGCACGTCCAACTGGAGACCAGGAGGTCGCGTGTTTAATCCCCGCCGAGGTCAGCAACATTCTTTCGAGGAGATTGATCATGAAATACTTTCTACGGTCACTCTCTCCCTTCCGCTTATTCAAGAAGAGCAGTTGTCAGTTTCTGGCGAAAGAATGTGCACAGTACTGGTTAACCGCTTAGAGGACTAAGCCTGCCCAATAAATGTGTGGTTACGTAAACTGACCACGCTCGACATGACCCCATTGGGTTGACTGGGCTGTAAAACCTCAACACAAACAAAATCATATGGAGCCTCCATGGGATGGGGGAAGGAAAGTTTTTCAAGGGGTCCAGGTCAGATGACCAAGATGGTCACCATGCCCATATTGGTAAAAGCCTCCAAAAAAATCTTCTTTTCCGGAACTAGTGGGCCGATTGCCTTGAAACTTGATGTGTAGCATTAGAGACTGGGGCTCATCAAAATTAATTCAAAAGATGACCCAGATTTGACCTTGAACTATTTTTGGTCAAGAGCAAATTTGGGTATTCAGGCTTTTGAATGGGAAAAAACGTGAAAATGAATTTTTCAGAAACAGTTGCAGCCTGTGATCTGAAAGCTGGTAGATGCAGTCAAATAAATGAGTAAATTAGTTCAGCAACATGAGTATCAAAGGTTAAGGTCATTCCTTGGCCCAAGGTCACTAAGGTTTCAAAATTAAACTTGTTTTTCTCTTCTCAAACCACATGACCGATTGAAGCCAAATTTCATGTAGAGCCTCTATGGGAAGGGGGAAGGAAAGTTTATTTAAATGGTCCAGGTCACATGATCCAGATGGCCACCATGCCCATATATGGTAAAACCTTTTAAAGCCAGCCTCAGTGGCTCAGTTGGATGCATGTCAGACTGGTGATCAGGAGGTGGCAAGTTTGATCCCTGCTGGGTTGGCAACATTCTTTTGTAGAGATTGATTATGAAATATTTTCTACGGTCATTCTCTCCCTTCCGTTGAATCAAGACAGGCAGTTGTCAGTTTCTGGTGAAAGAATGTGCACAAGTACTTGTTAACCACATAGAGGACTAAGCCAGCCCAGGAAAAAGTGTGCTTAGGTAAACTGACCATGCTCGGCAAGACCCTAATGAGTTGACTAAAACCTTAACACACACACACAAAAAAAATTCAAAATCTTCTTCTCAAGAACTAATCGGCCAATTGCCTTGAAACTTGTTATGTAGCATTGGAGAATCTGGCCCATCATAGTTTATTCAAATGACGACCCTGGGTTGACCCTGACCTACATTGTATTTTACGGCAAGGTCAAATTTGGCCCAAATGCTTTTACATGAGAAAAAGTGAAAACAATGGATTTTATAGAATCTATTGCACCCTCTGGTATCAAAGTTGGTAGACCCAGTCAGCTAAATGAGTAAATGAATTAAGCTACATGAGAAACAAAGGTCAAGGTCATCGGGGTTACTAAAATTTCAATATCAAATTTTTTTTTTTCTTTTCCTCTGAAACCACCAGGCCAAATGAAGCCAAATTTCATATAGAGCCTCTATGAGATGGTGGAAGAAAGTTTATTCAAATGGTCCAGATCACATGACTAAGATTGTTGCTGTGACAATATATGGTAAAGACCCTCTAAAAATCTTGATCTTCAGAACCATTTGGCCGATTACCTTGAATCTTTGTACGTAGCATTGGGGACTCTGGCCCATCATAATTTTTTTGGCTCTTTATGCTTTTACTTGGGAAATAGTGAAAACAATGCATTTTTCAGAAACTATATTGTTTTCTTTGGCATCAAAGTTGGTAGGTGCAGTTAACTAAATGAGTAACTGAATTAAGCTTCGTGAGTATCAAACATCAAGGTCATGGGGGTCAAAAATGGCTCCAACCCAGGGGGTCACTTGTTATACCCCCCGGCATATGAAGTATGTCCAGGGGTATATAGTTTTCGTCTTTCTGTCCGTTCATCCGTCTGTGCGTGCGTGCGTCCGTACGAATGTTAACATTTTGCGTCAAAATTTTGCTTGAAGTTTTTTCCTTTTGCATATATTTTTGAAAGCTTACACTTTAGGATGTTGATGTGTGGTTAATGTTACTACAAGATGATTACAGAATAGCTGACATCATTCTGCTGATGCTGCTGACCCAAGGTCAAGGTCACGGACTTAGAAAATAGTGTGATATTTACGTAAAAGTTTTACGTGAAGTTTTTGTCTTTTGCTTGTTATACCCCCGGCATACGAAGAATGCCGAAGGGGTATATAGTTTTAGTCTGTTCCGTTAGTTCGTCCGTCCTTCCGTCTCATTCTATAACTAAGTTTTACTTCGAAGTTTTTTTAATTACTTATAACTCTGCAGCCACTGATCAAAAACTTTTCATATTTGGTATGGGGGTACCTGGGAGGACCCCTGGGTCATGCCACAGGGTGGGGCTAGAGGTAAAAATCTAGGACACCCCCAATAAAGTAGTATATTGCAGTTTGTTTATACAGACAACCTCTTATTAAAGAAGGATGGGCATCAGACATGTTTATCACATCAACATTCAGTGTAATAAGGTCAAGGTTATTGTGACCTTATTTTCATGAGTCAGTGATTTTGACTTATATTTTGAAGCCTATTTCATGGATTAATGCCTCAATAAAGTAGTATGTTGCAGTTTGTTTATACAAAAACTTCTTAAAGA
Organism: Anodontia alba; assembly: GCA_964016985.1. NCBI lineage: Eukaryota > Metazoa > Mollusca > Bivalvia > Lucinida > Lucinidae > Anodontia > Anodontia alba. The sequence continues at coordinate 10,905,433 of OZ024833.1, forward strand.
AGGATGGGCATCAGACATGTTTATAACATCAACATTCAGTGTAATAAAGTCAAGGTCATTGTGATAATATGATCATGCTCCAGCAATTTCGTCTTATATCTTGAAGACTATTTCATGGATTAATGTGGTACTTGGAATATTGGTTTTGTGTGACACCACGATTGGCAGCATAACAAATGTAGGTCACCTTGACGTATATTTCGTGGTCCAGTAATTTTGCCACATATCTTGAAGGTTAATTGATGTATGAACATCATTATTTGGGATTATGAATTAGTATGATCCAACAGTTGACCTAAAAGTAAATGTAGGTCACTGTGACCAATATTTCATGGTCCAGTAATTTTATGTTACATCTTGAAGGTAATTTGATGTATTACTATCATATTTTGGGATTATGTGACCTATATTTCATAGCCCTGTGATTTTGTCTTATATCTCCCACTATTTGATACCTAAATGTCATATTTACATATAATGACACAGTGTGACCCAAACTTTCACCTCAAAGTAGATATAAATCAGTATGACCTATATTTCATGGTCTAGTGATTTTGCTTAATATCTTTTAGATTATTTAATGGATTAACATCATAGTTGGTATAATGCATCAGTGTGATCATCAGATTAATTTCTCAAGTATGTGTAGGTCAGTGTCCTATATTTTATGGCCCAGCAAATTTACTTCATGTCTTGAAGACTATTTACTCCAGGAAAGTTTTACTTGGGATGATAGATCAGTGTCACTCAGAGACTGACATTGTAAACTATATCTTGCCTTATATCATTGTCATTAACTCTAAAATATTTTATAATTAAGAAATGGTGCCGGCCGGGGGTATTCATGACCCTCTGGGCACTTGCTCTAGTTTTACATAGATCTATATGGGGAAAAAATGATAACCTTCCGTTAACCTTGATCTTTTTATGGAAAGGTCAATTTTTTTACATATACCCATATTGGCAAAACTTTAAAACTCTTCTAGTTTGAAACTAGCAGGCCCAGGCCTTTGATGTTTGGTATATAGTTTCATCTAGTTGACCTTTACCAAGATTGTTCAAATTATAGCCCTTGGGTCAAAAATGGCCCTGCCTATGGAGTCATTTGTTTTACATAGACACACACTTGGAAAAACTTGGGAAAATCTTCTAGGCCCAGGTATGTAGCTTCATTTAGTAGTCCTTTACCAAGATCTTTTTCAAATTATAGCCCTGGGGTAAAAGATGGCCCCATCCCTGTGGTCAAAATGTTTTACAAAGACACATATAGGGAAAAACTTTAAAAATCTTCTTGTCTGAAATTAGAAGGCCCATGCCTTTGACATTTGGTTATGTAGCTTCATCTAGTGGTCCTTTACCAAGATTGTTCACATTATAGCCTTGGGGTGAAAATGGCCCCACCCCAGGGGTCACTTGTTTTTTTATAGACTCATATGGGGAAAAACTTTAAAAATCTTCTTAAGTGAAACTAGAAGGCACAGGTCTCTGATATTTGTAAGTCACTTTAACAAAGCCATATTTTATGTGAAGTTTCTGTTTCGCAAAAATTAATTAAAGCTAAGTTCTGTATCAAGTTACTGTAGGATACAGAGACCAAAGGTTTTTCAAACTGTACTGGCTACCTTACCCATTCTCTTTAAAAATGTTACCATAGCTTGCTCAGAACGAATAGTCTCAGGTGAGCTACAGGATTATTGGTCCTCTGGGCCCAGTTTTTGCACTCACATTTTTTCAGCAAAAAATTTCAGAATATTTGCGTATCAGTCGATGTAAATTTTAACGAATCGTTAACTAATGACATCGTTAGCTTTGAACAACTGGGCCCTGGTTTTGAATACCAGCATTAGTGTCATAAAGAGTTTGTGGTGTACTTTAAATCATATACGCTTTCCGTTTTTCTGTAATGACCCAGCATAATGTGCCAGTTTATACTCTCTAGGCGATACATATCTGTTTTGGATGTCTTTCCTTCCATCTGTCCATTGTACATATACCAGTCTGTGTTTCACTTTCTTTCTGTCTTTTTCATTTTGTCCTATCATGGTCAATATTACAATATTTAGTACCAACTTTATCAGTATAACTTTTTTCACGCTACCCCTCACAACAAGATAATAAGTAGAAAAAATCTGATGGTGATGTTGTATATAGTACTGTGGTAAATGTCCTAAAATTTTGAACATTTTATTTCATAATTTTGTGCAGTTGTTAGCTCATCTGAGCACGAAGTGCACATGGTGAGCTTTTGTGGTCAGTCAATGTCCATCGTGCGTCGTCAGTCGTGCGACTTCAACAATTGCTTTAAAAGCCTACTCCTCCTACACCCCTGGGCCAATTGACTTGATACTTTGTAGGAAGCATTGGGGTGACTTGTAGATCAAAAATAGCTAAAATCGTTCCGATCGGAAAACCAAGATGGCCGCCATGGCCGCCATCTTGAAAATCTATTTTTCGCTTCTTCTCCTGAACCGAAAGGCCAATTGACTCCAAACTTGCTAGGAACCATCAGGGTGACTTGTAGATCAAAAATAGCTAAAATCGTGCCGATCGGAAATCCAAGATGGCTGCCATCTTGAAAATCTATTTTTCGCTTCTTCTCCTGAACCGAAAGGCCAGTTGACTCCAAACTTGCTAGGAAGCATCAGGGTGACTTGTAGATCAAAAATTGCTGAAATCGTGCCGATCGGAAATCCAAGATGGCCGTCATGGCCGCCATCTTGAAAATCTATTTTTCGCTTCTTCTCCTGAACCGAAAGGCCAATTGACTCCAAACTTGCTAGGAAGCATCAGGGTGACTTGTAGATCGAAAGTAGCTAAAATCGTGCCGATCGGAAATCCAAGATGGCCACCATGGCAGCCATCTTGAAAATCTATTTTTCGCTTCTTCTCCTGAACCGAAAGGCCAATTGACTCCAAACTTGCTAGGAAGCATCAGGATGACTTGTAGATCAAAAATAGCTAAAATCGTGCCGATCGGAAATCCAAGATGGCCGCCATGGCCGCCATCTTGAAAATCTATTTTTCGCTTCTACTCCTAAACCCAAAAGCCAATTGACTCCAAACTTGGTAGGAGGCATTGGGGTGACTTATAGATCAAAAATAGCTAAAATCATGCCTATCGGAAATCCAAGATGGCCGCCATGGCAGCCATCTTGAAAATCTATTTTTCGCTTCTTCTCCTGAACCGAAAGGCCAGTTGACTCGAAACTTGGTAGGAAGCATTTGGGTGACTAGTAGATCAAAAATAGCTAAAATCATGCTGATCGTAAATCCAAGATGGCCGCCATGGCAGCTTTCTTGAAAATCTATTTTTTGCTTCTTCTCCTAAACCCAAAAGTCACTTGACTCGAAACTTAGCAGGAAGCATCAGGGTGACTTGTAGATCAAATATAGCTAAAATGGTTCTGATCAGAAATCCCAGATTGCCACCATGGCCGCCATCTTGAAAATCTATATTTAGCTTCTTCTCCTGCACCGAAAGGCCAATTGACTCCAAACTTCGTAGGAGACATTGGGGTGACTTGTAGATCAAAAATAGCTAAAATCGTGCCAATTGGATATCCAAGATGGCCGCCATGGCAGCCATCTTGAAAATCTATTTTTCACCTCTTCTCCTGAACTGAAAGGCCAGTTGACTCGAAACTTGGTAGGAAGCATTGGGGTGACTCGTAGATCAGAAATAGCTAAAATCGTGCCGATCGTAAATCCAAGCTGGCTGCCATTTAGAGTTTGTTCAAATGATCACGCTCAATTGACTGGCATGCCGTATATCTTCTTCAAAATAAAGAACTGCTTAAATGATGATCTTTTCATTAGTTGCGATGACAGGATTGGAAAAATGTTGCATAACATCTGCATATCTGCAGTGGCTGTGTCGTGTCACTCAGGTGAGCGACCCGTGGCCCGTGGGCTTCTTGTTTCTTAAAATACTTTGTGGAATGATGGAAAGTGTAGACTCTGATCAGACTGCTCCCTCAGTAGCAGTCTGATCTGGACAGCATTGTTTCCATTTTGTCAGAAACTTTAGTATAAGAAAGGACCTCCATAGCACTAGTTAAGGCGCTTTTTTCAATTCAAAAGTATTGACATTCTTCTTATTTCTCCACGAAAACTTGTTGTAAGTACTCATTAGAAGTGCCTCACTGAGGCACTTCTAATGAGTACCCACAACATATGTTTTCGTGGAGAAATAAGAAAAGTATTTATCGAATACTGACCCTTATCTAGACCTATGGACCTCTGACAGGGATCAAAATGTATAACAGATCAGATTGAGCATTTAGAAAATAGTTGTTGAAATGTGTGCATCCAGATGTTGTTATACCCCTGGCATACTTGTATGATGAGAGGTGTATAGTTTTCGTTTTTCCATTTGTCCATCCATTTGTTCCTTTGTAAGTATGTTCATTTGCTTGTTTGTAAATCTTTCCATCACGTTCGTGGACACTAGGGTCAAAGTTTTTGCGTCAAAGTTTATTAGACTTTATATAAAGACCCTTTGATAGATTTTATGTATATTTTGCATGATGATAGATATTGGTCTGAAGTTTTAATTACCACCATCCCTGTTGGGTGGCAGGACCTTAAGGTCAAGGTCACAGACATAGAATTCATCATACCTTGAGAAGTTATTTTTTTAACTTGCGATCTCAGCAACTACAGTTGCCAGAACCTTCAAACTTTACATCATGTTTCTTCTTGACATGCTCACTGAACATACACATTGACCCAGGGACCTTGACCTATATTTCACACTCCATTGACTTTGTCAGATTATATGATGGCCCTTGTGATCTCATCTTCAACTATAGGGGCTAGAACCTTCAAACTTCACATAATGTTTCTTGTTGGCAGGCTCTCAGCATACACCTTGACCTGGTGACTTTGGCCTGTATTTCATGCTCCATTAACTTTACCATATTATACGATGCCCTTGTGATCTAGGCAACTACTTCAAACTTCACATAATGATTCTTTTTGATATGCTGACTCAGCATCCACCTTGACCAGTGACCTTGACCTATAGTTCATGCTCCATTGACTAGGGCTGTCAGGATTACAAAAATCTGTAAAAGTTTACATGGAAGGTGATACATGAAATGATTCTGTGTACCAAATGAAGTACAGGGAAGCCTGTAGCAACCACGTGGTACTTAACACCAGCTGCAGCTAAAATTGTCAAAGATCAGATTTTATTCTACATCAATCCGTCAAAATTCACTAGTCATTTCACATTACCAATGGGCTGTATACAGGAAAAGTCAATGCTACAGACATAGCCATTTTCAGTAGAGGCTTTGGCCAGAGGTATATGTGTGCCACTGGGCATTTTGTGTAGTTGCCATATGGGCAAAGACCAAAGGATGGGGGCATTTGTGTACTTTGGACACATGTCTAGTTTCATGATATTTTTCTTATTTCTTCATGAAAATGTATGTTTTAGGTACTCACTAGAAACTGAGGCACCTTATGAGTACCCACAACATATGTTTTCATGGAAAAATAAGAAAACTATATGTTAATACACTTGTGTCTGAAGCTATAGGTTATTACAAATATTCAGATACCGGAGTACTATGAAAAATGAGAAAAATGGTCATAGATTGTCTTGGAAATGTAAGAAAAATACTGCACGTTTGTTGGTCACTAAATTTGTCTAGATAAGAGATTGCTAAGGATTTAGGGTTATATCATTTGTACCGTACTTCAGATGTTTTGAGTCATTTCCTGTTTAGCCTTTACCACTCCCTGGACTAGTTTAGCAGACGACAAATTGATGATATTTTTCTTATTTTTCCCATAAAACAGGATTTGACATTTTAGGCAAATTGTCTCCATTGGAGACAATTTGCCTGAAATGTCAAATCCTGTTTGCTGGGAAAAATAAGAAAACTATTTCAGTATATCGTCTGCTGAAAATTTCAGCCAGAGTGCTAAGTGTTAGGTGTTATACTGTTCACACAGTTTCTTCAGTTTTATTGAAACTGGAAATAGGTCGTTCTAAATGGCAAAACAATACCAGAGCCCTTCCAAACTGAAAACAACCTAATGACATAGTTAACCAATTTAGACTCAGATCAGTCAGTCTGAAGTGTTCTTGTCAAGCATTGCATACTTAACCCTAGTCCTGCTGAACCCGGATATGTCCTGTCTTTGCAAACAGTGTAGATCCAGATCAGTTGGCTTCTGAAGCCAACTGATCTGGATCTGCACTGTTTGCCATTTACTTTGTGAATTTGTATCAACAACCTGGATCAAGTAATCTGATTGGCTGAAAATTGGAAGTAGGCGTGGCATCTTAATTTATTCAGCTGGACAAGGGTTAAATGTGTGAGACATTGATATCTGTGTCTGTGGACAATTTGGAAATGTCCTTATACCTTGGTTTTGGTAGGGCCAAGGTGTATACATCATTAATGAATGGGACCCAATATACCAGGTGACCTACCACAAAACTGGGTCACAGTGACCTGCTTTTGTGAAAATCGACACCTGGTTAGGTTTTCAGGGTTGGACTCCTTTCTCAGCATGCATACCGGTAGGTATCAGTCCGATCAAACTTCCTCAGTACATGCATCGGACTGCACTAAGGGACCTCATACAAAACTAGGTCACTATAACATACTTTTATGAAAATCAAGACCTCGTTAATGGTAAGCATAGTAGGCTGGACATGCTTGCAGCAGGCATCTAATTCTTCTGATTAGGCTCCAAAATGATAGCCCATCACCACATTACATTAGTGATCATTGTAGACCCATATCATATTTGGTATTACAGCACTCCAGCTAGCCCTATAGAGGAAGTGTGGGCCGCCTCTCTTGCCCTCACCTCCACCCCTCTGCTCTTCTTAATCTGCCCTCTGCCTTATTTTAACTCCAGACGTAAACATTTTGATGAGAATTTCATTAAAATTGGACCAAAATCAAAAAGTTATCAATATTTAAATGTTAGTTGTATGTGTATTCTATTTATGGCTTTTATTGTGGAATGGGATTACATTTTGTAACATGTCTTGATACTAAGCACATAACATGACACATGGTGCCCTCATTCTTGTATGACCACTCAAAAAGTGCCCTACCTGGCATCCCTCTGCCCTCAGATCCTAGCTGGAGCGATGTTTTATGGTCTCAGAAATCATAATGTTACTTTATATTTCGGAGGTACATATTGTAAGATTTTGATGTATGGTAAATGGCCTAAAATTTCATACACCAAAGAGGTTGACAAAATGGAATATGCAAACAGTACAGACCCTGATCAGACTGCTCCTGGGGAGCAGTCTGATCAGGGTCTGCACTGTTTGCCATTCCACTAAGCATTTAAGAGACACCTGCATCAAAAGCAAAATTTAAGTAAAAAAAGCATAGAATAAAGTGTTCGAAAATATAGGTCATTTACCATATTTAAAATACAATGTACTGTAGCTTTAATATTTTTTTTTTTTTTTTTAAAGAATTAAAAAAGCAGGGCCCAGTTGTTCAAAGCGTCGTTAGCTTAACGAGCTCGTTAAGGGTCATTTCGTTAACTGTTTTAGCGGATTCAATATACAATATTCTGATATTTTTTGCTGAAAAAATGTGAGTAGCTTTTGCACTGCAAAAGCTACTCACATATTTCCTGCAAAAAAATTCAGCATATTTGCATATCACTCAATGTAAATTTTAACGAATCGTTAACTAATGACATCGTTACCTTTGAACAACAGGGCCCAGGTATTTTACCATCTGTAAACACATGTATATACCACTTTTTAACCAAAACAATGTGATAACCTTTATGTCTGTAGTTTGATTGTAATATATTGCATATTTATGTTTTGTTTGTTTCTCTATGTCTTAGTGGTTATCTGCACTTGATGAATGTGGCCGTCAATATTTTTACCGCTGGTATGATGGTCAAGTTGAGTCGTCGTGGCAATTGCCATACATGGTTTGTAGGATCCTATCAGTTGTTGATATATTTATCTCAGTATACCCAATTTCTTTTTGGTATGCTAATTGAACATTCTTCGGCCTTGACATTTGCTGTGGTATTTCATAGCTCAAGGTAAGACGGTTATCCAGGGCTCAGTTGTTCAAAACTTAACAAAGTTGTGATATATTAAAATTTCTGTCTTGAAATATGGCAAATACATTGATATTTTTTTTTTGGAAAAAATGTGAGTAGCTTTTCCATTGCAAAAGCTACTCAAATTTCTAGGGCAAAAATATCAATGTGTTTGAAAATACCTTAGCCTCAATAGTTAATGAGTTTGTCAATAACAAGCTCATTAAGCTAACAATGCTTTGAACAACTGGACTCTGATTTCCAGATAAACATTTTTCTTATTTCTCCACAAAAACATACGTTGTGGACGAATAAGAAATATAAGAAAAATGTCAATACTTTTTGGTTAAAAAAGCTTATCTAGAGCTGTGGATATTTGCTATGGAGTTCATAGTTGGGTCCAAGGCTCCTATCATACATATTGGAGTCATTATATACTGCATTTTCTTTCCATCGTATCTGTAGATTGGCTCGAGCCTCTAGTGACTAGATCGAGGGTTGAGCGCAAGACTAGCGTAAGTCAGATGGTTGTTTTTCCCCAAACCTAATCTCCTCACCATGAAGGCATTATGAAGATTACAACATTTCTTTCTGTAAACAATGAAAATTTAGGTGCCATTGCTCGTATGAGCAATGGCACCTAAATTTGCATTGTTTACAAAGGGGTCCAAGTTGCCCCTAAACAAGGGTTTCAAAAATATGTTTGAGTTACTTTAGTCTTGCACTGAACCCTCGAGATATTCTTCTCTTATTCCTGTTTGATAATCCACTAAAATAAAACAAAAAAATATCATGACTATAAAGGCTGGTCACTAGTGACCAACCTTTATAGTCTTGACATTGTTTTGGTTTTATTTTTGTGGATTATTAAACAGATTATAAGGAAAAAATATTTAGTCACTGGAAACTAGAGCCAGTCTAGTGTATCTGTTCTGTGAATTTGACCCCTACTTTAAACTGGACACTTTGTCTTTGAATTGTTGCTAGAAAATGTATAATATTGTAATGCTGGGTATATATTTATTTTTTTCACATACGTCTTTATTTAATGCATAGCTACAGATAAGAGGGGGTATCCACATAATATTTTTCTTATTTCTCAATGAAAACATATGTTGTGGGTACTCATTAGAAGTGCCTCGGTGAGGCGCTTCTAATGAGTACCCACAACATATGTTTTCATTGAGAAATAAGAAAGATATCGGCAGTTTTCGGATAAAAAAAGTACCTTATCTGTTGCTATGTTAATAGAGTTTGATGTAACTTTTCTCAGAATAAGCCCTATCTGTTCATGAAGATCAAGTATCAAAAACGTCTTCATTTACCGCTCTGGGCCCAGTTGTTCAAAGCTAACGATGTTGTTAGTTAACGATTCATTAAAATTTACATCGAGTGATATGCAAATATGCTGAAATTTTTTGCTGAAAAAATGTGAGTAGCTCTTGCAGCACATTTTTTCAGCAAAAAATATCAGACTATTGTATATCGAATCTGCTAAACCAGTTAACGAAATGACCCTTAACGAGCTCGTTAAGCTAATGATGCTTTGAACAACTGGGCCCAGGATTCTGGGTACAAATTTCAGCAGATGATATTATTTTCCTTATTTTTAACAGATAATAGGCATTGATATTTCAGGCAAATTGTCTCTCAAGGAGACCATTGCATAAAATGTCAAAGCCTATTTTCTGGGAGAAAAATAAAAAAAAGAATATTTCAAAATGTTTTTTTATTTCTCTCCCTTCTGCTGATTCAAGAAGGGCAGTTGTCAGTTTCTGGTGAAAGAATGTGCACAATACTGGTTAACCTCTTAGAGGACTAAGCCTGCCCAGTAAATGTGTGGTTAGGTAAACTGACGCGCTTGACATGACCCCATTGGGTTGACTGGGCCGTAAAACCTCAACACAAACAAATTTCAAAATGTTGTTTGCTCAAATTTTTACTTTTTTCGCAGAGGTAAGTGTCAATGGAGTTTGATATCACTTTCCTTTGAATAATCCCTTTCTCATGAAACTCCAGTGTCAAAAACTGTTCATATAAAGTATCGTCAATCTGCTAAAATTTCAAACACTGTATTCCGTACTATTTTCTTGCCTAAATGTTTATTTTTATGCATTTGTTTCTTAAACTACTTAGTGGAATGGCAAATGGTTCTGAACCTAATCAGACTGCTAGGATCAGGTTCCGCACAGTTTGCCATCTGAGTCTGCACTGTTTGTAGATGACATTTTGTCAGGATAGGTGGTGTGTGAAATTTTATGACAATTACCATATCAGTATTTCTGTGTCTCTGTTCCTGCTATTGACAGCACTTCTGACATAAATAAAAGGTTTATGATAGTCCACAATCATGCTATTCAGCTACCGTAATAACCCTAAGTATTGGGAAAGACAGGCCTTTGCAAACAGTGTAGACCCAGATCACATGCCACAGAATGAGGCATCTGATCTGGGTCTACTCTGTTTGCCCTACATACCACAATATTTTAGACACATCAACATGTGGTAGAATGGACTATTTCTAATTTTAGGACAAGTATGGTAAGTGGATAAGGTGTCCCAATACTTAGGGTAAATATGGTAGGACAAATATGGTATTAAGTATGTAAGGTGTCCCAATACTTAGGGTAAATATGGTAGGACAAATTTGGTATTAAGTAGGTAAGGAGTCCCAATACTTAGGGTAAATAAGGTAAGACAAATATGGTAAGTAGATAAGGTGTCCCAATACTTAGGGTAAATACAGTAAGACAAGTATGGTTAGTAGATAAGGTGTCCCAATACTTTGGGTAAATACAGTAAGACAAGTATATAAGTTCCGGCCTCGGTGGCTCAGTTGGATGCGCTGTCCAACTGGAGACCAGGAGGTCGCGGGTTGAAACCCCTGCCAAGGTCGGCAACATTCTTTCGTGTAGATTGATCGTGAAATATTTTCTACGGTCATTCTCTCGCTTATACTGATTCAAGAAGGGCAGTTGTCAGTTTCTGGCGAAAGAATGTGCACAATACTGGTTAACCGCTTAGAGCACTAAGCCTGCCCAGTAAACGTGTGGTTAGGTAAACTGACCACGCTCGATATGATCCCATTGGGTTGACTGGGCCGTAAAACCTCAACACAAACAAACTAGTATGTAAGTAGATAAGGTGTCTCAATACTTAGGGTAAATACGGTAAGACAAGTATGGTGAGTAGATAAGGTGTCCCAAGACTTAGGGTAAATTCAGTAGGACAAGTATGGTAAGTAGATAAGGTGTCTCAATACTTAGGGTATATATAGTAAGTATGGTAAGTATATAAGGTATGGTTAGTAGATAAGGGTCCCACTACTTAGAGTAAATAGAGTAGGACAAGCATGGTAAGTAGATAAGGTGTCCCAATACTTAAATAGAGTAGGACAAGTACTGTAAGTAGATAAGGTGTCCCAATACTTAGAGTAAATAGAGTAGGACAAGCATGGTAAGTAGATAAGGTGTTCCAATAATTAGAGTAAATAGAGTAGGACAAGTATGGTAAGTAGATAAGGTGTCCCACTACTTAGAGTAAATAGAGTAGGACAAGCATGGTAAGTAGATAAGGTGTCCCAATACTTAGAGTAAATAGAGTAGGACAAGTACTGTAAGTAGATAAGGTGTCCCAACACTTAGAGTAAATAGAGTAGGACAAGCATGGTAAGTAGATAAGGTGTTCCAATACTTAGAGTAAATAGAGTAGGACAAGTATGGTAAGTAGATAAGGTGTCCCACTACTTAGAGTAAATAGAGTAGGACAAGCATGGTAAGTAGATAAGGTGTCCCAATACTTAGAGTAAATAGAGTAGGACAAGTACTGTAAGTAGATAAGGTGTCCCAATACTTAGAGTAAATAGAGTAGGACAAGCATGGTAAGTAGATAAGGTGTTCCAATACTTAGAGTAAATAGAGTAGGACAAGTACTGTAAGTAGATAAGGTGTCCCAATACTTAGGGTATATATGGTAGGACAAGTACTGTATGTAGATAAGGTGTCCCAATACTTAGGGTATATATGGTAGGACAAGTATGATAAGTAGATAAGGGTCCCAATACTTAGAGTAAATAGAGTAGGACAAGCATGGTAAGTAGATAAGGTGTCCCAATACTTAGAGTAAATAGAGTAGGACAAGTACTGTAAGTAGATAAGGTGTCCCAATACTTAGAGTAAATAGAGTAGGACAAGCATGGTAAGTAGATAAGGTGTTCCAATACTTAGAGTAAATAGAGTAGGACAAGTATGGTAAGTAGATAAGGTGTCCCACTACTTAGAGTAAATAGAGTAGGACAAGCATGGTAAGTAGATAAGGTGTCCCAATACTTAGAGTAAATAGAGTAGGACAAGTACTGTAAGTAGATAAGGTGTCCCAATACTTAGAGTAAATAGAGTAGGACAAGCATGGTAAGTAGATAAGGTGTTCCAATACTTAGAGTAAATAGAGTAGGACAAGTATGGTAAGTAGATAAGGTGTCCCACTACTTAGAGTAAATAGAGTAGGACAAGCATGGTAAGTAGATAAGGTGTCCCAATACTTAGAGTAAATAGAGTAGGACAAGTACTGTAAGTAGATAAGGTGTCCCAATACTTAGAGTAAATAGAGTAGGACAAGCATGGTAAGTAGATAAGGTGTTCCAATACTTAGAGTAAATAGAGTAGGACAAGTACTGTAAGTAGATAAGGTGTCCCAATACTTAGAGTAAATAGAGTAGGACAAGCATGGTAAGTAGATAATGTGTCCCAATGCTTATGGTAAATACGGTAGGACAAGTGTGGTAAGTAAAGTTGTGGGCAATATTGAAACTCTTCAAACAACATCAGATTCTGAATTGCTAAAGGCAATCTGATCTGATAGCCAAGAAGGCCTCCATGACACAATGTAATGTATCGTGATCAGCCTAATCCAGGTGAGCAATTTCTGGCCCACCTGGGCCTCTAGTTGGCTCACCTGAGCTATAGTGATCACTATAGTGATCAGGATGAGCTATAGTGATCACTTTTCATCCGTTGTTCGTCCGTGCGTGCGTCCGTCCACCCATCCGTCCATTAACATTTTCAAATGACTTCTTCTCTGAAGCCCCTGAGCCAATTTTGTTCAAATTTCATATGGAGCCTCCTTAGGTTGGGGGAATGAAAGATTGCTAAAATGGTCGCGGTCTGTTGACCAAGATGGCCGCCATGCCCATACATGGTAAAAACCTTTAAAAATCTTCTTCTCCAGAACCGAGGATGCCTTGGGGCTGAATCTTTGCATAAATCATCGGGGACGGGGTGGGAGGTGGGGTCTATCAAAGTTGCTAAAATAATGGTCGTACATTGACATTTGACCTTTTTGTGGCAAGGTCAAGTTTGTTTCCCTATGCATTTGTGTGGGAAAAAACCTTTAAAAATCTTCTTCTCCAAAACCGAGGATGCCTTGTGGCTGAATCTTTGCATATATCATCAGGAACGGGAGGTCTACCAAAGTTGCTAAAATAATGGTTGTACATTGACATTTGACCTTTTTATGGTAGGGTCAAGTTTGCTTCCTTATGCATATGGGAAAAATGTTCAGAATTTCAAATGACTTCTCCTCTGGAGCCTCTAGGCCAGTGTTGCTCAAATTTCATTTGGAGCCTCCCTGGGGCAGGGGAATGAAAGATTGCTAAAATGTTCGCTGTTCATTGACCAAGGTGGCCACCATGCCCATATATTATGGTAAAAACCTATAAAAATCTTCTTCTCCAGAATCGAGGATGCCTTATGGCTGAATCTTTGTATAAATCATCAGGGATGGGAGGTCTACCTAAATTGCTAAAATAATGGTTGTACATTGACATTTGACCTTTTTACGGCAAGGTCAAGTTTAGATGGGAAAAAATGTTGAGAATTTCAAATGACTTCACTTCTGGAGCCTCTGGGCCAATATTGCTCAAATTTCATTTGGAGCCATTTGGGCAGGGAAATGAAAAATTGCTAAAATTGTTATGGTCCATTGACCAAGATGGCTGCCATGCCCATATATGATAAAAACCTTTAAAAATCTTCTTCTCCAGAACCGAGGATGCCTTATGGCTGAATCTTTGCATAAATCATCAGGGACGGGAGGTCTACCAAAGTTGCTAAAATAATGGTCATACATTGACATTTGACCTTTTTACGGTGAGGTCAAGTTTGCTTCCCTATGGATTTGTATGGGCCCCATACATTTGTATGGAAACAATGTTGATAATTTCAAATGACTTCTCCTCTGAAGCCTCTGGGCCAGTATTGCTCAAATTTTATGCGGAGCCTCCTTGGGCAGGAGAATGAAAGATTGCTAAAATGGGCATGGTCCATTGATCAAAATGGCTGCCATGCCCATATATGGTAAAAAGCTTTAAAAATCTTCTTCTCCAGACCCAAATAAGCCCTGGGCCCTAATCTTTGCACAAATTATGGGGGACAGGAGATCAACCAAAATTGCTAAAATGATGGGTCTGTGTTGACATTTGATCTTTTTACCTCCAAGATCAAATTATGGGGGACAGGAGATCTACCAAAATTGCTAAAATGATGGGTCTGTGTTGAACCTTTAAAAATCTTCTTCTCCAGACCCAAATAAGCCCTGGGCCCTAATCTTTGCACAAATTATGGGGGACAGGAGATCTACCAAAATTGCTAAAATGATGGGCCTGTGTTGACATTTGACCTTTGTACCTCCAAGGTCAAATTATGGGGGACAGGAGATCTACCAAAATTGCTAAAATGATGGGTCTGTGTTGACATTTGATCTTTTTACCTCCAAGGTCAAATTTGCTTCCCCATGCATTTGTATGGGCCATATACATTTATATTGGAAGTATCGAAGTGACTTGTAGATCATCAGTAGCTAAAATCATTCTGATTGGAAATCTAAGATGGCCGTCATCATGTTTATATTTATTATTTTTCCCTGCCACTGTGCTGTTTACCTGTATAAAATCATGATTCTTCAGAAACCACTAAGCCAATTTTCACCAAATTTCACATTGATCCTACTGTTGAAATGTGATTGATAGTTTATTCAAATGATCATGCACCATTGACTGTCAGGCCCATATATTCTTCTTCAAAACTAAGATCTGCTCAAATGATGATCTTTTCACTAGTTGTTATAGGATTGGAAAAATGTTGCATAACATCTGCATATCTGCCGTGGCTATGTCACTCAGGCGAGCAAACCTTGGCCCGTTGGCTTCTTGTTTGTGTTTGTTATCAAATTACTGATTTTTTTATTTGAATTATTTTCTAGTAGCAGGATGCACAACATGTTTTTCTCAGTTTTAATAGACTGGTTTAAGATTAGTCTTATTATTGAAAAAACATTTCCTTCAAACGACATCTCCTCCCAAATCCTAAGTGTCCATTGGTCTGTTGTACATCCATCTAGGGGAACGGATTGGTATTCATCCATCCGTCTATCCATATTTTTGTTTCAGACAATATCTTTGCTTGTAAATGTTAACCCTTGTCCTGCTGAGTAAATTAAGATACCATGCCCACTTCTAATTTTCAGCCAATCAGATTACTTGATCTGGATTGTTGCTATAAATTCACATACTTTTTTTTTTTTTTTTTTAAATTTGCAAATGAATTTATTTGGTTCTAAAGTAACACATTTTCTTTTTATTTATTTAGACTAAACATGTGTTTAAATATCATAAATACATATATACTGACAAATATATATAGCACACAACTATTTTAAGTACATTATCATTTGAAATGACAAATTCAAAACCTATCTCTTTAAAAGATTAGTAAAAGAGAGAAAGTGTAGAAAGAGAGAGAGGGGGTTGTTGAGAAAAGTTGGTAAACAAGGTTGTTGGAATACTATTCAGATTCTTGTAATACGTGAAAATAAAGAAGATTGTTTTCTGCCTGTCTCGACTGGTAGGTAGGTACCACTAAGACTGATAATATTGAAATCATTGCTATATCGAGACCACGGTAGTCAGTTTAAAAAAAAAAATTTGTTAACAAGACAGCAGAAAACAAGCTGTAATATCAATATACGTTCTAAAATATTTTGTCTTCTTTTGCTATAAATTCATGGTGCATCTCTTTATCCAGAGTCTGCTTCACTATAAACGTGGCAGACAGTCAGCGGAAAGCAGAACCCAGACACTAACATAAAAGTCATATTGGACCCACGAGTCACTCTGTGTTTGAATAAAAGTAGTTATATACTGATGTCCACTTCTTAAAGAATTTATTTACTCTATTATTAATGAATAAATGTAACTCTCACTAAGCTTTTTTTACTTTAAAAGGCTGACAAATCCTTGAATGCTTAGATTTCTGGAAGCAAATTTGTTTTTGTAAATGTAATATTTTGCTAAACCATAGATATAATTGACCAGTTCTGTTTTACCACCGTATGCAAATAATATGTTTCGATCGTCTAACGATATTTCTAAATTGATATTTGTTGTCAACCATGTTTTAAGTTCAATCCAAAATGTTTTTACTCTTGGGCATCGAAGAAATGAAGATGATGAATTTTTTCTGGTTGCTCACCACAGTAACTACAAGCCAGATTATCAGCTTTATTAATTTATAAAGAAACGAATTAGTTACTAAAATTTTATTATTAATTTTGTATTGAAAATCGCGCAGTTTTGTCTTGTGAAATAATTTTAATGTTCGATAGTACATTTTCCATTCCTCTTCCCCTATAGCCCCATTTTGCTTGCCATTTTGCTTGTGGAATTTACTCGTTTACTCCCACCAAAATGTCGTAGAAAATTCTACTTCCTTTCTTTGATTTAATTAGGTATTGAAGGTATATGTTACATACTACATTTTGTTTAGTTTCAACAATAAATACACGATTCATGTTAATTTGATCTTTCCATACTTGAGAAATATTATTTAATAAATGCTGATAGTTTAGAAATGTGCCCCTTATATTATATTTCGCTTTTAAGTTCAAAACTATAAAATATCCCTTCCTCACTAATAAGATCATAAATTACTCTTATGCCCATATCCCAATAAATTCACATACTTAATGGCAAACAGTAAAGATCCAGATCAGTTGGCTTCTTCAGAAGCCAAATGATCTGGATCTACACTGTTTGCAAAGGCAGGGTTTATCTGGGCTCAGCAGGACAAAAGTTAATTAATAAACAATACAGTCAAACTTCAATGGTTCGAAACTCTTTGGGACCATGAAAATTTGTTCGAGATACGGGTAGTTCGAGCCATTGAGGGTTAATCCTGGCACTAGGTCAGGAAGCAAATGGTGAGTAATTAAGGGAAATCTTTTTGATCTTCCATATAATAATCATATGTTGAGTGTACTCATTAGAACTGCCTCAATGAGGTGATTCATTTGAGTACACTCAACACACAATTTCATATTAAAATGACAAAATTTCCCCAAATATTTGTTTTCTTGATCTATTGGAAAAATTTCGTAGGGACTCAAAAACAAGTTCGAAATAGCCATGGTAAACGAGCCATTGTTGTTCAAGCTATCGAGGTTCTATTGTAATTATATACATTTTAGAGTTCAGCATTCATTTTGGATGGTTTGTTTGTCTTGTGGTTTTACGGCCTAGTCAACCCAATGGGGTCATGTCGAGCGCAGTTACTTTACCTAACCACACTTTTACTGGGCAAGCATAGTCCTCTAAGGGTTAACC
Organism: Anodontia alba; assembly: GCA_964016985.1. Classification (NCBI taxonomy): domain Eukaryota; kingdom Metazoa; phylum Mollusca; class Bivalvia; order Lucinida; family Lucinidae; genus Anodontia; species Anodontia alba. The sequence goes on from OZ024833.1 coordinate 10,923,140, forward strand.
AGTATTATGCACATTCTTTCGCCAGAAACTGACAACTGCCCTTCTTGAATTAGCGGAAGGGAGAGAATGACCATAGAAAATATTTCATGATCAAATCTCCACGAAATAATGTTGCCGACCTGGCGGGGTTCGAACACGCAACCTCCTATCACCAGGCGGAATCGCGTCCAACTGAGTCACCAAGGCTGGCCATTTTGGAAGGTAGTATTTGCTTAACCTTTACCACTCTCTGGGCATTTTCAGCAGACGGCAAACTGATGATATTTTTCTTATTTTTCCCAGAAAACAGGATTTGACATTTCAAGCAAATTGTCTCCTGAGGAAAAGTAAGAAAAATATTTCAAAATGTCGTCTGCTGAAAATTTTACCCAGAGTGCTAAGCGTTAAATGCATAAGTTACAGAATCATAAGGCACTTGTTTTGTGGAACATCCATTATTTACTACTAATCTCAGGTTTCTGTCCTTGAGTAACTTTAATTCCGACCTGAAACAAGTAGATCTAAGATCTGTACAAAAATAAAATAACGTAATAACCCTAAGTATTGGGACAGACAGGCCTGAGTAAACCATGTAGAATGCGGCATCTGATCAGGCTCTATACTGTTTGCCACTTGACCAGCAATATTTTAAACACACCAGCAGATAGTGGAACAGACTTTTACAAATTATAGGATACATGGTAAGGAGTTACGGTGTCCCAATGTTTAGAGTAAGTACGTAAGTACAGCAGAGGTTAATGAGCCCATGAGTTTAAAATACAGGAAATATGTCCCAAAAGATTTGCAAATCTGATAAGCAAATGAGTGCATTTGCACTAGTTATCCCCGTGCTTTTCGAAGAAAGAGTGGGGATATTGTGATACCCCCCATCCGTCCATCCGAGTAGAATACAGTGTTGCAAAAATTTTGCCCCAGGGGCATGTCTGGGGGTCACTAGAGGTCAAAAAGTAGGATTTTTGTTCCTTTTTTTTTTTTTTTTTTCTTTTTTTGATTGCCACACAACTCCACTTAGGCTTTTTGAGCTAGAATCTTAAAACTATCACAGGTAATAGCCCCATGGATGAGGACTGGAGGAACATATTTGGAATTTTGATGTGCATGGAGATATGCCATGGCGCTGGCGCGGGGATATGCCATGCTGCGCCATCCACTTGCTCTAGTTTGCTTATAAGATTACAAGTGTCGTGGGAAGTATTTTCTGTTTTTTCAATGCAAGATGTATTAAATTGTATAGTACCTATCATAAAAAATTTTTTTTTTTGTTCAAATTCTGTTTACCTGTAATACTTTTATAACATTTTCAAATGACATCAGTAAGGTTTACCATGTTATGTCATCCACACTCATCCCCCTATGATAGTGTTCTAAAGGAAATATATTTCTTTGCTCTTGGAGGAAATATTTACTTCTTTGCTCTCTAGGAGGAATTTACCTCCTAGGAATTATAAATTGTGTTTCTCACAAAAATTACTGAAAATAGCTATACATATGTAATTTTTGACTGGTGCATGAATCACGCCGGTCTCTTAATATAGCTTTGGATTTTTATGCCCTGCCACCAAAAAAGTGGCGGGGTATTATGTTATACCCTCTGAAATTTTGAGTGTCCGTCCGTCCGTCAGCGCCCCCACCATTCTTCTGCCCGCAACTCCTCCTAGAGTTTTAGGCCAATCCTTTTCAAACTTTACAGGTGCTTTTAGGATGGTCTGAAGATATTCATACATGTATTGTTTTTACAGAATCCTGAAGTTATTTTTTGTTACATTTTTTGCATTTTTAACTTAGACTTTTTTCGAGCCCTAATACTACAGAAATGTATAGGGAGTATGTACCTTCTGCCCGCAACTCCTCCTACAGTTTTAGGCCAATCCTTTTCAAACTTTACAGGCGCTTTTAGGATGGTCTGAAGATATGCATATTGTTTTTTCAGAATACGGAAATTATTTTTTATCACATTTTTTGCATTTTTAACTTAGAGTTTTTTCGAGCCCTAATACTACAGAAATGTATAGGGAGTATGTACCTTGTACGCGCAACTCCTCCTACATTTTCAGGCCCATCCTTTTGAAACTTTACACAGGCTTTTAGGATGGTCTGAAGATATGCATATTGTTTTTTTCAGAATCCTGAAATTATTTTTTATCACTTTTTATTGCATTTTTAACTTAGACCTTTTGGTGTTTTTTTTTTTTTTTTGAGTTATGAAATAACTGTTTATTGCTTCTCTTCTTGTTTAACTTAGATTGTTTTCAGCCCTTATACTACAGAAGTGCATAGGGAATATGTCGCTGTGGCGGGGCATGGTGCATGGCTTGCAGTTTTATTACATATAGGAGTGTGTTCGATTAGCTCACTAAGGACTTTTTATATTTGCCGGATTCTCCGTTTTGACGCGATCGTCGGTTTGTGATGATCCCGGCAAATATAAAAAAAAATCTTATTACAAATTGTGTTATAAACAGATTAATGTCTGTTTTATATTCATTTCAGTCAAGAAATTTCATAAAGCTTAATAAAAGCAAACATTAACTCTTTCGGTGCCAAATGTCAGACGACATTGTCGTCTGCTTTTCTTTTTTAACAAACTATCGCTTGAAAAGAAGTTTATACATAAAGTTGAAAGACTGAATGTCAAACAGCGTAGATCCAGATGAGATGGCTCATATTAGCTGTCTCATCTGGATCTATGCTGTTTGCAAAAGCCTATTATTATCGCCTGTGGCAGTGAAAGTTAAAGAATCATATTGTTGTTCCATGTTACCCGTTACATTGAAAATTTATTAAACTTTAGTATACCCTTGTCCCATATCTCTATGTATACATGAACAAAATTTGCATCGGTACTTAGACGTTTACATGTAACGTCTAAATATTTTGTCTTGGTGTATTTGATTATATTTCATATAAATGAAAAAAGAAAAAAAATACATGAGGGAAGTAAAATATTATGATTACCATTTTTGGTTTTTGTTGAATACAAAGAGATAATCATGATATGTTAAACATATAACCTTGCCAAAAATAGCCTTCTGAATCATTACTAAACTGTTACACTTCCTGGGAACATCCATTTTGAAGTATTTTTTTTATATTTTTCCAGAAAATAAGCTTTGACTTTTCATGCAAATTGTCTCTTAAGGAGCTCCTTAGGAGACAATTAGCATGAAAAATCAAAGCCTATTTACTGGGAAAAATAAGAAAAATATTTTAAAGTGTCAGTTGCTGAAATTTTTACCCAGCATGCTAAGTGTTAATTGATATATGATGAACATTGATTGGGCGTTATTAAGTTTCCTTATAATTCAAGTACTGAAAGTTATTATACTATTTTGAACTTCATTTTTTTATAAATAGAGTATAAAAAGGAGAATGTTCTTCCTTAAGACACTAAGCGAAATTGTAGCAGATGGCATTCTAAATATTTTTGTATTATTTTTCAGAGAAAACAAGACTTGGCATTTCATGTGAATTGTCAGCCAAGTTTTCTCTGATAAATCAAAACAATGTCATCTGCTGCAGTTGTGAACTATTATACTAAGTGAAGCTTCATTGGTATAAATAAATTATAAAGAGAGAAGTATTAACCCTTAAAGCGCCAATCACAAGAATTGTCATCTGCTTGTGATTTTAAAAGTCATTTTTGCAAACAGTGCGGACCCAGATCAGACTGCTCCTTTAGGAGCAGTCTGATCTGGGTCCACACTTTTTGCCTGTATGCAAAATAGGTTTGAAAAGTTTGCAAGAATATTCAGCAGACGACATAAACAGACGACATTTTCAGATGCAGGTTTTCTTGGCATTTTAATGGTTAATTAATCAGACAGGTCTGTGAAACAAACAAACAAAAATGACTGATTCTTTAAAAGTGAATAGACAGGAAAGTTTGGCTGTGGTGGAGTATCGGCAGTTTGATGCCCCATGGTTAAAAGTTAACCCTTGTCATCTGAATATGTTCAGTGGCAAATACATAGGAAATGATTTGGATTTAGGATTCTGTGGAGATGAGGTTTGTGGAGACTTGACATTGTACAATTTTAGTTCTCTGACAGTCAGACCTGTGCAGTGTAGACCCTGATGAAATGCTGCATTCTCCAGCATCTGGTCAGGGTCTGAACTGTTTGAACCAGTCCAGCTGTTGTAGATACCTGTGGAGGTAGTAAAATGGACTTGTCTAACCCTTAAACTGGCAATCACAACAATTGTCGTCTGCTTTGTCATCTGCTTGTGATTTTAAAAGTCATTTTTGCAAACAGTGTGGACCCAGATCAGACTGCTTCTTTATGGTCTGGGTCCACACTTTTTGCCTGTATGCAAAAATAGGTTGAAAAGTTTGCAAGAGTATTCAGCAGACGACATAAACAGACGACATTTTCAGATGCAGGTCTTCTTGGCATTTTAATGGTTAATTAATCAGACAGGTCTGTGAAACAAACAAACAAAAATGACTGATTCTTTAAAAGTGAATAGACAGGAAAGTTTGGCTGTGGTGGAGTATCGGCAGTTTGATGCCCCATGGTTAAAAGTTAACCCTTGTCATCTGAATATGTTCAGTGGCAAATACATAGGAAATGATTTGGATTTAGGATTCTGTGGAGATGAGGTTTGTGGAGACTTGACATTGTACAATTTTAGTTCTCTGACAGTCAGACCTGTGCAGTGTAGACCCTGATGAAATGCTGCATTCTCCAGCATCTGGTCAGGGTCTGAACTGTTTGAACCAGTCCAGCTGTTGTAGATACCTGTGGAGGTAGTAAAATGGACTTGTCTAACCCTTAAACTGGCAATCACAACAATTGTCGTCTGCTTTGTCATCTGCTTGTGATTTTAAAAGTCATTTTTGCAAACAGTGTGGACCCAGATCAGACTGCTTCTTTATGGTCTGGGTCCACACTGTTTGCCTGTATGCAAAAATAGGTTGAAAAGTTTGCAAGAGTATTCAGCAGACGACATAAACAGACGACATTTTTAGCTGCAGGTTTTCTTGGCGTTTTAAGGGTTAAACTTTTGTACTATTGGGCTATAGAGTATTCACATTTGGATCACAGTTTCATGTGGCAGAGAGCTGATAAGCTTGCTGTGTGTAGTTGACCTATTTTTCATGCTTCCCTGACTTTACTTTTGTGTTCACCCTGTATATTTAGGCTGGGTTCTCAGAAACCTTAAGGGCTCTTAGGATCTTGATGCTTGATCATTGCATCCTTAGGAGAGGAGCTGAATCTCACTATCAGTGTAAGACTGTTACCTACTTTTTATGCTTCGTTGATCAAGTTCGTTAATTTTATATGGTTAACTGTATGTTGAGGTGATGAGGTCTGTTTCTCAGTATCCATAAAACCAAGTGTCTTCATTCTTTGACCACACTTCCACTCAGAGAGAGCAACCGAGCCTTCTGTTAGTAGGTGACCAAGATCTGTTGACCTTGTTTTATATTTAACGTAATAACCCTAAGTATTGGGATACCTTATCTACTTGCCATACATGTCCTAAAATTTGAAACAGTCCATTCTACTACTTGTTGATGTGTCTAAAATATTGCTGTATGCATGGCAAACAGTGTAGACCCTGATCAGATGCCGCATTCTGTGGCATCTGATCTGGGTCTACACTGTTTGCAAAGGTCTATTTGTCCCAATACTTAGGGGTATTATGGTAGATCTGGTCCATGTCAAGCTTTATCATTCACTGAAACTTTTTACTTTTAGAGGGAAGAAATGTCAAGAAAAGCAAGATGTACTGATACATTTTTACTTGGAAACTGACAGATGGCTGCTTCATATCAAGTTTCATCTAAATTGGCTGAGCACTTCAGATGATGAAATCAGTCCTATCAGTATAGTTTTGTTCTGTCTTTAACCCTTAAAGGCCTCAGTAAAATTTTCAAATGATATGCTATTTCTGTTTTCTTTTGTCTTTATTATTTTTCTGAGAAAATAAATCTTGACATTTCATGTGAATCAGGGTTATTACGGTACCTTGTGCATTTAGACCTCTGAAGGTCTGAAGCCTGTCCTTAGTATGTGATCATGACCAAGTTTTCATGCTTCATTGCCTTTATTTAATTTTCTGATCACTCCTTGTATTTACTTATATTTCTCAGTAGTAGTAAGGGTTTGGATTTTAAACTTTGATGGAAGCTATGCACATTGACCTGTCTTTCTGACCCCTCGTTTGAATTTATTAGTAAGGCTTGCTAATTATAGCTGAAAAAATAATTGATTATCAGTCCTGCTATTCTAATCGATAATCGATTAGTAATCGCTGAAGATTTGGTAATATTTACCTTTCTTTCTGAGCATGACTCTTACCATATGTTATAGTGTACTGCTTGCATTTGGTCAGACAGGCCTGAGCAAACAGTGCAGACCCAGACGAGATGCAGCTATATGGGTCTATGGGTTTGTCAGTCATCCAGCTATTCTTAAACATAACCGTGGGTACTAAATTGTACTTGTTCAAATTTTAGATAAAGATGGTAAGGAGTTGCGGTGTCTGAATACTAAGGGTAGGTATGGTAAAGTAACTGACACAGAAATCAAATGATCGATTTTTGTCAAATCTGTAAAGATTATCATTTTTGTGGAATTTATATCGATCATTTAATCGATTTTCTGATTAATTATGCCAGCCTTATTAGTTAGCATTGTCTACTTCACCAAAAGGGTGCATGCATAGTTCATCAATTTGTAAATTGAATTCACTAATGACAGAAACAAAATTAATAATTATAAATCATTAACAAATATGTGTCCAAAGGTTTAAAATTTAAAAAGTGAGGCTGACAGTTGACCTTTTATCTATCCAAAGTAAATTATCAGCTTGATGTTTTGACTGGTTTAAAACTATTTTTTCGAAGGCGCTTAATTTATTGAAGAACACACTGATACCAACCATTTCACTCCTAATAAACAAATTGTGCTTTATTCTAAACTCTGATTAAAATATTGTTGAAATAGATCTTGTTTTAGATAAGTCCTTATTATGCTACAAACAAACTGGGTACGAGTACAATGTAAGGTTTCAACTAAATAGTTACATTTGTGAATACCATCTTAGTTCTATATGTAGATGAAATTTTTGGTCAACAGAGGATGAGCAGTTTGACTGAAGAGACTTCAACCACGTAGTAGCAAAACATAAATCCTAATGGGAGTACCGGTACATACTGTATTCAACCTAATAACCACACTGTGCACTTACGTTTTTCAAAATTACTGGGAACACTCAGTTGTGGTAAAATATGAATCTACCTACTAAGGGTGCACTCAGAATAGGATTTATGTGGTGATGATAATGCAGTTTTTTTCTGATTTTTCTTTATAAAGGCATATGTTGTGAGTATTCATTTGAATTGCATCGAAAAAGTCGATGCAATTCAAATGAGTACCCACAACATATGCCTTTATAAAGAAGTAAAGAAAAAGTACACTGGCTGTAATCTGAAGACTACGGAATTGCTTGACTGTGTGCTTATAGGGGTATGTGTGGTAATTAGATTGAATACAGTATATGCTGCAACAAATTTCTGGTACATTAAAACATCTGATTTCACGATTAGCTGGCTGTTACACTAGAACTAGAAGTCAATGTAACCTGCATGTGAAAAAATAAGAGAATTTTAAGTTGTGACAGATGTATGTTTTAACATCATACCTGTAAACAACTATAAATACGGTAAATGTCCTAAAATTTCGAACACTCTAAAATTTCGAACACCTAATATTTTTGCCCAAAATAATTTCTGGAAATGTCCTAAAATCTCGAACAGTAGCAGTTTTGCAAAAAGGGGATTTCTAAAATTTCGAACACAGCTTTCTTCAAGTTATTTTTTTATCGGCACATTCTAATTTCGGTAACGATTTTTTTTTTTTTTTTTTTTTTCGTTACGGAACCGGAAACTAAAGTAGTAGTGCTGAAAGCCACCGCAAAACATAAATGCACATGGCAGTGTCATAACGAATTTTATGTACATAAATGGCATGGAAACCATATTTTAATTTTATACAGACCCAGGAGATACTGACTGAAAATTCCCAAGGAAAAAAAAAGAAAAAAAAGAGAGACTTCCATCACAATGTTAGCCATTTCCAAGCGACAGTCACGTGGATGTCCGCGTGATAAGGGTTAGATTATGCGCAGGCGATCTAGAACTGTTGTTACCTTGTGGCAGACATGATAAATATTCCGGTTGAAAAAACGAAGGCCAGGATAAATCTATGGATCTGCGCTGTACGATCTGACTATTTGCTGTTTGTTCGTGTATATCACCACTACTTTGTATGTCTTATTGCTATACCTACGTAGATTTCATGGGTCTGCTCAGATATGCCACCGGGTGACGACACGCAATTCTAGGATAGTCTCATTTCCAGTATAGATTTTAAAAATATATGTGAAAATACAGAAAATGCAACAGTCACATTCCCTTGCCCTGCATGAAGAAACCGCGTGCTCGTAACGGTAACGTCACAAGAAATCATAGGGGAAACCCCCAAGAGGGAAAACACACACTTATGTTCGTTAAATTATAGAGCATTTTTTCATCAGAAATGCATATGAAACTGACAGGTATTAAAAATAGAACCTAAGTATTGAGACAGGCCTATGCAAACTGTAGACTCTGATCAGACGCCGCAGAGTGAAATGGAATGTAACTAGTTAGGGGGAACAGGGAACATGGAACACACAGGGAACATGGAACACACTTTTAGGACAAAATACGTGCGACCAGTGAAGACTCAGAACATCTTCTGATGCAAGGGCAGTCAGATTTTGCCGTTTGTGGTAACAAACAGGCATGTAAACTCCAGTTCATGGAGAGATTACGTATCTTTGGTTAAATACATCACTGTTTCAGTGAAGATTTTACATGCATTCTGCGGCGTCTGATCTGGGTCTACACTGTTTGCTCAGGCCTGTCTGTCCGAATACGTAGAGTAAGTACGGAAATTCGATCAAATCGAATCCCTTCAGAAATCATCCTGCATCCGCCCCTGATTAATAAAAAAATGCTTGGTCCGACCCGTAATATTCATCAAGGCATATGCAATTAGCTCCCTTTAAACAGTAAACACCTAAAGCGTGAGGACCTTACTCCGCATTTACCAGGGTATAAATAAATATAAGTATTGTTATTCTTTTGCATTATGTATACATTGAGAACATTATAATTATTAAAATACCCAGAAAATGAACAGTCACAAAGCAACATTTCCCTTTCCCCGCATTAAGAAACCATGTGCTCGTAGCGGTATGTCACGTGAAATCGTGGTTGGAAACCTCTTCGAGAGAAAAATAAACTTATTTTATAGAGCCTTTTCTCGTTAGAAACATATACGAAACTGGCACGTATTAAAAATTTAAAGAACCTAAATATTGGAACAGATAGGCCTATGCAAACAGCGTAGACCCAGATCAGACGCCACAGAGAACAAGGAAATGAAACTAATTTGGGGGAATGCGTTTTCAAGATCGTCCTCCAAGAATATTCGTTTCTTAATTAAAGCCAGTAATAGTGTCTTCACAGGTGTTCCTGTATTTTTCACGGATATTCTGGTATTTCGGTAGTATTTCGGTAAGTCATGTGACAGCTATACCAGAATTCTAAAGTTGATCTGATCATTTCAGCAAAGCGTGACACACATGCGATAGTAAGAAAGCGCTACACGCGAAATTGTAAATTAGCATGTGCATCCGCGCATTCTGATCTGGGTCGTTCCTGCTCGTCTGTACACTGTGTCCTTCGATAATATCTGCCGCTAATATTTACGTTTAGCGTGCCAAAGGTATCAACTTGGACCTTGTATTATTAGGTCCGAGGTATGAATAAGCACGCCGAAAACGTTTTCGTCGTGGGGATTAACGCCTCCAGCAAAATATTTCCTGTCTGACCGCGTGATTGTCATGATATGCTCCATGCATCCTAGTTGAACAGGTAATGGTCCCAACAGAGATGATAGGTCCCAACAATCCAAAATGAACCTAATCATTTTTACAAATGTGATCAGTCTGTGCACTTGCTGGAGACTGCGATTCTTGTACTACAGTGTTTTGTACCAATGACCTATCAGCGAATTGAGTAGACACCATCCTGCACTAGACTGCGTCTCGCACTCTGATATGACTTACACATATACACAAAGGGACATTTTCGCCTGAACAGAGATCTATTGAAAGGATTACTATTGATGACAGATATATTCTTGCAGTACCGAATTCTAAATGACAATACATGTTCTTAAAGAAAGAAATATTGCTAAAAACGATAATGGCAGTTCACAGGTTTGGCATGCGTAGTTCAGTTTGGTGTTGAGCTAAAATCTTTGATCTTGATCAGGCTGCATTCAGATCTGGTTCTCAGAGATCTGGTTGACCATACTACTGTTCGTTTATGTTTGAGTCCTTTCCTATAGAAACGACCTTATGACATTTGAGACCGGGATAGACAAGATCAACTTGCGCATCCGCGCAGTCTATGTATCGGGGCGGTCTGATCTGGGTCTACGCATATCGCCAACAGAATGCATTATGTCGGCAAGCAGTGTGAATACTGCGCTTCAAAACGGACAAAATTCTAATCAGTCTGCGCTTTTCACATTAAAACTATGTACATTTCACCTTTGAGGAAAGGGACGTTTGTGTTTCTGTAGTGGCTCAAACAAGAACAAATGTGCGGTAACCGTTTGAAGTATTTTTGGTCAGCTTGTGTATCTCAGTGCGGTAAAGGGAACAGGGTTGTTACATAAGAAGACTGGACTAAGCCACATATATGTCCAGAAAGTCACAGACTGCTGGGAAAAGAGTAGTATTTTTAGGACATATCTACTAAGCCAGCCTATTTTAAGAAAGTGGCACATTCCCGGAGTGCCGAACAAACGTATCTGGCGATTAATTAGTGAATCGGATAATTATTTGTTTTGTTATGAGAAACATTATTCGACATAGAATTAATCGGATGGAATTGAAAACAAACATCAGTGTCGTAATTATTTATTATCGCACCTGCTTGTAGCAGGGTGTGATATAGGCATCCGATTTTCTGTCCGTCCGTCCGTCCGTCCGCCCGACCGTCAGTCTGTCCGTCCGACCGTCTGTCAACATTTATGTCGACGTTCGACATTTATGTCAAAGTTAGTATTCTAATCAACTACAAGACTAAACAACCATCAAACCTTGCATGAAACATCTCCCTGACCTCCTGACTTTGCAGCATAGGCGTCCACTTTTCCGTATGTCTGTCCATTCGTCCGTCCGTCTGTCAACATTTATGTCGAAGTTCGACATTTATGTCAAAGTTAGTATTTTAATCAAGTACAAGACTAAACAACCATCAAACCTTGCATGAAACATCTCCCTGACCTCCTGACTTTGCGACACAGGTGCCCTCTTTTCCATTCGTCTGTCTGTTCGTCTGTCCGTCTCTTAACAGTTCTGTTATGTCGAAGTTCGACATTTATGTCAAAGTTAGTATTCTAATCAACTACAAGACTAAACAACCATCAAACCTTGTATGAAATATCTCCCTGACCTCCTGACTTTGCGACATAGGTGCCCGTTTTTCCATTCGTCTGTCCGTTCATCCGTCCGTCTGTCTCTTAACAGTTCTGTTATGTCGAAGTTCGACATTTACGTCAAAGTTAGTATTCTAATCAACTACAATTCTACAACAACCATCATTCCTTGCATGACACATCTCCCTGACCTCCTGACTTGGCAGATATGTTGACCCAGTGACCTTGACCTATATTTTGCACTCCATTGACTTTGACACAATTTACGTTGACATTTTCAGATCTTCTCAACTATAAGGCATACAACTACCAAACCTTGCATAGTGCCTCTAGATGTACAGACTTGGCAGGTACCTTGACCCGGTGACCTTGACCTATATTTTGCGCTCCAGTGACTTTGACATATTTTGCATCGACGTTCGATACCTCCTCAACTATAAGGCCTAAAACCATCAAACCTTGCAAAGTGCTTCTCCTCAATGTACTGACTTAGTAGATACCTTGACCTGGTGACCTTGACCTATATTTTGGCTGCAGTGACTTTGACATATTTTACATCAACGTTCCAGATCTCCTCAAGTGTAAGACCTCTAGCCACCAAACCTTGCATAGTGCTTCTCCTATATGTACTGACTTGGCAGGTATCTTGACCCGGTGACCTTGACCTATATTTTGAGCTCCAGTGACATATTTTGCGTCGACGTTCGATATCTCCTCAACTATAAGGCCTACAACCATCAAACCTTGCATAGTGCTTCTCCTCAATGTACAGACTCTGCAGGTACCTTGACTGGGTGACCTTGACCACCTATATTTCACGCTCCATTGACTTTTACACCTTTTAGGTCACTCTTCCATATGTCCTCAACTGTAAGGCCTTCAACCACCAAACCTTATATAGCACTTCTTCTCGATGTACTGACTCGACAGGTACCTTGACCTGGTGACCTTGACCTATATTGTGCACTCCAGTGACTTTGACACATTTTATATTGATGTTCGGTATCTCCTCAAATATAAGACCTACAACCACTAAACCTTGCATAGTGCTTCACTTCATTGCCCTGGCTTGGCAGGTACCTTGACCCAGTGACCTTGACCTATATTTGACACATTTTACGTTGATGTTTGATAACTCCTCAACTATAAGGCTTACAACCACCATACCTTGCATTGTGCTTCTCCTTGATGTACTGAATTAGCAGGTACCTTGACCCGTGACCTTGACCTATAGTTCATGCTCCAGTGACTTTTACACATTTTACGTCAACGTTCCATTATCATTGGGCTGTATGATACGAAAAGTCAGTGCTGAAGATATAGCCATTAGAGGGAATGGGACTGGCCTGGAATATATGTGCCCCACTAGGCACTTTGTCTACATTTTTTTCAACCCAGTTTTCCAAGTAAGCACTGCTAAGAATGAAATAAACTTATTTAATAACCACATTCTGATTGAGGCTCCTGTGACTTTTGTGCCAGCAGGTGCGATGACGCCTTCCGCGGAATTCTTGTTAGTTCATACAATTTCACATTCAGTTTACCAATCACACATAGCAAATAAGAAACCCCTTTCGTCGTGAAGGTCCTTTTTTGTCGTTTCGGGTATCCGAAAGCGTCCGATAGCCAGGTCAATTTTGGCTGTAAGTGAATCTGTCCTAAAATTTCGAACAGTAAATTTTTTAGCAAATCATAATTTCTAAAATTTCGAACAGCAGGAACTGAAATTATTTAATTTTGTTCGAAATTTTAGGACATTTACCGTAGGATTGTTTTTTTTTTATGCCCCCGCCCTTTGAAGAATGGTGGAAAGGGCATATTGTGTTACCCCTGTCCGTCTGTCCATCCGTCTCCGTCTGCATCCGAGATGGCGTTAGCAATTTGCGTTTAACTTTTTCAGGCTTTAACAATTTGCGTTTATGTTTTTGAGGCGGGGACATCTGTGTCCTTTGGACACATTTCTAGTATTTTGTGAAAGAAAAGAATTGCTCATTAGTTGACCACTAATTTTGCCATCAGTATATTAGTTTAACCCTTGTCTTGCTAAATAAATCAAGATGCCACACCCATGTCTAATTTTCTGCCAATCAGATTACTTGATCCAAGAGTTTGAAACAAAGATATTCATACTTAATGACAATCAGAAGCCAACTGATCTGGATCTACAGTGTTTGGGAAGGAAGGGTATATATGGGTTCAGCAGGACAAGCATTTACGCTTAGCACTCTGGGTAAAATTTTCAGCAAACAACATATTGAAATATTTTTCTTATTCTCAGAAAGTAGGTTTTTACATCTCATGTAAATGGACTCCAGTGGAGACAATTTACATGAAATGTCAAGTCTTGTATTCTGGGAAAAAAATTCTTGGAGACAATTGCATGAAGTATTAAGTCCTGTTTTCTGGAAAAAATAAGAAAAATATTTCTGCTGAAAATTTTACCCAGAGTGCTCAGTTAAACCAGATTTTAAGCTAGTCAGATTTTATTTTGTAAGAGTACAGTAATTATGATAATTGTGAACAAATGATGATTAGTTGTGCCTGCTTTTAAATAAATTATTTTCCTGTTTAACCTTCACCTCACTCGGAGCAACTTCAGCAGACGACAAATTGATACTTTTTTTCTCAGAAAAATAGGCTTTTCTCAGAAAAATAAGCTTTGACATTTCATGCAATAAGGAGACAATTTGCATGAAATGTTAAAGCCAGTTATGTGGGAAAACAAAGAAAAATCTATCAAAATGTTGCCTGCTGAATTTTTTTAACCAGCACGCAAAGAATTAATGGTTAAATAGTGTAATAATTTCCCTGTATTCTTGTCCCAGATCAAAATCTAGATCTTGATTTCTCATGACATAATTGATTATGCGCATCATTTAAAATATAGGCTTAACCCTTCTCATGCTGAATAAATTAAGAAGTCACGCCCACTTCTAATTTCCAGCCAGTGAGATTCCTTGACCTGGGTTTTTGATAGAAATTCACATATTTAATGACAAACAGTGCAGATCTAGATCAGTTGGCTTCTTCAGAAGCCAACTGATCTGGATCTACACTGTTTGCTAAGACAGGGCATGTCGTGCTCAGCAAGAGAAGGATTAAAATCTGGTGTAGTAACATTATTGTAACCCTGCTTTGAAAAAAATGGGGTGTACTGGTACTTCTGTCTGCCTGCCCAACAGACTGTCATCCTGTAAGAGTTTGTCTGGTCATCATAGTTCAGATAAGGCACTTTTTTTCACCCAGAAAGCTATCTTAGTCACCTGGGTATCCAACTGATATTGGCTTACAGTTGGGCAAAGTAAGATTAAGGGTAGCTGGTAAGGGTATTTCTTCTGTTTCTTCACTTTCATTCCTATTCCTTTTTCTTCCCTGTCCCTCTCTTTCAGCTCCTTTACTATCTCTTCTATCTGTCCTATCTCTTTTCGTTCTTTCTCTGGGACATGACACAAAATGACCCACAAGGGTTGACGTGTCGTTAAACCCCAACCATAGCTACAGATAAGGGGGTATCCACATAATATTTTTCTTAATTCTCGATGAAAACATATGTTGTGGGTACTCATTAGAAGCGCCTCAGCGAGGTGCTGCTAATGAGTACCCACAACATATGTTTTCGTCGAGAAATAAGAAAGATATCAGCATTTTTCGGATGAAAAAAGCGCCTTATCTGTTGCTATGCCCCAACACAATCAATTGTCCTAAACTTCGAACAAGTCCATTTTTACTATGTGTTAATGTGTACGATAAATGCTGCATGAGTGGCAGACAATGTAGACCCTGATCAGATGCAGCCTTCTGTGGCATCTGATCTGGGTCTACACTGTAGCTCAGGCCTGTCTGTCCCCATTCTTAGGGCTATTGTGATATATGGTACTTTTCTGCTTGTCACCACTCAAATAGCCATGCTCCACTGTTACTGTACATAGCTACAGATAAGAGGGGGTATCCACATAATATTTTTCTTATTTCTCGACGAAAACATATGTTGTGGGTACTCATTAGAAGCGCCTCGGCTAGGTGCTTCTAATTAGTATCCACAACATATGTTTTCGTCGAGAAATAAGAAAGATATCAGCAGTTTTCGGATGAAAAAAGTGCCTTATCTGTTGCTATGAATTATAGCCATGCTCCACAGCACAGTCAGTGGCGCATCTGCAGGCAGATCCAGGGATCAGAGTTTCATATCCCAACTCAGCCACATAACTTTCATGGAGACTGCTGTCAGAAGAAATAATTTCTACAGTCATTCTCCCCTTCTGCTGATTCAAGAAGGGCAGGAGTCAATTACTGGCAAAAATATGTGCACAAAGTTCTAGGACTAAGCCTGCCCAGGAAAAGTGGGATTAGGCTGACTGATTGACATGAATTAACAGTGTCGACTTGGTTGTAAATCTTCAAACCAAACCAAACCAAACACATAGCTCCTTTTTTCCACTGCAAAAAACACTGATATTTTTTTTATTTCTCCATGAAAATATATGTTGTGGTTCTCATTAGAAGCCCCTCTTTGAGGTGCTTCCAACATAGCTACAGATAAGAGGGTATCCACATAATATTTTTCTTATTTCTCGATGAAAACATATGTTGTGGGTACTCATTAGAAGCACCTCGCCAAGGCGCTTCTAATGAGTACCCACAACATATGTTTTTGTTGAGAAATAAGAAAGATATCAGCATTTTTTGGATGAAAAAAGTGCCTTATCTGTTGCTATGTTCTAATGAGTACCCACAACATATGTTTTCTGTACAGAATAAGAAAAATATTATGTGGCAGTCACCTCAAATACCAAAATGTATAATTATACATTATATTTCTTTCAGAGAATGGCGGGAGAGAACAGTCCAACCAGTCCGACTGAAGATAGACTGGACAGCCTTCAGAAATCTCAGTCATCTAGCACTCTGACAGAGCAGCGGCCAGAGGAAAGGTCAAAGGTATCTGACCGGTTCAGAAAAACACGCTCTGTAATGATTGAAAATCTACAATTTCATGCTCCGCCCGCTAACAGCACAGGACCGCCTCCGCCAAAATCTGCAACTCTGCCATCAAATTTTCAGGCTCCGATTCCGGAAATAGTAAGTGAAAGTCGTGTATATCAAGTTGCAAAATTAATATGTTTGTTCTAGATATTGGGACAGACAGGCCAGAGCAAACAGTGTAGACCCAGATCAGATGCCACGTAATGCGCATCTGATCAGGGTCTACACTGTTTGCCATTCATGAAAAGGCAGAGCAATGAAATTGTTCAAATTTTAGGACAAGTATGGTAAGAAGGTGTCCCAATATTTAGGATAAATAGGGTAGTTATCCTGCTTTATCTGCCCACCCTCATCAACACAGATAAGCATACTAGCACATATATAATCAGTTAGAATAATTTTAATTTGGGAACTTAACAGACCATGGCCTAATCCATCTAGTGAGATGAGATATCCTCTTCTAATTATAGTCATTTTGTGACAAACATCATAGAAAACAGTGTTTTTTTTACAGTTTCCAGATAGTTTTTTTTTTTTTTTTTTTTTTTTTTTTTTTTATAAATATATTTTGTTTGTTTGTTCACTTGTATTTTCTTGCTGTATAATTTCATAAGTTCAGATAAAGAGAAAATTCAGGCGATACTTTTTTTTATTTTTATTTATTAATTTTTTTTTTTGTTTTGTTTTTGCAGGAAACATATTTTGTGATATCATAGGAATCACCTTGCCAAAGAAAATCCAAAATAAATAACTAAATAAATTGCTGATCGGTGGACTTCCATTGCACTAGCCTCATGCCCTATTTGAAGAACATGGCTTAACTGTAATCATTGGCCACATCAAAACTTTCATCATGCTTTCTGCAAAGTTTTGTTTGCTTTTTAGGCAACTTGTATAAAATGGTGCTTCACTTGACATAGTTCAGATCTGAGCTTCAAGAAGGGGAATAATTCTTTGTCCTACAACCATACTACACAATTAGTGCAATTAGGTCCAGATAAAGTAATGATTGAGGAGATAATTATGGATTAATTCATAGCTGTAGATAAGAGATGTATCATATATATTTTTCTTATTTCTCTGATGTGTACCCACAACATATGTTTTCGTGGTGAATAAGAAAAATCATTAGGAAAACACACCTATTAAAAAATATAGGAAATTTCACCTCCAAAAACTGAAAATTTTCGGATAAAAAATTCTGATATTTTTCATATTTCTGCTCAAAACATAGATTGTGGGTACTCGTTAGAACTGCCTCGACAAGGCAGTTCTAACGAGTACCCACAATCTATGTTTTTGAGCAAAAATAAGAAAAATAATGTATACCCCTGTAAACCTGTTTTACTGTATAAAAGTGGGGTTTAAGGGGTTCAAAATTATATAGCCATGTTCTCGTGATGATTGACACTTTTTGATTGAAAAAACAAAACAAAAAAAACAACCTTACCTAGAGTTATGTAAAAATTGCACCAAAACATATCTTATGGGTACTATTTGGGATTGCCTCATTGGAGCAATTCCATTGGATCAACAATATATACACATTAACCTCTTTATAACACGGCTCATTATAACACGGTTTTGGATACAACACGGTTCAAAGATGGATCCTAAAAATGTATAGATTATATAGAAAAATGACCTCAAATGGTTATTTTTCTATGTAATCTATACATTTTTGTATGGATATAACAGGGTTGTATAACTAACACGGTTTATGCTTTGGACCCCAACAATAGTGTTATAAAGAGGTTGTGGTGTATTTTGATTCAAAAGTAACACTTATCTGGAGCTATGATGTTTAATTTACGTGGTTGTAGACTGTTCTGGAATGCTGCTGATCCAAGAAGGACAGTTGTCAGTTTCTGGCAAAAGAATGTGCACAAAACTGGTTAACCGCTTAGAGGACTAAGCCTGCCCAGTAAAAGTGTTGTCAGGTAAACTGACTGCGCTCGACATGACCCCATTGGGTTGACTGGGCAGTAAAACCTCAACACAAGCAAACAATGTTCTGGAATGCAGTTTGATCAACGTCTGTATATTTGACCTAATTACCGCACTGTGCTTTTAGGTTTTTCAAAATAAGTCAGTTAAAAAACTTGTAAAATATCCATCTAATTAGAGCACACTTTAGAAAAAGATCAGCAGTGGACTTCATGATAGGAGTATTTAGTGATGCTTATGTGATATTTTTTTCTGATTTTCTTTTATAAAAGCATATGTTGTGGGTACTCATTTGAATTGCCTTGTTAAGTCTACAAAAGCATATGTTGTTGATACCAAAAACATATGTTTTCATAAAGAAGCAGATAAAAATACAAGACTACGAAATGCTTGACTACACACTTATAGGGGTATAAATAGCTCTTGCTAAGGTGTTTTTTTCAGCCAAAAAAGTATCTATATTTTTCTTATTTTTTGATAAAAAACATATATTGTGGGTACTCATTAGAAGCACTTCTAATGAGTACCCACAATGTATGTCTTTTTCGAGAAATTAGAAAAATATTAACCTGATACTCACTCTTATAACCTAAACAGGCTTTGACATTTCATGCAAATTGTCTCCTCAGGAGACAATTTGCATGAAATGTCAAAACCTGTTTTCAAGTGAAATAAGAAAAATGTCATTAATTTGTCATCTGCTGAATTAGCCCAGAGAGTTGTAAAGGTTAAAAGTATACATATTCTGTACTTATAATTAACAATATTGTCTTAATAGCTTCTGTTACAGCAGATTGCTAATGTTGTGGCAAACAGTGTAACCACTGTAGGTATAATGTAGTCATGTCCCCAACAAATTACAAAACTTTTAAGATGTAAGCATCGAAAACTTAAAATAAAAAACTCAAGTGGAATGGATGTTCAAGCATACTCACTCTTATCTAGCCCTATGATATGCAGTAATTAGATCACATACAGTAGGAAAACACTTCATTACTTGAATATGTATTGGTGGAAAAATAAGTTAAAAATGATATTTTAGAACAAGACAAGCTTATCTAAAAAACTCAACCAAAAGCCCTGGAAAATAATATTTAAGTACATTTTCCGCTGACCTGAATTAATATTGTTGGAGAGACAGACAGAGTTCTAGAGAGGCTGTCCTGTATATTAACAAGCTTTACTAATGCAAACTAATAGGGTTGGGTTTGGAAAAGAGGCTTGTTCAGGCAACAATAATCGAGGGTTAATACAAAGATAGACAGAGCAGTTTACTAATTACTGGGCAAAAGTTAAATTCTTGTTGCGTATGTATCTGAAGCTCTTTAATACTGGATTTTGATGAATTATAAAAATCTAAATGCCACTTCATTTTCCTTTCACTGTCCCCACACCACCCATATCCAAAGATGTTGTATGGTGCATGCCACAAAATTAATTATATTATAATATTCTTGAATATTTTATATACGCATAGCTTCAACCAAAAAGTGTTAATATTTTTCATATTTCTCCCGGGCCTAGTTGTTCAAAACTAATGATGTCATTAGTTAACATATCGTTAAATCTTTGATCATTAAATATGGCATATATGCTAATATTTTTGCTGAAAGAAATGTGAGTAGCTTTTGCATTTACAAAAGCTTCTCATATATTTTCAGCAAAAGTACCTGTGGATTAGATATTGTATTTACTAGAACAGTTAACATTTTCACAAGCTTGTTAAGCTAACGATGCTTTGAACAACTGGGCCCAGGAAAACATAAGTTATGTTTGCTCATTAGAATTGCCTTGGCATGGTACTTCTGTTAAGTACCTATAACGTGTGCCAGCCTCGGTGGCTCAGTTGGATGTGCATCCGATTGGTGATCAGGGCCCAGTTGTTCAAAGCTAACGATGTCGTTAGTTAACGATTCGTTAAAATTTACATCAAGTAATATGTAAATATGCTGAAATTTTTTGCTGAAAAAATGTGAGTAGCTTTTGCAGTGCAAAAGCAACTCACATTTTTTCAGCAAAAAATATCAGAATATTGTATATTGAATCTGCTAAAACAGTTAACGAAATGACCCTTAACGAGCTAGTTAAGCTAACAACGCTTTGAACAACTGGGCCCAGGAGGTTGCGGGTTCTACATCCACTGGGTCAGCAACATTCTTTCATGGAGATTGATGAGAAATACTTTCAACAGTCATTCTCTCCCTTCTGCTGATTCAAGAAGGGCAGTTGTCAGTTTTCTGGTGAAAGAATGTGCACAATACTGGTTAACCACTTAAGGGACTAAGCCTGCCCAGTAAAAGTGTGGTTAGGTAAACTGACCGCACTCGACATAATTATTGGGTTGACTGGGCCGTAAAACCTCAACACAAGCAAACCGATAACATGTTTTCGGGAAAAATAAGAAAAATATTTAGCTGATACCCCTTCATACCTGGAGCTGCATATAAATGTGATCTTGACCCACCAAACTGGGTTTGGGGCGGCTATATAAAAATCATTTTGTTGCATTCTATCCCAACCCAAGCCATTGTTTCTCATAACTTTCGTTGTCTTTGGTGGATTGTTTTGACAGGTTGTGTTGGAGAAGTTATAAAATTCTTCAGTTTGCATGAATAATGGGTCCCTTTCAAACTTAGGAAATTGTCCAGTCCTGAAGAACCTTCACTGATAACTTTTGACTTTTGTTGTCCTTGAAGAATTTATTAAATTTGAAATAATTACTTAACCCTGGTCCTGCTGAACATGGATATACTCTGCCTTTGCAAACAGTGTAGATCCAGATCAGTTGGCTTCTTCAGAAGCCAACTGATCTGGATCTGCACTGTTTTCCATTAATTATGTGAATTTATATCAACAATCTGGATCAAGTAATCTGACTGGCTGAAAATTAGAAGTGGGTGTGGCATCTTAATTTATTCAGCATGACAAGGGTTAACTATTCTTTGAGAAACTTGTGACACATGTTCTGTTACTCTCTTATATGTTTCTTTTGGAATTTAGAAAATCCTGACAAACCAGAGTACTTGTTGAGTACAATGTATCTGATGACAATTCTGGGATAATTTTCTCCAGTTCTCCTCAAAAACATATGCTGTGGTACATTACAAGTGCCTGTCTAAGGTGCTTCTAGTGTGTGTCAGTATACAAGAAGTTTATTTCAAATTGCCGTCCCACATAGGAGGACCACATTCAGAGTTTAACATATAGAAAAGGAAGAAATTTAAATGATATACAACATATGTTTTTGTGAGGAAGTAAGAAAAACATTTATCTATCTGGGTACTCTCCTCAGCTAGAGATAGGATTTGTAGGCCAACTGTTTTCATGGAGAATAACTTAACCATTATCCCTCTATGGGCAAATTCAGCAGACCACAAATTTATGATATTTTTCTTACTTATTACACAAAAAAAGGCTATGACATTTTGTGCAAATTGTCTCCTAAGGAGACAGTTTGCATGAAATGTCAAAGCCTGATTTCTAGTAAAAATAAGAGAAATATTTCAAATTGTCGTCTGCTGAAATTTTTACACAGCATGCTAAGTGTTAAAGACGAAACATATGTTACTTCCTTTGTGTTACCTGCAACAGCTGATGGCTATTTAGAAATTTTACATGTTAACACTTAGCACTCTGGGTAAAATTTTCAGCAGACAACATATTGAAATTATTTTTCTTATTTTTCCTAGAAAACAGGAGTTGACATTTCATGCAGATGTCTCCAATGGAGACAATGTGCATGATCTCAATCCTGTTTTCTGTGAAAAATAAGAAAAATATCACCAGTTTGTTGTCTGCTGAATTAGCCAAGAGAGTGGTAAAATTTAACTTCCATCTTGAAACATTTGAAAATGAACAATGCATGGCTCCAGGTTAGGTTATAATTCTGGCAGTAATTAAAGTTAATTTTTGTGATTTTAGCACAAAATTGATATATGGGTATTCGTTCAAACCATTTTACCTAGGTTATCTCATTGAGTTCCAACATGATATCATCTGGCGCAGGACCATCATGAAAACATGCCTATATAATTTTGACCCCCTTAAACCCCACTTTATATAGTAAAACTGGGGTTTACAGGGGTAGAAATTATTATTCTTATTTTGCTAAGAAACAGATTGTGAGTACTCATTTGAACTGCCTCAGCAAGGCAGTTCTAATGAGTATCCACAATCTATGTTTTGAGCAGAAATATGAAAAATACCAGAAGTGTATATCTGAAAATTTTCCTTTTTTGGTTGTAAAATTTTCAATATATTTGAATAGGCATGTTTTCGTATTAAATGCAACAAAAATTGTCTTCTGCATTCTGCCCTGATCTGAAGTTGTGATCAACCCTTGTCAAGCCGAATAAATAAAGATGCCACACCCACTTCTAATTTTCAGCCAATCAGATTACTTGATCCAGATTGTGGATACAAATTCACATACTTAATGACAAACAGTGCAGATACAGATCAGTTGGCTTCTTCAACTGATCTGGATCTACACTGTTTGCAAAGACAGGATATATCCGGGGTCAGCAGGACAAGGGTTAACAAACTGCTTTATGAAAGAAATCTTCTTTATTTTTCCTGACAATAATGCCAACCATTTCATTTATTGTAAGGCCTTTTGTTTTCTTTGTCATATTGCCTTTTAAACAACCAGTTCCAAAACAAATTCTTAGCCCTTTATTCTCAAACCCCCCCTCCCCCCCCCCCCCCCCCCCAAAAAAAAAAAAAAAAAAAACACAAACCTTATGATCTGCTAATTTCTTATGTAGGCAAACTAAGGCTTGCCATTTGTAAATGAGCAACATCACATGAAAAGCTCTCTTTGCCAGAGCCCTAGATAAGAGTATCCAGGTACATATTTTTCTTATTTCTCCACAAAAACATATATCCCACAAAAATGTCAGTGAGGCACTTCTGATGAGTATTAACAACATACGTTTTCATGGAGAAATAAGAAAAATATCAATTTTTTTGGTTGTAAAAAAAAAATTGCCTTATCTACAACTATGGTGCATTATGGGGGCAACAAAGGCCTAGATTAGCATGCTTATTTCTGTAATCTGATCAGGGCCTTCACTGTCTACTGAACAAAGTCATTGGCTGCTGTAGAATGTCTACACAGGCAGGAAAGATGCTGTTGAGGTCGCACAGATGCTCATGATAGTCTGAAACTGCACAGTTTGATTATGCTCCAAAGACACCTTTTAACTTCAGCAAATCTTTGCAAAACATCTGAATAGTGGGCAGTTGTATTAATGATGACTGAACAGCTGACAGAGAGAAAATGTGTTATTTAAGGCTTAGCGTTCGGGGTAAAAATTTCAGCCGACGCCATTTTGAAATTTTTTTTTTATTATTTTATTTTCCTCCTAGGGTGAGAAGGACTTATTGTTTTTGGTGCAAATTCCATTGGGGTTAGCATTTACGTCGGCATTGGCGACGGGAGCGTCACTATTTTTTGTCTGTACAATATCTTGTGAACCAGTGGTTGGATTCTTACTAAATTTGCATGGATATATAATTGGGACATAACAAAGAACTAATTAGATTTGGTGACCTTGGCCTAATTTTTAAGGTCACAGCAGTAAAACAACAGAAAATTCTGTGACACTTTCTTGTCTGCACAATATCTTTTGAACCAGTGGTTGGATTCTTACCAAATTTTCATGAATATATATATAATTGGGACATAACAATGAATTGATTAGATTTTGATGACCTTGAACTAATTTTTAAGGTCACAGCAGTAGAAAAACTGAAAATTCACGGTGGGGGAGGGAGGGGGGGAAGGGGGCGGGACATCTGTTTTCTCTGAAAACACCGTTACTAGTTCTTATATTTTCCAAGAAAATAGGCTTTGACATTTCATTCAAATTCAGACAATTCTGAGGAGACAATGCATGAAATGTTAAAACCTATTTTCTGGGAAAAATAAGGAGAATTTAATCAATTTGTTGTCTGCTGAATATGTCCAGGGAGTGTGAAGGGTTAAAGTGATTAGGATTCTCTGACAGAGTCTTTCAAAGCTGAAAGTTTAGAGAACAGTTGTGATCATTGGAAATTAAAGTGTAAATACATATCTTCAACAAAAAAAAAAGTTACAGTTGTATATGATAATAGTTATTTTGGCAGTGATATTTCATTTGTTATTCCGATAATTATGGAGGAATGGATTATATACACCTAAAATGCAAGCTTTTCGTTGTTTTGGGCCTTTGTTAGTAAGTATGGGAATGAATATATTGTATCCGTCCAAGGTTCCTAGCTTGTGCATTAATTTCATCAAGTGGCCACCTGGAGTTAGTGTTTTCATTTTAAAAACATTTCATAAGTAATTCCAAATGGTCATATGCTTTCTAAGTAATTCCAAATAGCCATAAGTTTTCTAAGTAATTCTAGATGGCCATAAGCTTTCTAAGAAATTCCAAATGGCCAAAACTTTTCTAAGTAATTCCATATGGCCATAAGTTTTCGAAGTGATTCCAAATGGTTATAAGGTAAGTGATTCCAAATGGCAATAATCTAAATTATTCCAAATGGTATTACGCTTTCTAAGAAATTCCAAATGACCATCAGCTTTCTAATAATCTAAGTAATTCCAAATGCCAGTAATAGTTCTAAGTAATTCCAAATGTTTTTTTTTGCTTCTAAGTAATTCCAAAAGGCCATCAGCTTTCTATGTAATTCCAAATGGCAATGATCTTTCTAAGTAATTCCAAATGGCCAAATTTTTTTTGGTAATTCCAAATGACCATAAGTTTTCTTAGTAATTTCAAATGGCCAGAAGTTTTCTGTACAATTTATTTGGTCAGAAAAGTCTGGTCATATAGGGTGTGGATCAGTTGATAATGACCAGCAACTATATTTTACTTAATCATCAAATTATCAACCCATCTCCCATTATCCACCACTTGTCCTGTCTGAAGCAGACAAAAACCTTTATTGTACATTGAAACTATTTTTTTTTTATTCAAGGAATAAAACTGTCAGCAATCAATGTTTTGTTGTTAAATTAATTGCCTAAACAAGCCTCAGAAAATATTTTGACTTAGTGTCTTGGCTATATCTTGGCTTACTTCAGTCTACACTGTTATACATCTGTAGCAGTCTTTCCCAGTCTCACATTTATTCCTCACCACTCAACCCCTTCCACTGCCCCTGAAAATAAAAAGTAATGAAATTTATTTTAATGATTAAATAAATAAAATTACCTTGAGTTTGTACTGATCAAATGCTTTGGTACTAAAATGGCCATAAGGTTAACACTTGTCCTGCTGAACCCAGATATACCCTGCCTTTGCAAACAGTGTAGATCCAGATCAGTTGGCTTCTGAAGAAGCCAACTGATCTGGATCTGCACTGTTTGCCTTTAAGTATGTGAATTTATAGCAAAGGTTCAGATCAAGTAATCTGATTGATTGAAAATTAGAAGTGGGCGTGGCATCTTAATTTATTCAGCATGACAAGGGTTAAATGGCCTTACCCCAAATGATCATAAGATATTTCAGGGTTACTCCCTTCCATCTACTGTCTTGAAAATAAAGCTATGAAAGAGTATAATCCATTATGCTTAGCATCGAAAAGATGGACATTTGCAAACAGTGTGAACTGAGATCAGACATGGCATCTGATCAGAGTCTACATTGACAGAGATGAGCAGTTTAAAAGAGCAGAAACATTTAAGATAGTTTCTGTATCAGACCCCATTAATCATTAAAAGTGCCATTCTAAAAACCATTTTTGCTATTTTTTTTTTTTTTTTGAGAAAATAAGCCTAGGCATTTTATGAATTATCTGCCTAGCACAATTCACATAATATAAATGTCAAGCCTTATTTTCTCAGAAACAACAACAACAACAAACTTTACAATGTTGTCAGTTACAATACTTTTGTCGTGATTAGCTCTTTAAAGGTTATTTAGACATATAACCCTTCTGACTAGCATGATAGAAGAACCCTTAGAAAGTCAGAAGAATGCCCAGTTATGATGACAGGTCCCTAGGCACCACTGAATGAATCATTAAGCAAAGAAGTTTACAAGACTGCAAAGATGTATAGCACAATGGCTGCTGGGATGAAAGTTTTATCAACATTAAACCATCTTAACCCTTGTCCTGCTGAATAAATTGAGATGCCAAATCCACTTCTGATTTTTAGCCAATCAGATTACATGATCCAGGTTGTTGCTATAAATTCACATACTATATGGCAAACAGTGCAGATCCAGTTCAGAAGCCAACTGATCTGGATCTACACTGTTTGCAAAGGCAGGGATATGCGGGTTCAGCAGGACAAGGATTAAATTGCACTTAATTGGGCTTTGAAGTCTTTACCATCCTGGGTTGAACACTTTGATGTTGTGGTGTCTTAGTGTTTCACATTGTATACATTTTTTTTGTTTTTTGTTTTTATCTTTATTTGATTATTTTACTGGATTATTTTTACTTCTTGGCTGAGCTTCTGTAGTGGCAGTATATTTAATTTTTGTTTCCCATTTCATCACAAATACATGCCTATATAGTTTTGACCCCCTTAAACCCCACTTTTATACAGTAAAACTGGGGTTTACTGGGGTATACATTAATTGTCATATTTCTGCTCAGAAACATAGATTGTGGGTACTTGTTAGAACTGCCTTGCTGAGGCAGTTCTAACGAGTACCCACAATCTATGTTTTGAGCAGAAATATGACAACTACCAGGATTTTTTCATCTGAAAGTTTTCATTTTGTCTGAAAGTTTTCATTCATTCATCTGAAAGTTTTCATTTTGTGGTGGTAAAATTCTCAATATACGTATTTGAATAGGTGTGTTTTTGAAATCTTAATGCTTAGAATTACTTACAAGAAATGCTGGATTTTCTAAATATGGAATCTAGCTTTTAATATGGAATTTGGGAATCACTTGGATATTGTTAGATATCTGAAATCCAAGTTCTGTTTGCAATACATGTAGTGAATGGCAAGACCTGGATATTTAGTGGAAAACAGATCAAAAACATATCAAGATAAAATAAGAAAGAGAAAAATTAGAATATTTGAAATTTCAGAGGAGGTTATTGTACAGGTTCGATGGATCTTTAACATACTGTAGAATCTGTGTGATGTTTAACTGTGAAAAGCCCCAAATATTAAGATATTTTTATGAAAGCTACAATGTAAGTGATCTTTTTATCCCCAAGCCTTTTCAAAAAAGTGATGGGGATATTGTGAACGCCTCTGTTCGTCCAATCGTCATGCTATCTCCTCCTAAACTACTGGGGGGAATTTAACCAAACTTTGCTACATGACTTTGGCTCATGGTAAGGGTGTGTAAGAGCAACATTATTTTTCCATCCGTCCATCTGTCCGGCCATCCTTCTGGCATCTCTCTGGCATCGGTCCATCTGTTCATCATACTATCTCCTCCAACCATATTTATTTGGTTATAAGACAAGGGCTTATTCTTCCAAAATCAGTCATGTGTTACAATTCAACTATAAAATGGGGTTTTCTCTTCCAAAACAATCCAAAAGATCAAGCTCTAGATCTTTGAGATTGTTTTGGAATGGAAAACATCCGTCTTGTAATGTGTTATATAACAGGGTGTTCAATTATTTTAAACGTCATGTTTACTATGTTTCCATAAATAGCTTTATTTACTATGTTTCCAAAAATAACTTTCTGGAACAACATGTTTACAATAACATGTTGTTTATGTTCTTGATTCTAGACTGAGTTATTTTTGGCATATCATAGAATATTTGGAAGTTTCTTGAAGGAACCTGGAAAATAAGGGCTGCTTGTAGTAAATTCTTTTTCTAGAACGTTCTTTGATATTATATAAGGAGAAAAGATTTTCATCTGGGCATCTTTGTATACTTTCACTGAAAATTATTCTATACTGGATTACTTTAATATTTTATTCATTTTGGACTTAAATTCTGAATTCAGGAACTTTTAATTGTGGGATCAGAAACTGTTATTCAAAGGATTTGTTTTATAAATTCTCGTGGATTATTTCAGAGGGTCTTTGTGACATAAACTTGAAAGGTACTGTCTACTTACATTCTTTTGTTTTGAATCTTGTCTCATTTTTTTTGTGAATAAATATTGTTAGTATTTTAAAGCTTGTTGCTGGTTTCACTTTCATTTCTTTCTCGTTACGCTTGGCTCGTAACAAATGGTAGACATATGGTAAACCGCTGGGTGGACTTTACCAAACTTGCTACGGGCCCCCGTAGCCTAGTGGATAAGAGAGTTGACTCTTGATCCATTAGGTTTCTCACCGCTGTGGTTTGAGCCTGGCTCGGGTCATATGTGGGAAAGCCAAGTTCTGCTTACGGATGGTCAGGTGGTTTTTCTCCGGGTTCTCCGGTTTTCGCCCACCTTCGATGAACGATCGGCTCGATATAAGTGAAATATTCTTGAAAGGGCCGTAAAACCCAAATAAAAAAAAAAAAAAAAAAAAAAAAAAAAAAAAAAAAACTTGCTACATGACTTCTCCTCATGGTAAGGGTGTGCAAGAGCAACATTATTTTTCTGTCCATCAGTCTGTCAGGCATCAATCACGCTATCTCCTAAACCACTGGGAGGAATTAACCCAAACTGTAGCTTCCCTGGGTGGAAGGGTGCGCGAGAGCAACTTTTTTTTTTTTCAATCTGTCCATCCATCTGTCAGTCCATCACACTATCCCCTCCTAAATCACTGAGTGGAATATAACTTAACTTGCTACATGACTTCCCCACATGGAAAGGCTGTGTTAGAGCAACATTATTTTCACTTCCGTCTGCTTAGTGGTGAAAGCGTGGTGATTTGTGATGATGTGCCATGGACTTTGCAATCTAGTTTAAAAACTTAATCAGTACCATATAGTACTGCAGGCAGAATCTGGATTTCAGGAATTTAGTTATGTCATAAGTAATTTCCATATTCTTTGTTTTAAGTTATATTCCATATTTTGAAACATAGTGTTAAGAAGTGCTTCGAAATTAGCTGCTCGCATTCCGACAGTATATAAGCAGAATTAGAATATTATATAAATGGATTAATCTTTAGCATGAAACTTTACCATTTGGCTTTTTGGTTTTGTATCTTTATATCCCAACACACAGTAACAATGGGATATCATATCTTATACCTCTCTGATACAATACTTTTGTAATATGCTGCCATGTGGTGTTGGCATGATATGATGTACTACAGATAGATGGCTGGACACTCAAAGATCTACATGAAAATCATATAGATATCATCTATCATTCATCCATCCCATGTATGTTACTTGTGGATCATTTCAGGAATAGTATAGACTAATGTTAGTGTTTGAAATTATAGGTTTTTGAAATTTTGAAGGTATTTGAAATTTGAAGGTATTTAACCCTTGTCCTGCTGAATGAATTAAGATACCAAGCCCATTTCTAATTTTCAGCCAATCAGATTATTTGATCCTGGATTTTGATACATATTCACATACTGAATGACAAACAGTGACAAACTGAAGAAGCCAACTGATCTGGATCTACACTGTTTGCAAAAGCAGGGTATATCCGGGTTCAGCAGGACAAGGGTTAAAATTTTAAGTTTGTTTCCCATCTTTACCAGCTTGGTGGGAAAAATAAACACAACTTATTTATGGTAAATGTCCTAAAATTTCAAATATTTTTTGGGCTTAGAATTTGCTTTTTGTGCAGTGTTTCTTAAAATACTTAGTGGAATGGCAAACAGTGCAGACCCTGATCAAACTGCTCCTTCAGGATCTGGATCTGCACTGTTTGTATATGCTGTTTTTTCAGAAACTTTGGTGTACGAAATTATAGGACAGAACATTTACCATATACTGTTTTTGTATTTTTATTTATTTGGTAATAATTTTTTAAGCATATACATAGTTTTTGTCCCAATGTTTTCATGTTGTGTGATATAGGGTATGTACTATCAGTTTGTTCACCAGATATAGGGGCTTGCTTATTGGTTTTAGTATTTAGCATGAACTTCACGTTCTTGCTTTGTAAAATGTCAAATACAAAGTGTTGTGGTGAATGTTATTTTTTCATTTTCACTTCTTGCTGTTTTATCACCTTGTGTGATTTGTCTTTGAAGCTTTCTTTAACCTTGAATTTTTTTTTTCTTTCGTCAGCATGAAAAATCAAAGGGCTGAATAGCCCTGAAATGACAGATTCTGTGAGAAACTAATACATTCCAGAAAATCATTTTGCCCTTCATTTAAGCTTGTGAAGCTTCCTCGTCGAAAAAAAGAGAAAAAAAAACCGAGCTTCAGCGAACAACAAAGGCGCTGATCAGTCTGTGCGGACGCGCAGACTGATCTGCGCCTTTGTTGTTTGCACATGTATTAAAGCGAGTTTTCTCAGCGGCTCATATGGAGACTTGAACCATAGATCAAGCACAAATCGCACTGCTTTTTGGTTGGTATCTATTCAGTGGCGTACTAATATACACACATGGTCTACTTTTTTGCGCGGATTAATACAAAGTTCAACAGAAGTCAAAGACACTGTCTCTAAAACCGTGCGTCGCAACGAAGAATGACAGATAGAATCTGTCATTAAAAATCATTCAATACATGCACATATTTTTTTTATGGACTGAACATCATAAACTCTGTATATATCATTCAGGTGGTAAATATTTTTCTTATTCCTCGATGAAAACATATGTTGTGGGTACTTATTAGAAGTACCTCATCGAGGTTCTACAAATGAATATCATAGCATATGTTTTCATCAAGAAATAAAGAAAATATGAAAGCTTTTTAGTTGAAAAAAGTTCCTTATCAGGAGCAATGAATGAATTGTTCAAAAAATTTTGTTCAAATTTCTAAAACTTTGATGGGGTAGTTTTAGTATAGGATTTTATTTACTTGCTATAATAAGAACTCATTCACATTTGAATTTTATAAATTTACAGACTAGATATTTTTGGGAATAGGACTGTTGCTTGAAAATTTCAAAACTCTGTCTTTACCCAGAATTTCAGACACATGCCTGAGCAAACAGTATAGAACCAGATCAAACTATTTCTTTTGTTTCATCAGGATCTGCACTGTTTGTCAATCAGCTGGCAGAGTTTTACTCATAACTTGGGCCCAGTTGTTCAAAGCGTCGTTAGCTTAACAAGCTCGTTAAGGGTCATTTCGTTAATTATTTTAGCGGATTCAATATTCTTATATTTTTTGCTAAAAAAATGTGAGTAACTTTTGCACCCCAAAAGCTACTCACATTTTTTCAGCAAAAAATTTCAACATATTTGCGTATCACTTGATGTAAATTTTAATGAATCGTTAACTAACAACATCGTTAGTTTTGAACAACTGGGCCCTGGTAGTCAAATGAATTATTTCAAATTTGGAATACTCTGTTTACTGTATACTGTATTGGGACATCTTAACTCCTACTACTGTGCTTTCGACATCTTTCAGGTGATCGTTTTTCTTTGATGCTTTACACATAAGAAGTAAATTTGCAAACTTTTGTCATGATTTAACGCAAAACCATTTGCCGTAACTACTTATGCACAAAAAGTTTTATTCTAGTCATTGGTTTTTGAAAAATCAAATATTTTCACTTTTTCCCATAGTAAAAATGAATGCAAATTATGCAGGAATCTGTAGGGTAGGTAAATTGGAGGCAGATTTTCAACAAGTTCCGCTTGTTCAATTTTACCGAAATTTTCACAGTATTGTTGTGAAACATTAATTAATAATTCAAATTTAGCAAAGAAAAGTAAAAAAATATTTTCTTAGACAAAAATTAAAAAAATCACTTAACTATAGAAATTGCATAGGCCAGACTAATTTTTGACCATAAATTATTGTAGGGTAAATATTTGAGAACAAAACACAGAAATAGAAAAGACAAATGGTTTCTGATAAGATATGGTCAATCAGACCAAAACACTTTCATTTGAAATAAAACGCCAAAGAAAGGTCTTTCCAAGAGATGTCGAAAGGACAGTTGTCCTGAAATTTGAAAGGTCCATTTTACTATTTCTTGATGTTCTTAAAACTGCTGGATGAGTGGCAAACAGTATACCGTATTTACCCTAAGTATTCGGACACCTCAATTCCTTACCATATATGTTCTAAAATTTGAACCAGTACAATTCACTACCCGATGTTGTGTCTAAAAATTGCTGGATGAGTGGCAAACTGTAGACCCAGATGAGACGCCGCGTTCTGCGGCGTCTCATCTGGGTCTAAACTGTTTGCTCAGGCCTGTCTGTCCGAATACATATGGTAAATACGGTAGACCTGACTACTGTCATTTCAACATCACTTGGAAAGATGTTGTTTGCTTGTCGTTATATTTTGAATAAAAATATTTTGTTCTGATTGACCGTATCTCATCTGAAACCATTTGTCTTTTCTGTTTCTGTGTTTTGTTCTTGAAAATTTTCCCTAAAATTAAATTTATGGGCACAAATTGGTCTGACTTATGCAATTTCTGTAGTAAAGTGATATTTTGGAATTTTTGTGTAAGACAATATTTTTTACTTTTCTTTGCTGAATTCGAATTACTATATATGATTAAGTGTTTCACAACATTACTGTGAAAATTTCAGAAATATTGAACCAGCGAAACTTGTTGAAAAATTGCCTCCCAAGTTCCCTACCCTACAGATTTCTGCATAATTGGCATTCGTTTTTAATATGGGGAAACGTGAAACGGTTTGATTTTTTAAAAACCAATGACTAGAATAAAACTATTTATGCATAGGTAGTTACGACAAATGGTTTTGCATTAAATCATGGCAAAAGTTTGCAAATTTACTTCTTCTGTGTAAAGCGCCAAACAAAAAAGGATTTTCTGAAGGATGTTGAAAGCACAGTTGAGGGTTAATATGCTTATGAGAAATATGGTGTCAGAATATTTAGGGTTATAAGAAATTATTTCTAATATTTCTTTTGTTGTGTTCAAGCAGAATCATGTCATAGAACATTACTTCCATATTCCAGAAGTTGTGATTTATAACTTAGAAAATTTCTCAGCCTTTTTCATTTGAAATAAAAGACAATAAAATTCTCTCTTTTGAAATTACAGGAAAAGACCCATAATTGTCATGGATTATTAAGTTATAGATTTCAAGAATGCTACCTTAAATCTTTTCGCTCTGTAGAGGTAAACTTTTGGGACTTTGTTTTTTTCAAGTCATCATTTGGTAATGGCCATCATGCAGTGGGTTCATGTAGGAATGTTGACTGACAGTTAGCGTTTTGGGTTAGTTACTTAATTTAGATTGGTTGTCATGATCACAGGGTTTTTTCAACCTGTTATTTTTTTATCCATGCTGCATGTTATTATGGAAGTTATGGAAAAAAGTTAGCCATTTTCTTCAGTCTTTTTGGACACCCTTTCATAAAAATGTTACTGTAACCACAAAAGCAATCTTTCCTCAGTGGACAAGACAGAAAAAAGCAAAAAAAAAAGAAAAAAAAAAAAACAACAAAAAAACAACAAAAAAACATGTAAAACCTTGCAAGAAAATGGCTCTCATTAACTATTAGCGCATTCTGGCAAATTCAGCAAAGGACAGACTCAGAAATTAGGGTTTGACATTTCATGAAAATTTTTAAATCTTATTTTCTGGGAAAGTAACTAAAGATTTGCATGAAATGTCAAACCTTATATTTTAGGGAAAATTAAGAAAAATAATTGAACATGTCATCTGCTGAAATTTTTACCCAGCAAGCTTAGCGTTGAATAAATTTTGAAATTGCATTTGCCAGTAGTTTGAAATAGTAAGGCCTTGTGATCTGGCGGAAGATAAGTTTTGTTTCCTTCACATAAAACGTATTGGGACTTGGAGGTGAATGGATACACCACAAAAGGGAGCCGTCCGAGCTGAAAGTTTTCACATCCTGTTGCAAAGGACCACCACTCCAACAGAAGAGAATTTGCTTTAGTGGTATAATAAAATATGTATCCCTTCTCAAAAAGGGGAAGTGTCTGGTTGACCGAGTGGGTAGGGCTCCCAACTTAGGATCTTGAGGTTGTGGGTTAGAATCCTGCTGGAGGCAGAATTCAGATCACCGTTCATTATCACCCTTTCATCATCCCGATATGATGAGAATCTCCTTTAGAGGTGTATCCATTCATCATAGTCTGTTGATTTATAAAACATTAGTGAATGACTTCTGATAATAAAACAGTATTTAATATGATAAATACATGTGTATTTAGGCTACAAAATCAGTTCATACATGTTACAGGTAAATAATATATTAACCCTTGTCCTGCTGAATAAATAAAGAGGCCATGCCCAATTCTAATTTTCAACCAATCAGATTACTTGATCCAGATTGTTGATATAAATTCACATACTTAATGGCAAACAGTGCAGATCTAGATCAGTTGGCTTCTTCAGAAGCCAACTGATCTGGATCTACACTGTTTGCAAAGGCAGGGTATATCTGGGTTCAGCAGGACAAGGGTTAATCAGATATGATTATGATGATTGAAAAGTCATTGAACAAATTTTTGCCTCTCAGTATATTCATGTAGTTGGACAGACAGGGCTGTGCAAATAGTGTAAAACCAGATCGAATGCTACACAATGTGGTGTCTGATCAAGGTCTGCGCTGATTCACATTCTTCTACCAGTATTTTTATATATTACCATGTGGCTAAATGAAGTTGTTAAATTTTAGGACAAGTATTGTAAGGAGGAAAGTTGTCCAAATATTTAACACTTTGCATGCTGGGTAAACATTTCAGCAGACGACATTTTGAAATATTTTTCTTATTTTTTTATTTTTCCTAGAAAATAAGATATGACACTTTATGCAAATTGTCTCCTCAGGAGACAATTTGCATGAAGTGTCAGATTTTATTTTCTGGGAAAAATAAGAAAAAATATCCCCTATTTGCCGTCTGCGGAATGTGCCCATAGCATGGTAAGTGTTAAGTTAATTTAACCGTAATTATGATAATCATGGTTCTGGTAAGCCTAGTATTCAGAAAAATACTATATAAATATTCAAACATTTAACCAGTTGTAATGGGGAGACCTGTAAAAGGGTAATTGGCAAACAGTGGAGACCCAGATCAGACGCCGCAGAATGCGGCATCTGATCAGGATGTCCACTGTTTGCAAATAGTTTGGAAATTTTTCTCTAGGAATATGTAAATCTCAAAGCTGGACGTACTTAAAATTGAAATTGGACTCTTCCAATATATAGTGTGGGAGAGTCTATTCGGTATACAATGGGTTAAATTCCTTACCTTACTTGTCCTAAAGTTTGACCATGACCATTTTGCCATGTGTCTAAACTACTACTGGATGAGTGACAAACATACTGTGTAGACACATTGTGCTCGCCGGCCTCGGTGGCTCAGTTGGATGCGACCTCCTGGATGCGACCAGGAGGTCGCGGGTTCAACCCCCGCCGAGGTTGGCAGCATTCTTTCGTGGAGATTGATCATGAAATATTTTCTACGGTCATTCTCTCCCTTCCGCTGATTCAAGAAGGGCAGTTGTCAGTTTCTGGTGAAAGAATGTACACAATACTGGTTAACCGCTTAGAGGACTAAGCCTGCCCAGTAAACGTGTGATTAGGTAAACTGACCGCGCTCGACATGACCCCATTTGGTTGACTGGACCGTAAAACCTTAACACCAACAAACACATTCTGCTCACTTTCTCTTGCCCACCTGCCTGTCCTGATACTTAAATACTGATCTTCTTCTGCATTTCTGAAGGGTAAATACAGTAATTTAGTAATAATTTATGCATAGATTTACTAACAAGCAGTTTGGATAAAGATGCATCTCTTTACAAGTTCAAATCCCACTCTGGTCAGACTCTAATTGTAATGTCCTATGTCCTACCTTTACACCATGAAAATTTTTTGTACAATTATTGGGGATAATTTAAGTTTTATTTGTGTCCAGATTAGAGGGTTGAGTCAGGAGAATTTTTTTTAAAATGTTATACATTTGGTATTTTCTTATAATTTAATCTGCATGTCTAGGTTTCAAGTATTGGATATTTTTATAGCTCCAGATAAGGTGCTTTTTTCGACCAAAAAAGTATTGATATTTTTCTTATTTCTTCAGAAAAAAACAACATGTTTTGTGGGTACTCATTAGATGCGCCTCTGCACTGCTAATGAGTACCCACAACATATGTATTTGTGGAGAAAAAAGAAAAATATTTACCTGATACCTTCTCTTATTTAGAGCTGGGTTTCTTGTTTACATTACAGATAAAAAATAGATGTTATGGGATGATGGGATGATATACATATGAGTACATGTAATGGTGACAGTTACAGATATATATTTACAGTTGTTTTCTCTTTACCTTTATCCTGCATAATTTTTATATTAGCTGTCTTTTAAAATTGTTTTTTTTTTTCTTTTTTCTATTTTTTATACCCCGTCACACAATAGTGGTAGGGTATTATGGTTTCACGTTGGACGTCCGTGTGTCCGTCCGTCCATCCCTTTTTCATTTCTGGAAGAAAACTTGCGTAAACATCAATGGATTTTCACCAAACTTGGTATGTGCATTGATATTGTGGAGATCTGGTTTGGGATTGCTAATGGGCAAATTTCGTCAAATTTTTACGGAGTTATCTGCCCGAGACATGCCCATTTTTTCGTTCAGGACAAGAACTTGAGTAAATATGAAGGGATTTTAACCACAGCTATATGCATTGACATTAAGGAGACCTGGTTTGGGATTACTAATGGGCAAATTTTGTCAAATTTTTACGGAGTTATCTGCCCGAGACACACCCATATTTTCGTTTCCGGACGATAACTTGAGTAAATAACAAGGGATTTTAACCAAACTTGCTATATATATAGACATTAAGGAGATCTGGTATGGATTGCTAATGGGCAAATTTCCGTCAAATTTTTACGGAGTTACCTGCCCGAGACACGCCCATATTTTCGTTTCCAGACGATAACTTGAGTAAATAACAAGGCCTTTTAACCAAACTTGCTACATGCATTGATATTATCAAAGATCTGGTTTAGGATTGTTATCTGTCCATTGATATTATCAAGATCTGGTTTAGGATTGTTATCTGTCCTTCCGTCATTTTCTTTCCAGACATTTTCGCAATGATAACTTTAATACATAAACAAATAATTGCTATGGCGCAAGTGGCATCTTGCTATGGCGGGGTATTATGCTTGCGGCACTTTTATTTTCCCCAAGAAAATAAGACTTAAGTTAAATCCTTTGGAGAAAAGGGTCAGATGGTTGTGCAGTTAGCGCTCCTGACTCCAAATCAGAAGGTCCCGGGTTCAAATCCCGCTAGATGTAGTATTCAGCTCAGTTGACGGTACAGCGCTATATTGCACAGAGCCTTTCATTATCATCCCTTCAGTGGCCTTCATCATCTCGATATGACTTAAATAATGTTAAAAGGGATGTAAAACACTGAGGCAGTTGGGGTTGGGGGGGGGGGGGGGGGGAGCGGAGGGGTGTAAAGAATGAGAAAATATCATTGATATGTGAGCTGAAACCTGAGTAATTTACCCTAAATATTGGGACACTATAACTCCTTACTATGGGGGTGGTTGGGTGTTGCGAAGGTGTCGTGTATCTTGCCCCACCGGGGCATCCAACTGATATTGGCTTACAGTTGGGCAAGGCCTGCTATCCTTGCAGCAGGTAGGGATAGAGGGGGAATGTTTTTATTTCTTCTGTTTCTTCACTTTCACTCCTGTTCCTCTTTCTTCCCTGTCCCCCTCTTCCATTTCCTCTACTTATCTCTTCTATCTCTTTTCTCCCTTTTTCTGGGAGACGACACAAAATAACCCACGAGGGTTGACTTGTTGTTAAACCCCGACACAATAAAAGAAAACAACTCCTTACCATACTTGTCCTAAAATTTGAAAAAGTCTATTTTACTACCTGTTGATGTGTCTAAAATCTTCATTACGAAAACATGCCTATATAATTTTGACCCCCTTAAACCCCACTTTTATATAGTAAAACTTGGGTTTACAGGGGTATACATTATTTTTCTTATTTCTGCTCAAAAACATAGATTGTGGGTGCTCGTTAGAACTGCCTCGTTGAGGCGGTTCTAACGAGTACCCACAATCTATGCTTTGAGCAGAATTGTGAAAATTATCAGAATTTTTTATCTGAAATTTTTCATTTTTTGGTGGTAAAATTTTCAGTATATTTGAATAGGCATGTTTTCGTAATGTGCTGGACAAGTGCAAAACAGTGTTGACTCTGGGTCTACACTGTTTGCTCAGGCCTCCTGCCCCAATATTCAGGGTTATTATGGTAAATACACTACAACCTCTTTATAACACGGTTCGTTATAACATGGTTTTGGATATAACACGGTTCAAAGATGGATCCCAAAAATGTATAGATTATATTGAAAAATGACCATAAATGGTCATTTTTCAATATAATCTATGCATTTTTGTTTGGATATAACACGGTTGTTTAACTAACATGGTTTATGATATGGACCCCAACAATAGTGTTATAAAGAGGTTGTGGTGTATACTTTTATATATCTTGAGTAACCTGACTGCCTGAAGGGTGCCCAGGGATGACTAAGCAAATACAAGTAGATATACAGACTGATCTGAGTCATGACTGCAGATATTTTTCCTTGTGTTGTGATTTATGTCCTCATTTCCTCATCAGGGTATTATGGGCTGAAACAAGTAAATACGAGTCATATCAGGGAATATCACATAGCTCCATAGGTCTAGAGAAAAGGAGGTATCCGGAAAACATTTTTTTTTATTTTTTTATTTCACCATGAAAACATGAGGTGCTTCTAATGAGTAATACAACATTTGATTTCACAGAGAAATAAAAAAAAAAAAAAAAAATATCAACATTTTTTGGTTGCAAAATAAGCACCTTATCTGGATCTATGTTTGTTTACACTGCTCTCTCTACCATAATTAGCTCTTTATTTTTCCATCCGAAAAAGTACTGATATATTTCTTTTTACTCCACAAAAACGTGTACTTACAGAAGTACCTCACTGAGGCACTTCTAATGAGTACCTACAACATTTGTTTTTATGGACAAATAAAAAAAAAAAATAAAAAAAACTTTTAAGTGGAATCTGGAGCTAGACCTTAAGTATTTGGACACCTAAACTCCTTACCAAACTTATTCTGAAATTTGAAAATGTCCATTTTGCCCACCTGATCAGGTGTTTAAAATGTTGTGACAGAATGGCAGACAGTGTAGACCCTGATCAGAGCAGTGTGCCTGCATTGTTTGCTCAGACCTGTGTGTCTGCTATTTAGGTAAATACTATATATAGACTTAGGTAATAGGAGCGAACAGGCAAATATTTTTCTTTTTTCTCCAGGAGGTACACATTAGAAGTGTCTCCCTCTCACAGAGGTGCATCTATCTACACACACACAGTATTAAAACTTCCTGGAGAAATACCGTAAGAACCCTAAGTATTTGGACAGATATGCCTTTACGAACAGTGTAGATCCAGATCAGACCCACAGAATGCAGGTATGATCAGGGTCTACACTGTTTGCAATACATCTAGCAATATTTTAAACACATCAACAGGTAATAGAATGAACTACCATATTCGACCTAATTACCGCACTGTGCACTTAGGTTTTTCAAAATTACTGGGAACACTCAGTTGTGGTAAAATATGTAGGTACCTAT
The DNA here is from genome assembly GCA_964016985.1 of Anodontia alba. Taxonomy (NCBI): domain Eukaryota; kingdom Metazoa; phylum Mollusca; class Bivalvia; order Lucinida; family Lucinidae; genus Anodontia; species Anodontia alba. The sequence continues at coordinate 10,963,210 of OZ024833.1, forward strand.
TAAGGGTACATTTAAAAAAAAAATCAGAAAAGGATGTATTTGATGATATGTGATTTTTTGTCTGGTTTTCTTTATAAAGGCATATGTTGTGGGTACTCATGTGAATTGCATCGACAAGTCGATGCAATTCAAATGAGTATGCAACACAAAGGCATATGTTGTGGGTACTCATTTGAATTGCATCGACAAGGCGATGCAATTCAAATGAGTACGCACAACATATGCCTTTACAAAGAAGTAGACAAAAAGTACACTGGCTGTAATCTGAAGACTACGGAATTGCTTGACTGTGCGCTTATAGGGGTATTTGCGGTAATTAGGTCAAATACGGTATTCCAAATTTTAGGAGAAGTATGGTAAGTAGATAAAGGCCCCATATATTCCTCAAAAATAGACACTTTTTTATCCAAGAAAGGTTTAATAAATTGATATATATAGTATTAATACTATTATAAAAAGTGGTATCTGACAGCCTGTAAAATTTCATTTAGTTTGATATTTTATTGTATCTCTGAATTAATGTTGGCAACATTAATTCAGAGATACCATAAAAAAATAATTTCATTTCAAGAATGAAAGACTAACTGAAATTTTACAGGCTGTCAGGTGCCACATTTTATGATTGTATTAATACCATATATAAATTAATCAGACCTTTCTTGGATAATAAAATGTCTATTGATATTGAGCCTTTAACCCTTGTCCTGCTGAATAAATTAAGATGCCACATCCATTTCTAATTTTCAGTCAGTCAGATTACTTGATCCAGGGTGTTGATATAAATTCACATACTTAATGGCAAACAGTGCAGATCCAGATCAGTTGGCTTCTTTAGAAGCCAACTGATCTGGATCTACACAGTTTGCAAAGGCAGGATATATCCGGGTTCAGCAGGACAAGGGTTAAGTTACTTAGGGTTATTATGGTAAGAAAAATATCAATACTTTTAGGTTAAAATAAGCACCTTATCTGGAGCTCTGAATTCCAGTCATGAGGGATATCTAGCTTCTTATTCTTTTACACAAAAACACATATTTGGAATACTCATTAGAATGTTCATATAGAGGTAATTCTGAAGAGTATCCATAACATCGTTTTCATTGAAAAAGCAAGAAAATTCTTTATCTATGATACATGTATATGTTCTAAAACTGTCTTTATAGCGATAATGTATATGTATATTTCTCTGTCTTATTTCTACATATACCCATATCTTGTGGATTATTGTTGCATTAGGTCAATAGCTTCGTACCGGGAAGTCCAAAATACAAAGTTACCCATCCCAGATTAAAAAGCACTGATTTGGCTTAATGCCTAGCACTCTGGGTAAAAATTTCAGCAGACGACATACTGAAATATTTTTCTGATTTTTTCCAGAAAACAGGTTTTGACATTTCATGCAACTGGAGACAATTTGCATGATATGTCAAATCATATTTTTAGGGAAAATAAGAAAAATATCACCAATGCATCATCTGCTGAATTAGGAGGGTAACTACACTACAACCTCTTTATAACACGGTTCGTTATACCACGGTTTTGGATATAACATGGTTCAAAGGTGGATCCCAAAAATGTATAGCTTATATTGAAAAATGACCATAAATGGTCATTTTTCAATATAATCTATACATTTTTGTTTGGATATAACACGGTTGTTTAACTAACACGGTTTATGCTATGGACCCAAACAATAGTGTTATAAAGAGGTTGTGGTGTACTTGTAGATAAATGTCCCCATGTAGATTGATCAAGTGAAATTAGGGTGATGAAAAGCAGGGGAAGTGAATAGCTAGAAGATTAAGATTGGCTTGTCTTAGCTAGAGAGAATAGAAAAATAAATAAAATGCTTCAATAATTCACTCTTTAATGTTTTTATGTCACTGTATCCTGAATTGTGGACCAGAATTGATTAACCACTTGAATTTTGTAACCTCTCAGACTGTGGCTTTTGGTACATGGCATGAACTTAATTGAGCATGCTGGTTAAAAATTTCAGCAGATGACATTTTGAAATATCTTTCTTATTTTGCCTAACAAATAGGAGCTGACATTTCATGCAAATTGACAATTTGTATGAAATGTCGGATCTTATTTTTTGGATAAGCCTGTTTGTCCCAATACTTGGTTACTACCGTATTCGACCTAATTACCGCACATGCTCCTATAAGCGCACAGTAAAGCAATTAAGTAGCCTTTAGATTACAGTCAGTGTACTTTTATATAATTCTTTATAAAACAAACATATGTTGTGGGAACTCATTTGAATTGCCTCGACTTGCTCAACAAGTCGAGGCAATTCAAATGAGTACCCACAACATATGTTTTTAAATCAGAAAATCAGAAAATAATGTTGCAAAAGCATCATTTAATAAGCTACTCATTAAGTCCTCTGCTGATCTAACTTTAAAGAGTGTCCTTATTAGGTTGATATTTTATTACAAGTTTGTTCAGTGATTTTGAAAAATCTAAGTGCACAGTGCGGTAATTAGGTCGAATACGGTACGTTTTATTGTTTAAAGCACATTCAAAATTGTAGCAGGAACAATTTTTGTTGTCATGTTTTAGGAAAATAAGGCTTGACTTTTTTGTGAATTGACTGCTAGGAAAAATACTCAAAATGTTTAAGAGAATTTAGTATGCTGCTGCTGCTGTGATTGGCCTTTTAAGGGTCAAATTCAGCAGGACATGGGTTATAAAAATGAGTTTAGAAGTAATTCTGGTCTACAAATTGTACAAAAAAAAACAAACAATCTCATCCCATGTATGAATGATTTTCATATATGCACAGCTCTAGATACAATACAGTAAATATCCTAAAATTTGATACACCAAAGTTTCTGACAGAATGGGATAACAGTGCAGATCCAGATCAGACTGCTCCTAGTCTGATCAGGGTCTACACTGTTTGCCATTCGACAAAATATTGTTAGAAACAACTGCATAAAACTAAAAATTTTGGCAAAAAATAGTATGATATAAATTGTTTGAAATTTTAGAACATTTACCATAGGTATCCAGATAAATACATTTTTGTTTTTTTCTTATTTCTCCACAAACACATATTGTGGTACCCATGAGTACCCACAATGTATGTTTTCATGAAGAAATAAAAAAAATCAATACTTTTTGGTTGAAAAAACAAACAAATAAACAACCTTTTGTCTAGAGGTATGTCATATTCACATAATATACACTAAAAATTCAGACAAGAAGAACTAGCTAATTTATGAAAATTTAGGAAATGGAAATTTAAGTTTTGCAGAAGGTTGTCTCCCTTTGCGAAATCTTTTCATTTGTAAAATTCAGGTTACTAACTCATGCAGTCTGTTGTTTTTACTGTGCAAGTTTTTCACATTCTACAGTAGAGTAGCATGGGATTGTTTTGGTTTCTCTCAGAGAACTATTTTCTTTCACTGCAGTGCACATTCACCTGTCTTGTATCCTTGCACACTGGGGCACTGAACCCACCAGTAGCCTTCACCTTGCAAACCTAGATGAATCAAATCTGTTTCAGTTCTAGAATGCGCCATTTTTTCTCATTGAAAAAAGTATTGAAATTTTCCTTATTTCTCCATGAAAACCTATGTTTGGGACTTAATAGAATAGTCTGGCTCAGATGCTTCTAATGAGTACCCACAACATATACTTAAGCGGAGAAATAAAAAGAATGTAAATCTAGATACCCTTCATATTTAGAACTATGACAGATTGCAATTTACAATTAACCCTGATCCTGCTGAACCTGGATATGCCCTACCTTTGCAAACAGTGTAGATCCAGATCAGTTGGCTTCTGTAGAAGCCAACTGATCTGGATTTGCACTGTTTGTCACTAAATATGAGAATTTGTATCAACAGTCTGGATCAAGTAATCTAATTGGCTGAAATTTAGAAATGGGCATGGCATCCTTATTTATTCAGCATGGCAAGGTAAATATATACCAATATAAACCATATGTACCCTAAGGATTGGGACAGACAGACCTATGCAAACAGTGTAGACAGATCAAATGCGGCATCTGATCAGGGTCTATATTGTTCGCCACTCAACAGATAATAAAACATACTTGTTCAAAATTTAGCACAAGTATGTTAAGGAGTTAACTTGTGTCCTGCTGAATAAATTAAGATGTCATGCCCACTTCTAACTATCAGCCAATCAGACTGCTTGATTCAGATTATTGATATAAATTCATATACTTAATGGCAAACAGTGCAGATCCAGATCAGTTGGCTTCTTCAAAAGCCAACTGATCTGGATCTACACTGTTTGCAAAGGCAGGATATATCTGGGTGCAGCAGGACAAGGGATAATTTGTCCCTATATTTATGTGAGTAAATACACTATATAAAATAGGAAAAAAATGCAGCCTCCAGTGTGTAAGATTAAATCTTAGCAACAGTTTTCTGATCTAGATATTGTCTAAAAAGTAAGGTTCTTTCTGTTGGCAATTGTCAGCAACTACAGCTTTGAACTGCTGAGTTCATTTAGCTCCAGATAAGGCACGTTTTTCAAAAAAGAACTGATATCTGTCTTTATTTCTCCACAAAAACATATATTGTGGGCACTCATTAGAAGTGTCTCATAGAGACACTTCTAATGAGTACCCACAATATATGTTTTTGTGGAGAAATAAGAAAACTATTTACCTGACAGCCCCTCTTTTCTGGAGCTTTGCATGTCTTCACAGTCTTGGCTGCAGATGGTGGCATTCAATGACAAATGACCTCAATAGGTCAAAAAAAATTGGTTTCTGTTGATGACCTTTGGGATTGGTTAGCAATAGTGACCTTGAACCTGACTGATCTTATTTCTTCTGTTGCTGTTTGTTTGACAACAGTGACCTTGAACTTTATAGGTTCCAGTCGTATTAGAACCCTTGGTTGCTGTTGATGACTTGATAACATTGGTTGGCAACAGCAACTTTGAATTTTGAAGGTTCTAGTAAATACTGTATCTGGTTGCTGATTGTGACCTTGTTTGACCTTGGTCAGCAGTACTGGCCTTGAAGTTCAAAGATTCTAAGTACTTTGAGAAGATTGTTGCTGTTCAGTTAAACTAAATGTAGCTTTTATAACCTGGTATATTTTAGCCTGTAGATGGGGTTGGGTCTCGGAAAGACTGTCGACCCGATATTCTTCATCATATTCCTCCTTTTTCACAGTCTTGTCAACTAAACGTAAGTCTATCCTTATTACTGAGAACAAATTTCTTTTCATAGTGAATTTTTATATGAATATTAGGAAATGCTAAGGTTTGTCACTGATTTACTTTCACGAAAAAATACTATAAATACAAAGTATTTTGAGGAACATACTTGGCTCTTGGTACTTGACTTTATCCAAGATAATTAGGGGAGATAATTAAATTGCCTCCCTTTTTCATTTTACAAAATTGATTTAATCCCTTTTCCTAGCAGTCAATTCACAAAAAAGTCAAGCCTTATTTTCCTAAAAAATGACAAAAAAAAATTGTTCCTGCTACAATTTTGAATGTACTTTAACCCTTAAAGCGCCAAGAAAAATCTGCATCTGAAAATGTCGTCTGCTTATGTCGTCTGCTGCATCTTCTTGCAAACTTTTCAAACTTACAATTTGCATATAGGCAAACAGTGTGGACCCAGATCAGACTGCTCCTAAAGGAGCAGTCTGATCTGGGTCCACACTGTTTGCAAAACTGTCTTTTAAAATCACAAGCAGATGACAAAGCAGACGACAAAAGTTGTGATTGGCGTTTTAAGGGTTAAACAATAAAACGTAATAACCAAGTATTAGGACAAACAGGCTTATCCAAAAAATAAGATGCTGAATTTACAGTCATTTCAGGTACAAGAAGTACAAACTTTACAGAGTTCTAGAGACAACCTTTGCATTTCTTCATGTACAAACAATGTCATTTTTTTTTTATTTGAAAGATTTTTGATTTCCTTTCATAGAGTCTTGCTCATTAATAACCTTCAGCACACTGCAAGAAAATTTAGCAGACAATAGGGCCTTGACAATTTCAAATGAACATTAACCCTTCAAGTGCTGCACACAACAGCAGTAGACAACTATATATATATATATATATATATATATATATATATATATATATATATATATATATATATATATATATATATATATATATATATATATATATATATATATATATATATATATTATAAGAAAATAAGGCTTTATGTTTCATAGGAATCATCTACCTTATTTTTTTGAACAACTAAAAATAAGAGATTTTGTCTGCTTCAGTTTTGAATGGTTTTCTGGGAAGAACAAGGAAAAAGTCTTGCAGACTTTTGTCTGTTGATTTTTAATTGAATGGATACATGCCAAGGGAGATCACTCTCACCTGAAAGCATTTACTTCCCATAAGGAGCAAATTCTTTCTTTGAAGAGTAACCACGCCCCCATCTCAAGCCCCTCTTTGACAAGTGATTCGTATACCAGGAGAGCAGATGGAACTGTTTTGTGCTTTGTGCTGGTAAAAAATAAATAAACATGTAGGCTCAGATCTTTCTCTGCTGTATCGCTTCACGATAAAATCCGGTGTGCTAATGGTTACTGTAATTGTCACCATGATCATTGACAATATTTAAGGTTTAAATGATAGACTTTCAGGGGAGGCAACTCTCTCAGCAGTTTTGTTTCTCTTCTGAAAAGGGGCCTACTATAAAAGGAAAGTTTCAGGGGAGGCAACTCTCTCAGCAGTTTTGTTTCTCTTCTGAAAAGGGGCCTACTATAAAAGGAAAGAATTTGCTCCCTTGGGAGCAAATTCTTTCCTTTTATAGTAAGCCTCTTTTCAGAAGGGATTTTGTGCAAGAAAAGCAAACAGGAAGCCACAAAAGTTATCTCCCTTGCACAAAATGGCATAAAATTTACCATGTGTATCCAAGCATATTTAAATAATTTACAGCATTCTAATTTAGCATCAAAGTAGTGAGTAGTATGAGTAGACATAAATAGTTGAATATCATGCATAAATTTGCATATTATTAACCCTGGTCCTGCTGAACCCGGATATGCCCTGCCTTTGCAAACAGTGAAGATCCAGATCAGTTGTCTTCTGAAGAAGCCAACTGATCTGGATCTGCACTGTTTGTTATTAAGTATGTAAATTTGTATCAGCAACCTGGATCTGGTAATCTGATTGGCTGAAAATAATAAGTGGTTGTGGCATCATAATTTATTCAGCATGACAAGGGATAATATACTATAATCATACTAACATTATTAAACATGTATACTAATGCAACTTAAATCTACCATAAAATTAACCCTAAGTACCATGATTTTAAACATATCTAGCTCATAGGTCCAGATGAGCTCTTTTTTTTTTTCAACTAAAAAATATTGATATATTTCTTATATCTCATTCTTATATCTCATTGAAAACATGTTGTGGGTGTTCATTAGAAGTGCCTCTCTGAGGCACTTATAATGACTATACACAGCATGATTTTGTGGAGAAATAAGAAATATATTTGGATATCCGAACTTTTCTGAATCTATGAACGTACATGCATGTTTTTGCGGGGAGATAAGTAAAACCTTATCTAGAGCTGTCAACATCATCCTATGACAGATTTTTCCCATGGTCTGCCCATCATGATACTCTGTGAGAGAAATGGGCCCTTAATATATCATAGACAGCAGTCGAGGCCCAATGATCAGTGCCCAGTTGGACAGTCTGTTGGGCCTTCTATTATACAGTAGCCATTGATTCTGAAAGCAGGCAAATAACTTTCTGGTCAGCCCATAGGTCCAGATAAGAGGGGTACCCTAGAAATATTTTTCTTATTTCTCCATGAAAACGTATGTTGTGGGTACTCATTAGAAGTGCCTCTGTGAGGCAGTTCTAATGAGTACCCACAACATATGTTTTTATGGTAAAATAAGAAAAATATCAATACTTTTTGGTTGAAAAGAGACCCTTATCTGGTGCCTGGTCAGCCTATGTAAATGTACAGGCTTACAGGGGTGTTTATTGCCTGTATAATATGGCATAAGGTTCCTTTTCCCATGTCGTGCATCGTTGTATTAAAATTTCATGTTTCTGGGATCTCAACAGTAACACTTAAAACCATAACCTGCTCTTGACCTATATTAGCCCATAACTTGCTGAATTTTAATATAACATTAAAAAATATTTTTTAAAATAACATAGAATAAAATATTTTTCTTATTGTTTTCTGGTAAATAGGGCTTGTATCTCATACAAAAGGTTGGGGAAGTTAAGAATAAAAAATATTTCAAACTGCTAATTGTTAATGTCCTCACAAGCAAAGGTAACAATTGAAGTGTCTTACAGTCATGTCAAAATTTATTAATCTTTACCACTCTCTGGGCTTATTTTTCCCAGAAAAAGGAGACATTTTACGAGAAATGTTAAATCCTGTTTTCTGGGAAAAGTAAGGAAATATTTCAGAATGTCGTCAGCTGAAATTTTTAGCCAGCATATTAAGTGAAATAGAGTCCTAGGTTCATCTCAGAATTTATTAAAGAGCTGTAAATTATTTTTTACAATGCTTTTGTGCTCCAATATTTATTCATGAAATTCTGTATACAAATGTACTCTGCTAGCTATTCTTGCATGGGGTATGACAAAAACAATGCATCCCTCAGTCTGCTTAGCTTTATGAGAATCTTGTATACGGTTATGCATGTATTATGTTTCTGCCTGCTTAAAATCTAACACTATACATGATAAATAAAAATATCAACCAGTGACATTTTAGCATAATTCATTTTCCCAGAAAATAAGGCTTGACATTTTATGTGAATTGTCTTATGGAGATGATTCCCATGAAATGTCAAACTAGTTTCATAGAAAAATATTCTAAAATGCCATCTGCTTATGTTTAAATTTAGTACTTAAAGAGGATTGCATACATTTTTAGGGTTGATAAATCTGTCAAAATGTTTTTGAATTCCTGAAAAGGGGTCTACTCTAAAAATTTAAAAGGGGTCTACTCTAAAAGGAAAAAAACTGGCTCCCTGTGGAGGCAAATGTTTTCCTTTTAGAATAGACCCCTTTTAATTTGCTGCCTTTGGGAGCAATTGTTTTTCCTTTTAGAGTAGACCCCTTTTCAGAAGGGGCTTAGTGTGCAAGAATGCAAACAGGAAATCAAAAAGTTGTCTGCCTTGTAAAAATGGTAGAAAATCTGCCAAATGTATTCAGTCCCCTTAAGGTTAACCCATTGTATACCGAATAGACTCTCCCACACTATTATACTGGAAGAGTCCAATTTCAATTTTAGATATGTCCGGCTATGAAATTTACATGTATTTCTAGAGAAAAGTGACTGAACTATTTGCAAACAGTGGAGACCCTGATCAGACGCCGCGTTGTGTGGCGTCTGATCTGGGTCTGCACTGTTTGCCAATTACCCTTTTACGAGTCTCCCGACTACAATGGGTTAAATGGTAACATGCAAATATAGCATAGCTACAGATAAAAGGGGGCATCCAGAATGACTTTTGTTTATTTTTGCACGAAAACATATATTATGGGTACTCATTTGAAGCACCTCATCGAGGCGCTTCTGATGAGTACCCACAACATATGTTTTCGTACAGAAATAAGAAAAATATTGATAGTCTTTAGTTGAAAAAAGTGCCTTGTCAGGATCTATGAAATATAGCAGGCTGCAAGCTGTACTGTGCTGTTTTTGAATCCATTGGATCTTCAGTTATCATGAAGAACTTTGGTTCTTGTATTTGGCATTTAGTCAAAATTTTCAGACAATTATGCCTGAGCAAATAGTGTAGATCCAGATCAAATGCATAAGAATGCTGTGTATGATCAGATGCTGAACTTTTTTGCTGTTAAGTCAGTTTTGGACAGATTTTCCAGTTCTGTATGATTGAAACCACAACTCTTATTTCTCAGTAAAACATGTTGGTACTCATTAGAAATGCCCCACCAATTTTCTAATGAGTAACCACAATATATGTTTTCATGGAGAAATAAGAAAATATCAAATATTTGTCAATGGAGAAAGTGCTTATACTAGATCTATGACATAGTAATGATGAATCTTAACCCTTAAAGCGCCAATCACAACTATTGTCGTCTGCTTTGTCATCTGCTTGTGATTTTAAAAGTCATTTTTGCAAACAGTGTGGACCCAGATCAGACTGCTTAGGAGCAGTCTGATCTGGGTCCACACTGTTTGCCTGTATGCAAAAATAGGTTTGAAAAGTCTGCAGGAATATTCAGCAGACAACATAAACAGACTGCTTCTGCAACAAAGAAAAAGAGAGAAAAAAATCAAAGATCATCTTTATGACCATTGTCCTCATGATGGTCCTAGCCTAGATAAAGCATTTTTTTTTCAGCTGAAAAATACTGATATTTTTCTTATTTCTTTACAAAAAAACATGTTATGGTGCTCATTATAATTGCCTTGGCAAGGCACTTCTAATGAGTACCCACAATTATATTTTCATGGAGAAATAAGAAAAATATTATGTGGTTACCCATTCTTAGTTGGAGCTATAATCATGGCCTCATTATTATCATCCTCATGCTGTCAATAGTTTGAATCATCTGTCATGTATTTCTGTTCCAGGAACCAATAGAAGGAATCATATTGAAAGCTAAGATAGAAAAAGGGGGAAAACCTGGGTAAGTTCATCAACCAAACATCCTGCATCAACCCTTAACCCTTAAAGCGCCAAGCAAAATTTGTAGCAGACGACATTCAAAAAACTTTGTTTGATTTTTCAGAGAAACGAGTCTTGACATTTCATATGAATCATCTGCTAAGCAGTCGATTTACATGAAATGTCAAGACTTGTTTTTCTCTGGAAAATAAAAAAATAAAAATAAAAAAATTGTTGTCTGCTGCATTTGTGTTTTGGCGCTTTAAGGGTTAAACAGACTTTCTTTATACAGGTAATTGTATGACCAGAACCAGTGGACAATAAAAAGCAGCCAATAGAAACAAAAATACTATGTTTAGTCCCATTTTGTATCAGAAATACACTTTGGATTACGGGTAGTATGAAGTACTGTTTTGATATGACCTTACTACAGGGCAAATGAAAACAGCATGATTAAAACATAAATGCTGATCATGTATTCAGTCAGAATTCTTTTCATGACTTGGCTTACTGTAATTAGTCTAAGTACACTTCAACCTCTTTATAACACGGTTCATTATAACATGGTTTTGGATATAACAGGATTCAAAGATGGATCCCAAAAATGTATAGATTATATTGAAAAATGACCATAAATGGTCATTTTTCAATATAATCTATACATTTTTGTTTGGATATAACACGGTTGTTTAACTAACACGGTTTATGCTATGGACCCCAACAATAGTGTTATAAAGAGGTTGTGGTGTACTAAACAACTTTGTTGTACCCAAACAGAAGCATGTTAAAGTTAAATAAAAGAATAGTTAAAAGAGGTTCAGAACCCCAGAGTGATGTTCATCCAGTATTGCAACTGTAGTTACTCTGAATTGTTCAGAAGGCGGTCTCGTGAAAAAGGCATTGCCTTAATTACATATAAAAAATGACAGTAAATTTAATGATCATTTTTCTATATAATTTATACATTTTTGTTTGGATATGACAAGCCTAAGCAAACACTGTAGACAGAATGTGGCATCTGATAGGGGTCTACATTGTTTGTCCTCATCCTGGAGTTTTTTAACACATCAACAAGAAGGACAATGCTGGTATTAATAGACTGATACACCTAAAATCAAAATTAGAATCTTCCAATATACAGTGTGGGGTTCACTCAGTCTACAATGGGTTAATTAAAATTGTAAGACAAGTATGGTAAAGACTTAATTTAAAGAGCCAGGCAGGTGACACTTTGATTTTTTTTCTACCGTATTCAGCCTAATTACCGCACTGTGTGCTTAGGTTTTTCAAATTTACACAGAAAACTTGTGGTAAAATATGTATCTACATGTACCTACTAAGGGTACTCTTTAAAAAAAAGATCAGCAAAGGACTTATTTCATGATATATATGCAATTCTTTTCTGATTTTCTTTATAAAACATATATTGTGGGTACTCATTTGAATTGCATCAACAAGTCGCAATTCATATGGGTACCCACAATATACGCCTTTATAAAAAAAGAGAGGAAAAGTACACTGGCTTTAATCTGAAGACGAAGGAATTGCTTGACTGTGCCCTTATAGGGGTTGAATATGATATGTTTATTTTGAGAAATAATATTTAGCACATCACACACCCTCAAACCCTGCACCCATGTGCATCCAACTGGTTATCAGGAGGTCCCGGGTTTGATCCCTGCCGGATCCATCACGAAAACACGCCTATATAATTTTGACCGCCTTAAACCCCACTTTTATATAGTAAAACTGGGGTTTACAGGGGTACAGATTATTTTTCTTATTTTGCTAAATAACATAGATTGTGGGTACTTGTTAGAACCGCCTCGCTGAGGTGGTTCTAACGAGTGCCCACAGTCTATGTTTTGAGCAGGAATATGAAAAATATAGAATTTTTCTATCTGAAAATTTTCCTTTTTTGGTTGTAAAATTATCAATGTATTTGAATAGGCGTGTTTTCGTAATGTGCAACATGTTTTTTGTGGATGATCATGAAACATCTTCTCCCTTCTGCTGACTCAAGAAGGGCAGTTGTCAGTGTCTGGCAAAAAGGTGCACAAGTAGCAGTTAATCCTTGTCCTGCTGAGCCCGGATATACCCTGTCTTTGCAAACAGTGTAGATCCAGATCAGTTGGCTTCTGAAGAAGCCAACTGATCTGGATCTGCACTGTTTGCCATTCAGTATGTGAATTTATATCAACAATCTGGATCAAGTAACCTGATTGGCTGAAAATTAGAAGTGGGCATGACATCTTAATTTATTCAGCAGGACCAGGGTTAAGCACTTAGAGGACTAAGCCTACCCAGGGAATGACAAAATGTCTTCTGATGCAGTTGTCATTAGCACTTAAACCCTTAAAGTGCCAAGCAAAATTTGTAGCAGAAGACATGCGATTTTTTTTTTTTTTTTTTTTTTTTATTTTTCAGAGAAAACAGGTCCAGATATTTCATGTGAATCATCTGCAAATGCAATTATTTGCATGATATGCCAAGACTTGTTTTCTAAATTTTTCTAAGAAACAGGATTTGAACATTTCGTGCAAATTGTCTCCACTGGAGACTGTTTGCATGAAATTTCAAGTCCTGTTTTCTGCAAAAAAAAAATTAGAAAAATATCACAAATTTGTCGTCTACTGAATTAGTCAAGATAGTGGTAAAGGTTAATAAAACCATCACATCTTGGCAGCGTTCAGTATAGCAAAATCTTCACAGTTACTTGCAAACTATTGCAAACTTTCCATTTAGGAAAAAAAAAAAAAAAAAAATGTCATCTGCTGCAGTTGTGACGGGCGCTTTAAGGATAAAGGAGTACAAATATTTAGGGTGTCAGTAAGACTTCAATGATGTGAACACAGATGGCCTTTTTACCGTGGCTGATCTGAACTTGTTTTTAAGTCCCTAGGAAATTCTTAAAAAAAAAAACAACAACAATAAGCAAATATTCAGGGATATTTGAGGAAATTTTTTATTTTATCATGTATATTGTGTGTACTCATTAGAATTGCCTCATTGATGATTCTAAAGAGTACACTCAACATACCATTATTTTATAGAAGGTCAAAATGACATCCCTAAATTATTCTGGGCCCAGTTGTTCAAAACTAACGATGTCGTTAATTAACATATTGTTAAAACTTTGATCATTAATTATGGCATATTGGTTAATATTTTTCTGAAAAAAAAAAAGTGTGAGTAGCTTTTGCATTTCACTTTTTTTCAGCCAAAACATCTGTGAATTAGATATTGTACTTAGAACAGTTAACATTTTGACCACTAACGAGCTCATTAAGCTAACGATGCTTTGAACAGCTGGGCCTTGATTTAGCGCTATGATTAACCCTCAGTGGCTTGAACTACCCATGTCTAGAACAAATATTCATGGTCCCAAAGATGTTTGAACCTTTTAAGTTTTACTATATATAATATTATGATAATTGCAGGAAGAAGAGCTCATCGTATGTAAAGTTAGAAGGAACAAACCTTGTCTTTCATCAGATCCTGAAGAGAAGTAAACCTGGTGCAATAGATTACATGGTCCCACTACAGACATGTACTGTAGAGAAAAATCCTAAAGAATTTAGCAAGAAAAATTCTATTCTTGTAAGTATTACTGCCGGTATGACTAATGAGAGATTTCACTATCAGATGGGGTGTTGTTTTAATGGTCCCATTATAGATATGTATTTAGAGAAAAATCCTGAAGAATTCAAGAAAATTTTCAGTTCTTGTAAGTATAACTGCCATACATGGTCCCACTGCAGACATGTATCTAAGAGAAAAATCCTAAAGAGCTTAACAAGACAAATTCTATTCTTGTAAGTATCACTGTCATACATGGTCCCACTACAGACATGTATCATAAAGAAAAATCCTAAAGAATTCAACAAGAAAAATTCTCTTCTTGTAAGTATCACTGCCATAGATGGTCCCACTACAGACATGTATCATAGAGAAAAATCCTAAAAAGTTTAACAAGAAAAATTCCGTTCTTGTAAGTATTACTGCTATACATGCTCCCACTAAGACATGTATCGTAGAGAAAAATTCTAAAGAGTATAACAAAAAATCTGTTTTTATAAGTATGACTGCTATATATAGTCCCACTACAGACATGTATTGTAGAGAAAAATACTAAAGAATTTAACGAGAAAAATTCTATTCTTTTAAATTTCATACCATACATGGTCCCACTACCGATGTATCATAGAGAAAAAATCCTTCAGAATTCAACAAGAGAAATTCTGTTCTTGTAAGTATCACTGCTATACATGGTCCTACTGCAGAGTATATTGTAGGCAAAAATCCTAAAGAATTCAGCAAGAAAAATTCTGTTCTCTTGAAAGTATTACTGCCTTAATGGTCTGACTATTAGGTGATTTGACCATTAGATGAGGGTGTTATTTTGAGAGTTCTTGGGAAGAATTTTGCTGCTCTTAACCCTAGTCCTGCTGAACCTGGATATACTCTGCCTTTGCAAACAGTGGAGGTCCAGATCAGTTGGCTTCTTCAGAAGCCAACTGATCTGGATCTCTACTATTTGTCAATTAGAATGTGAATTTGTATCAACAACCTGGATCAAGTAATCTGATTGGCTTAAAATTAAAAGTGGGAATGGCATCTTTATTTATTCAGCATGACTAGAGTTAAACAGAAGTGAATTAAAATTCTTTTTGGGTATTTCATGGATGGGCCTACTAGGGCACACACCACAGTCTCCAGAAATAAGGCATAGCCCTTAACTCTTAAAACGCCAATCACAACAATTGTCGTCTGCTTTGTCATTTGCTTGTGATTTTAAAATTTATTTTTGCAAACATTGTGGACCCAGATCAGACTGCTCTGGGTCCACACTGTTTGCCTGTATGCAAAAATGGGTTTGAAAAGTTGCAAGAATATTCAGCAGACAACATATACAGACAACATTTTCAGATGCAGGTTTTCTTGGCATTTTATGGGTTAAATCTGAGACAGTTCAAGGTCAATTAGTGAAATTAATCTCCAAAATCTCAGTCAAATTTTGCCATTCTCTAACAGGCTGTTTTAGGTTTATATTTCAGTCTTTGGGGTTGAAACTGTTGAGCATTCTTCAATATTTCAGGTTTCAACAGAGGATCCAGCTTCACAGACTCTACTCATGTATGAGGATGAGGCGAAGATGTTGGAGTGGTTCTTGAGGTTACAGATGAAGATCAAAGAAGTGGTATGACAATCCTTTATCTGATTCCAATCATTCTTACTTACACTCATTTAAACTTTAAAGCATCAGTCACAACAGTAACAGAAGACATTCTAAGATTTTTTTTTTTGAGGAAATAAAGCTTGACATTTCATGTGAATTGTCTAGGCACATGTTTGTCAAGCATGGCGCTTTATAGGGATCCAGTCTGTCTGTCCCACAATGCGTCAACATTTGCGTCAACCCTAACTTCGACCCTAATGTTCAAGTTTATTTCCCAAGAGCTATAAAGGCTACAGTGACAATACTTGGTATAAGCTTGCACTTAGGGATGACAGTTCAGACATCAGAATCCATATTTGACCTCGACCTATATTTCATGGTTCACTGACTTTGTAAATTTGTGGGTGGGGGGGGTGACGTAGCCTTTGGCGGAATTCTTCTTTAATGGTTGGCATGATGGGTAAAATTTTCAACAGACAACAATTTGAAATATTTTTGTTATTTTTGTAAGACTTTTTTTGAGACAATTTGTATGAATTGTTAAATCCTATTTTAGGGGGAAAATAAGAAAAATATCATCTAATTGTTATCGGCTGAAATTTCTTAGAGTGGTATAGGTTAAAAAAAAAATGTTTTAAAAAGTAATCGGGTATAATTTTGATTGGCACTTTAACCCTTTTCATGCTGAATAAATTAAGATGCCACGCCCACTTCTAATTTTCAGCCGATCACATTACTTGATCCAGGTTGTTGATACAAATTCACATACTAAATGCAAACAGTGCAGGTCCAGCTCAGTTGGCTTCTTTAGAAGCCAACTGATCTAGATCTACACTGTTTGCAAAGGCATGGTATATCCGGGCTCAGTAGGACAAGGGTTAAGGGTTATTATTTAATCCATTTATGTCTAATGTCTCACAGAGTAGACTTCGGCAAACAATGCAGTCCCAGATTAAATGCTGGATCTGATATGAGGGATCTGATAAGCATCTGCTCTGTTTTTTTCTTGGACTACAAAGAAATGTGCAGTATTAACCCTTGTCATGCTGAATAAATTAAGATGCCACGCCCACTTCTAATTTCCAGCCAATCAGATTACTTAATCTGGGTTTTTGATAGAAAATCACATACAATGTACTTAATGACAAACAGAGCAGATCCAAATTGGCTGGTTTCTTGAGAAGCCAACTGATCTGTATCTATACTGTTTGCTAAGACAGGGCATGTTGTGCTCAGCAAGAGATGGGTTAAATATGAAACTTACTAATCCTATTTTAACCTTTGTCATGCTGAATAAATTAAGATGCCACGCCTACTTGCAATTTTCAGCCATTCAAATTACTAGATCCAGGTTGTTGATAAAAATTCACATACTGAATGACAAACAGTGCAGATTCAGATCAGTTGGCTTCTCCAGAAGCCACCTTAATTGGATCTACACTGTTTGCAAAGATAGAGTATACCCGGGTTCAGCAGGACACGGGTTAACGGTTGAAGAATCTGTTATGTATATAACTGGTGCAGTGACTTGGTAGAGTGTCTGCTTTGTGTTCAGGAGCTTTTGAACTCTGATCAAGTCATAATAAAGACATAAAAATGGCACTACCTGCTCTTGCACCGAGCATTCAGAATAAAGCAGAACTGGTTGTCTCAGTGTCAGTATATTGTGACTAGATGTAATTTCAGGTGTCTGGAGCATCTTTCAGTATGGTGGCACTCTAGACATTACGAAAACACGCCTATTCAAATATACTGAACATTTTAACCACCAAAACATGACAATTTCAGATAAAAATTCGGATATTTCTCATACTTCTGGTCAAAACAGATTGTGGGTACTCGTTAGAACCGCCTCAGCGAGGCGGTTCTAACGAGTACCCACAATCTATGTTTTTGAGCAGAAATAAGAAAAATAATGTAAACCCCAGTTTTACTATATAAGAGTGGGGTTTAAGGGGGTCAATATTATATAGGTATGTTTTCGTGATGAGTGAGCATTTAGCTCCTTGCCACATCCAGACTCTTGTCATGATATGATAGAAAGATTGCTGGAAGCGATTTTTATTCCAAATAAAGGCTTGGTAGAGGACTGAGCCTGCTCCAAGAAAAAGTGTGGTTAGGTAAATTAACAAGCTTGACAAGCTTGCAAACAGTGTAGATCCAGATCAGCTGGCTTCTGGAGAAGCCAACTGATCTGAATCTGCACTGTTTGTCATTCAGTATGTGAATTTATATCAACAACCTGGATCTAGTAATTTGATTGGCTGAAAATTGCAAGTAGGCGTGGCATCTTAATTTATTCAGCATGACCTTGGACCCATCAATACCCAGACTTGTTACTGTCCGTTTCTGTTAATTATCATGTCGCGGGTGCTGGTGATGCTTACGTCACTTCGGAATCTATATTTTACAAAACTCCACCCATATTAAACTAGTATTATTAGTGTTGACTGCTCCATTAAACTCAAAAATCAAACAACCAGACCCTGAACAAAACAAAATTGACTAGACTTAAGTGGGTTATATTACAACAGCAAAAATAGCAGCTTAGCAGTAACAGTATTCTCAACATCTCTTTTGATGACGGACACGACAAAAATCAGACATACCGCAGGACATTTAGCACCCATTTGAACTTGAATTTAACTGACTCCCGGCATGATGGACAAATAGGCATGTCCACTAATCCTCATCTTGTCATTAATGATGGGCCGAAATTACAGACGCAGAATCTGATGAACCGTACATAGGCTGCTGTTGACAACCATGCCATTAAGTATTTGCAGACTATCGTGTTGGTGACATTGCATTTTCGGTTTTCGCCAAAATTTTGAAATTGGATTGTGTCTTTCTCTACAAAGACTAAATCAGGGAATGATGCACTTGACATTAATCCTTAAAGCGCCAGTCACAACTATTGTCGTCTGCTTTGTCATCTGCTTGTGATTTTAAAAGTCATTTTTGCAAACAGTGTGGACCCAGATCAGACTGCTCCTTTAGGAACAGTCTGATCAGGGTCCACACTGTTTGCCTGTATGCAAAAATAGGTTTGAAAAGTCTGCAAGAATATTCAGCAGACGACATAAACAGACGACATTTTCAGATGCAGTTTTCTTGGTGCTTTAAGGGTTAAAGTTCATTACCAGTATCAAGGAAATGAAAGCTGTGGATTAGTAGACATAACTTTCAGTTTTCTCTGTGGTATAGATTACGACCCCTTCATGTCATTACTTGAAGATGAAATTCCGCAGTTGATGTGCTTGGATACTTAAGCATATGTTTCCAAGATGAAGTTACCCTTTGAACAGTTAAACCTACAGAGTGGATCTTACTCCTCATTTCTTGGTATTATTAGTAATTTTGCTCTTTTAACATTTTATGCAGAATATTATAGTTATTGGCTTACAAAGCAGTCATTAAGAACTTTCGTTTTTAATTTTAAGTGTTCTGTGTTTTGTGTCTTCAGCATTCTGTAGGTGCTGTTTTACTTGAACTTTCAAAGCAAATCCCACAAGATCTAAATAAAATTGCATAAATACTATTGTCCCATGTTTCAGATTTAAAACTGGTATATTGGTTTTGTGATAATTATGTTGTTTCAAATTTAAATTGCTTAGAAGCTAATGCATAAATAATGAAGGCAGAGTCTGTGAATGACAAGCACATTGTCTGACAATCCCAATGATCCCCTCGCCTGATATCCCGGTGAACGGTATTGAATGGATTTTTGAAGCTATTTATGGCCAGTGGCTTTTGTATGTCTGGATTAAGCTGTCAGTTTTGATTGCAAAGCATCTTTGGCACATCTTACATACTTGACAGGTTTGTCGTTCAGTGAAGTGATAAGAGTGACCATATTGCTAAACTGCTGTTTTTGCGCTTGTATAATTGTCTCATTGGAAGATTCGTTCAAAGTAAGAAATATTTCAGGATTGAGTATTACAGTATTTATCCTAAATATTTGGCCACATACCTGATCAAAAAGTTCTGTAAAGCTTGGTCAGACTGTCGTATTTGCTGTACAACCAGCAGTTTTAGGCATATCATTAGGTAGAGAAATTGCCACAACACATATTTTCCTGGAGAAATAAGTACAATTATAGTAATACATGTCTGTCAGTAGCTGTTCTTGTGTTGATTCAATGTTGACATACAGTCGACTCTCATTATCTTAACTTCACCATCTCAAGTAACCGCTTATCCCAAAGTGGGATTTAAACATGGAAATCTAACAACAGGTAACAAAATATTGTGGAAAAGAGGAGAAATTGCTCCTGTAGAGCAATTTCTCCTCTTTTCCACAATATTTTTAATATATCTCTAACTCAGGAGTCAAATAACATATTCATTTGTGAAATGTGCTTGTTCAATTTATTTTTTCCTCAATTTTGCAAATTTGGTATGTCGAGCTATATGGATATCTCAAAGTATTTCAGAGAGTCTCTTAGACGTCCGAAATAACTAGAGTAGAGTGTATATATTTTCTGTATTACAGGGGGGACCAGCAGAATTACCACCAGCACAGCTTCCTGTAACCCCATCAGAAGTGGTCAGAAAACCCTCATTTAAAAGTTAGTGTTTGTTTATTTTTCTTTTGGAACACTAGTATATTACACCCTCTTTATAACACTATTGCTGGGAGCCAAAGCAAAAACAAGTATGGTGTATATCCAACAAAAAATGAATAGATTATATACACCCATGTTATATACAACCATGTTGTATCCAAAAACATGTATAGATTATATACACCTATGTTATATTCAGCTGTGTTGTATCTACACTAAAATGTATAGATTGTATAGAAAAATGTCCATTATGGTAATTTTTCTGTATAATCTATACATTTTTGTTTGGATACAGTACTTTGGGATCCACCATTTATCCATCTTATATCTGAAACCGTCTTAAAATGAACAGTCTTATAAAGAGTTTCACTGGATGAATTTACAGACATCTGTTTGCAAAAGCAAATAATGCTGTTATCTTTTTAAACTATTTGCCCAAATTTTTTGAAGAGACAAGTCTGAGCAAACAGTGAAGGCCAAGATTCCACAGAATGCAGTGACCAATCAGGGACCCTTCCAGCAGTTTTTAGATGTATAAGTAATAAAATGAACTTGTTCTGGTAAAATGGACTTGTTCTAATTTAAGGATGGATATGATAAAGAGTGGAGAATTCCAATATTAAGAATCCATACAGAAATGGTGATCTTTCTATACTAAGTGTGCATTTTCTGTGTATATCCTCAGTTACCATCATAAACATTACGAAAACATGCCTATTCAAATATATAAAAAAATTTCACCTCCTAAAAACTGAAAATTTTCAGACAAAAAACTTTGATATTTTTCATATTTCAGCTCAAAACATAGATTGTGGGTACTTGTTAGAATATATAGAAAACTTCATCTCCAAAACTATAAATTTTCAGATAACAAAAACTCTGATGTTTTTCATATTTCTGCTCAAAACATAGACTGTGGGTACTCGTTAGAACCACCTCAGTGAGGCAGTTCTAACGAGTACCCACAATCTATGTTTTTGAGCAGAAATAAGAAAAATAATGTATATCCCTATAAACCCCAGTTTTACTATATAAAAGTGGGGTTTACGGGGGTCAAAATTATATAGGCATGTTTTCGTGATGCTTAACACTTACCACACTATGGGCAGATTCAGCAGATGACACATTGGTGATATTTTTCTTATCTTTTTTTTCTTAGAAAATAGGATCTGACACTTTATGCAAATTCATAGCAACAGATAAGGGGCTTTTTTCATCCAAAAAATGCTGATATCTTTCTTATTTCTCAATAAAAACATGTTGTTGGTACACATTAGAAGCGCCTCGGCAAGTCGCTTCTAATGAGTACCCACAACATATGTTTTCATCGAGAAATAATAAAAATATTATGTGGATACCCCCTCTTATCTGTAGCTATGAAATTGTATCTTTATATTTTTCTTATTTTTCCTAGAAAATAGGATCTGACATTTCATGCAAATTGTCTCCTAAGGAGACAATTTGCATGAAGTGTCAGATCCTATTTTCTAGGAAAAATAAAAAAAAAATATTTCAAAATGTCGTCTGCTGAAATTTTTACTCAGCATGCAAAGTGTTAATGACTTACCTGAAATGTACATGGTCAGGTCTGAGGAGTTATATTAAATGAGTCAAAACGACAGAAAATGTCCCTACGTACATGTTCGCAGAAGTGTCCAGGTGGCTGAGTGGTTAACTCAGCCGACTTTGGATCATAAGGTCCCGGGTTTGAATCTTGTTGGAGGCGGAATTCAGCTCATAATTGTATGGCACTTCATTTCATAGAGTCTTTCATCTTCACCAGGTTCGTACGCAGGTGGGGTTCCGGCGGGGGTGCAGATGCACCCCCCTCCCCTTTTTGGGCAAATTACTTCAAAATCATGTAGTTGTCGACCCCAAACTCACTTTACACCCCGAATTTTGGCCCCCAAATCAGCATTTTCTTAGCATTTGCTCCCCTCTTTTCAGAATAGCTAAAATTTCACAGCCCCATTTCAAAAGTCTGCGTAGGGGCCTGATCAGCCTTTCATCATCTCGATATGACTTAATTAATGCTGAAAGGGGTGTAAAACACCAATCCATCATCATTATCGTACATGTGCCCAATCTTTACTCAACACATTTTGAATAGCCAAGGGTGTAAGTTTCTTAATGTGGACTTTGAAGAGTCTGATCAGACTGCGCGGATGCACAGGCTGAATTGAGGCTTTATTGGGTGCACATGTCAATAGGTATGTCTTCACACATTGCAGCTCAAATGATGGTTTGGTGTTTTACGTCACATTTCCATATGCATTGTCGTTGACCAGATCTAGGTTGGGATTGTTACGCATCAGTTTTCGCAAATATACAACACAGTTATGAATTTTGGTTATTGTCAAAATTTCGTTTCAGCTCAATATCTTAGGAATTGATGGAATTTGATTGAGTTTTGCATAGCATTGGTGTGATCAGATCTAAGTTTGGATTGTTAAGTGTCAATTTTAGCAAATTTACAACACGGTTATGACCCTTGGTTATTGTCAAAATTTTGTTTCCACTCAATATCTTGCCTGTAAAGGAAATTACACTTCATGTAAAACCTGTTCCTAAGATGTGTTTATGTGGGGGTATCGAAAAAGCACTGCTTATTGACATTTCTTGTCATACCCTGCCTCACAATAGTTGCAGGGTATTTCATTTTATATTGGGCATCCGTGTGTCCATATTTTCATTTCTGGACGATAACCTGAGTAAATGCCAATAGATTTTCACCAAACTTGTTATGTACACATTACTTTCTTGGAGATTGGTCATGAAATCATTTCTATGGTCATTCTCCTTCTTCTGCTAATTCAAAAAAGGGCAGATGTCAGTTACTGATGAAAGTATGTGCACAAGTACTTTCATGGAGAATGATCTTGAAATCATTTCTGTGGTCTTTCTCCCACTGATTCAAAAAGGGCAGATATCTGTTACTGGCAAAAGTACATATATGTGCACAAATAATGGTTAACCACTTAGAGGACTAAGTCTGTCCAGGAAAAGTAGGCCACAACCTCTTTATAACACTATTGTTGGGGTCCATAGCATAGACCGTGTTAGTTATACAACCATGTTATATCCAAACAAAAATGTATAGATTATATTGAAAAATGACCATTTATGGTCATTTTTCAATTTAATCTATACATTTTTTTTTATCCATCTTTGAACCGTGTTATATCCAAAACCATGTTATAACGAGCCATGTTATAAAGAGGTTGATGTGTATGTGTAAATTAAGTGACTGGCTCAACATGGCCTTAACATTGTTGGCTGGGTTGTAAAACTCCAACTCAAACAGAATGTCTTATTATTTTATTCTTTGATTTGTTTCAGATAAAAAAGGTCACTCAAGGACAGACAGTAAAACAGACAACAGTGCAAATAAAAGTTCCCTGAAAGATTTTCTTCAAACTTTCCTTATCAGGAGGAAAAATTTAACAGAAATTCAGGAGAAAGGAATCTACAAAAGTAAGGAGTTAGAAGCAGAAATTTATGCTCTTATGAATCTTTCTTTTTTTCTTTTTTTTTTTAATTTTTACGAAACCATGAAAATGAGGCCTCGAGAAATCAAAAGATATCACAGTAGCTGATTGATGTAGTTATTCAAAGAAAAAGAATTGTGAAGCATCCAGGTGGTCGAGTGGTTGGTGCTTCCAACTTGGGATGATGACCTCCCTTGGTAGGTTTTCAAAAAATTAAAATGTATTTTGCTTAATAACTTTTATGTTTGTTGTCCTACCTCGATGAAACATATACCACACTTTGTTTCTAAAGAAAGGTGTAGTGGCAGAATAGTTGCCAAAGGCCCATAACTCTTGCTAGTTATGTCCCTTGGTCGATTTTCAAATTTTGCCATTCTTGAAAATGTTTGTAACAGATTTATTTCTCAGGAACTAAGAAAGCTAGAAATCTGAAAGTTCGTATAAACATGGACAATGACTGAATGTATCATGTATACCTGAATAAAGCTCAAGGGTCCATAACTCTTGGGGTTATGTCCCATAGTAAGTTTTTAAAAAAATATAAAATGCATTTTGCATCATAACTTATGCTTGTGGGCCTCCACTTGGTCTCTAAGGTAAGGAAGGTGTAGTGGCAAAATTGGTTGCCAAGGGCCAACAACTCTTGGAGATATGTCCCTGGGCAGTTTTCAAATTTTGCCATTCTTGAATATTTTTGTAACAGATTTATTTCTCAGGAACTAAGAAAGCTAGAAAGCTCTGATAGCACTGTAGCAGGGCTATAGTCAGATCCTCTGACAGCTCTAGTTCCATTGGTGCTCAGCACCATCATGAAAACATATAATTTTGACCCCCTTAAACCCCACTTTTATATAGTAAAACTGGGGTTTACAGGGGTATACATTATTTTTCTTATTTCGGCTCAAAAACATAGATTGTGGGTACTCATTAGAACTGCCTCACTGAGGCGGTTCTAACGAGTACCCACAGTCTATGTTTTGAGCAGAAATATGAAAAACATCAGAGTTTTTGTTATCTGAAAATTTATAGTTTTGGAGATGAAGTTTTCTATATATTTGAATAGGCGTGTTTTTTGTAATGAAAATGTAGAGTAGAACTGGCCTGGAGGTTATAAAACTTTTATCATACTCAACTCAGCTGAGCATGAAAATTGTCCTGCTAATAAATCTCAAATTACTAACACTTTGCAAGTTCATTCTTCCGAAACAGAGCTAAGCATGAAAATTTCTCTGCTAATAAATATGAAAATGCCAACTATTGTTCATATTTATTAGCAGAGAAAATTTCATGCTCAGCTGAGTTGAACATGAAAAAATGTTTTATAACCTTGAGGCCTGGTCGCGTTGGTGTTGGTATAATGTGACTGCTGAAGCATCCAGGTGTTAAAGTGGTAAGCGCTCCTGCCTTCAGAACGCGAGGTCCCTGGTTTGTGTCTTGCTGTAGGTACATTTCAGCTCATGACAATATGGCATTTCATTGCCCAGAGACTTTCATTATCAAGCTTCTGTCATCTCAATATGACTTGAATAATGTTGAAAGGGATGTAAAATACCAAATCATCATTTTAATGTGACTGGTAATAGTATCGTGTCATGTCTAGGGCATGATATTGCATTGAGGCAGCACTGTAGAAATGCAGAAGTTCTCATGGTCACATACAGACTCTGTCATGACAGGCTTGAAAGAGTGTTGACAGTGATATTAACCCTTGTCCTGCTGAACCTGGATTTGCCCTGCCTTTGCAAACAGTGTAGATCCAGATCAGTTGGCTTCAGAAGCCAACTGATCTGGATGTGCACTGTTTGCCATTCAGTATTTGAATTTATATTAACAACCTGGATCAAGTTATCTGATTGGCTGACAGTTAGAAGTAGGCATGGCATCTTAATTTATTCAGCATGACATGGGTTAATAGACTCTAACTGGAATGACCCTTGAGAGCAATGAATACACCCATAAAAATGAAAACAGCAGAAATGCCAAGTCTTCTGGGGCCAGACTAATTAGTTTCAGCCCATTAGGCCCCGTCAATGACCCTCATATAATTTTTTCCAAAATTCTGGAACCTCAGCTTAAGCAAAACAAAAAAAAAACAAACAAAAAAAAAACTGGGCATGTTTTTTAGAAAAGAAAAGAAAAAACAAATAACAAAAAACATCAGGTGTCCTCCATCCATAGGTCTAGATAAAGGTGGGTATCTGGTAAATATTTTTCTTATTTCTCCACGAAAACATATGTTGTGGCTACTCATTAGAAGCGCCCTGCTGAGGCGCTTCTAATGAGTACCCACAACATATGTTTTCATGGAGAAATAAGAAAAATATCAATACTTTTGGATTGAAAGAGCGTCTTAACTAGCTATGCTATGCAGTCCATCACATAAATTTGACACTATAAGTTCAGTTTTGACATTGAAAATGAGGTCAAACCCACTCAAGCATTCCTGCAAGTTTGGAGAGAATTCATCTGTTAGTTCAGATATATGTGTCTTAATGTGAGAAAACATACATGTGCACAGCACAGTCTGATCAGAGTCTTCATTGTCCAGTGAAGATTCTGATCAGACTTCCTACATGCTCAGTCCATCACGAAAACATTTTGACCCCCTTAAACCCCACTTTTATATAGTAAAACTGGGGTTTACAGGGGTATACATGATTTTTCTTATTTCTGCTTAAAACATAGATTGTGGCTACTCATTAGAACTGCCTCATCGAGGCAGTTCTAACGAGTACCCACAATCTATTTTTTGAGCAGAAATATGAAAAATATCAGAATTTTTTATCTGAAAATTTTTCATTTTTTGGTGGTAAAATTTTCAGTACATTTGAATAGGCATGTTTTCGTAATGCTAATCTGAATCTTCGCTGGGTGCACATATCAGAAGGTACAGTTGGGGGTTCCGGCTCATATTGTGTAGACAAGAAAGTGTCATGCTGATGCCAATGGCATCTGGACCAAAAACAATGTGTCCCTGCTCACCTCTTGTGTTGGGATGTAATTGGCTGTGTAGTGGTTAGCAGGTTTTGGTTCTTAGTTGGAATATTTCCTTAAAGATATAAGATTTGGAGCCAGCTAGACATACAAAATATGCCACAAGCTTTTTATAGCACTATTGCTGGGATCCAAAACATATTACACCACAGCCTCTTTATAACATGGTTCGTTATAACACGGTTTTGAATATAGCAAGGTTCAAAGATGGATCCCAAAAATGTATAGATTATATTGAAAAATGACCATAAATGGTCATTTTTCAATATAATCTATACATTTTTGTTTGGATATAACACGGTTGTTTAACTAACACGGTTTATGCTATGGACCCCAACAATAGTGTTATTAAGAGATTGTGGTGTACTAAACAACTTTGTTGTACCCAAACAGAAGCATGTTAAAGTTAAATAAAAGAATAGTTAGAAGAGATTCAGAACCACAGAGTGATGTTCATCCAATATTGCAACAGTAGTTACTCTGAATTGTTCAGAAGGCGGTGTCGTGAAAAAGGCATTGCCTGAATTACATATAAAAAATGACAATAAATGATCATTTTTCTATATAATTTATACATTTTTGTTTGGATATGACACTTTTAGGGCTTTCATATATCTGAAACTATCTTATAATGGACCACCTTCCAGTGTAGTAACATAAGTTCAGAAAAGTTTTTGAACTGATTAATGATATGAAACTAACATGAAGTTCAAACAACGGAAAAAAAATGGGTTCCTTGCTATCTAAAATAAGAAACCAGTTGGTTTTATGACGATGTTTTCCCTTGTTTCAGATGCTGTTTTTGGTGCTGAATTAAAGCAGTTATGTGATAAGGAAAAAGTCAAAGTGCCAATTTTTATTACAAATTTAGTTGAGGCAATAGAAAAAAGAGGTAAGTAGCTTCTCATATTTATTATTTAATGTCGTCTGTTTATTTCGTCTGCTGAATATTCTTGCAAACTTTTCAAATCTATTTTTGCATGCAGACAAACAGTGTGGACCCAGATCAGACTGCTCCTACAGGAGTAGTCTGATCTGGGTCCACACTGTTTGCAAAAATGACTTAATATCACAAGCAGATGACAAAGCAGACGACAATTGTTATGACTGGCAGTTTAAGGGTTAATCTCACCTGTAAGAAAGTACAGGAAGAGCTTTTGTCCTACCCCTAGTGTCAACATTGGTATTAATATAACCTTAATTACCCTGAGTTTTGGGACAGACAGGCATGTACAAACAGTGTAGACCCAGATCACACACCACATTCTGTGGCATCTGATCAGAGTCTACACTGTTTGCCATACATACAGCAATATTTTAGATACATAAAGAGGTAGTAGAATGGACTATTTAAATTTCAGGACAAGTATGTTAAGTAGAAAAGGTGTCCCAATACTTAGGGTTATTATGGTAGTTTTCGCCTCCTTCATTTGTGATTGGCATGTTAAGAGGTAGAAGTTTTTAGAAATCATATTATCCAAAATATTTGGTAAATTTAGTTTATTATCGCACCTGCTTGTAGCAGGGTGCGATATAGGCGTCCGATTTTCCGTCCGTCCGTCCGTCCGTCCGTCCGTCTGTCTGTCAACATTTATGTCGACGTTCGACATTTATGTCAAAGTTAGTATTCTAATCAACTACAAGACTAAACAACCATCAAACCTTGCATGAAACATCTCCCTGACCTCCTGACTTTGCAACATAGGTGTCCGCTTTTCCATTTGTCTGTCCATTCGTCCGTCCGTCTGTCAACATTTATGTCGACGTTCGACATTTATGTCAAAGTTAGTATTTTAATCAACTACAAGACTAAACAACCATCAAACCTTGCATGAAACATCTCCCTGACCTCCTGACTTTGCATCATAGGTGCCCACTTTTCCATTCGTCTGTCTGTTCGTCTGTCTGTCCGTCCGTCTGTTAACAGTTCTGTTATGTCGAAGTTCGACATTTATGTCAAAGTTAGTATTCTAATCAACTACAAGACTAAACAGCCATCAAACCTTGTATGAAATATCTCCCTGACCTCCTGACTTTGCAACATAGGTGCCTGCTTTTCCATTCCTCTGTCCGTTGTCCGTTCGTCCGTCCGTCTGTCTCTTAACAGTTCTGTTATGTCGAAGTTCGACATTTACATCAAAGTTAGTATTCTAATCAACTACAATTCTACAACAACCATCATACCTTGCATGACACATCTCCCTGACCTCCTGACTTGGCAGATATGTTGACCCAGTGACCTTGACCTATAATTTGCGCTCCATTGACTTTGACACAATTTACGTTGACGTTCCAGATCTTCTCAACTATAAGGCGTACAACTACCAAACCTTGCATAGTGCTTCTCCTAAGGTACAGACTTGGCAGGTACCTTGACCCGGTGACCTTGACCTATATTTTGCGCTCCAGTGACTTTGACATATTTTGCGTCGACATTCAATATCTCCTCAACTATAAGGCCTACAACCATCAAACCTTGCAAAGTGCTTCTCCTCAATGTACTGACTTAGCAGATACCTTGACCTGGTGACCGTGACCTATATTTTGGCTGCAGTGACTTTAACATAATTTACGTCAATGTTCCAGATCTCCTCAAGTGTAAGACCTCTAGCTACCAAACCTTGCATAGTGCTTCTCCAATATGTACTGACTTGGCAGGTATCTTGACCCGGTGACCTTGACCTATATTTTGCGCTCCAGTGCCTTTTACACATTTTACATCAACGTTCAATATCTCCTCAACTATAAGGCCTACAACCATCAAACCTTGCATAGTGCTTCTCCTCAATGTACAGACTCTGCAGGTATCTTGACTGGGTGACCTTGACCTATATTTCACGCTCCATTGACTTTTACACCTTGTACGTCACCCTTCCATATGTCCTCAACTGTAAGGCCTTCAACCACCAAACCTTATATAGCACTTCTTCTCGATGTACTGACTCGACAGATACCTTGACCTGGTGACCTTGACCTATATTGTGCACTCCAGTGACTTTGACACATTTTATATTGATGTTCGGTATCTCCTCAAATATAAGACCTACAACCACTAAACCTTGCATAGTGCTTCACCTCATTGCACTAGCTTGGTAGGTACCTTGACCCAGTGACCTTGACCTATATTTGACAAGTTTTACGTTGATGTTTGATAACTCCTCAACTATAAGGCCTACAACCACCATACCTTGCATTGTGCTTCTCCTTGATGTACTGAATTAGCAGGTACCTTGACCCGTGACCTTGACCTAAATTTCATGCTCCAGTGACATACGAAAAGTCAGTGCTGAAGATAAAGCCATTAGAGGGAATGGGACTGGCCTGGAATATATGTGCCCCACTTGGCACTTTGTCTACATTTTTTTTCAACCCAGTTTTCCAAGTAAGCACTGCTAAGAATGAAATAAACTTATTTAATAACCACATTCTGATTGTGGCTCCTGTGACTTTTGCGCCAGCAGGTGCGATGACGCCTTCTGCGGAATTCTTGTATTTTTGGTATGATAGTAGATGGTGGTTTAGCAGGCCTTGGTGGCTCAGTTGGATGTGCCGTCCGACTGCAGACCAGGTCGCGGGTTCAACCCCTGCCGAGGTCGGCAACATTCTTTCGTGGAGATTGATCGTGAAATATTTTCTACGGTCATTCTCTCCCTTCCGCTGATTCAAGAAGGGCATTTGTCAGTTTCTGGCGAAAGAATGTGCACAATACTGGTTAACCGCTTAGAGGACTAAGCCTGCCCAGTAAATGCGTGGTTAGGTAAACTGACCGTGCTCGACATGACCCCATTGGGTTGACTGGGTCGTAAAACCTCAACACAAACAAAAGATGGTGGTTTAAAGTTTTATACCCTACCGCCATCAGCACTGCTTATGACCAAGAGGTCAAGGTCAAAGACTTTGTAGTTACATTTATTGTTTTTAGTTTGCCTGAATGAAAGTACAGAAAGAGGTATTGCACTTACCAGGCGAAGCGTCTGGGGAGCCGAGTGGTTAGCGCGTCCATCTTCAGTTCTGGGTTTGAATTCGCTGGAGGCAGAATTCAATTCATGACTGTACGGCACTTAATTACACAGAGCCTTTCATTATCATCCTTCGATCATCTCAATATGACTTAACTTTGTCCTGCTGAATAAATTAATAAGCCACGCCTACTTCTAATTTTCAGCCAATCAGATAATTTGATCAGCATGATTGCTATAAATTCACATACTGAATGGCAAACAGTGCAGATCCAGATCAGTTGGCTTCTTCAGAAGCCAACTGATCTGGATCTACACTGTTTGCAAAGACAGGGTAGATCCGGGTTCAGCAGGACAAGGGTTAAATTTTGTTGAAAGGGACAGACCAAATTATCTTCAGGCACCACCCAGGCATTGCCATTGATGTTGTTACTGTCCACAAATGCTACATTTTTACTGTATGTACCCTAAACTTTTGGACACCTCAATCCTTACCATACTTGTCCTAAAATTTGAACAAGTACAATTTACTACCTGATGTTGTGTCTAAAAACTGCTGGATGAGTGGCATCTCATCTTGGTCTACACAGTTTGCTCAGGCATGTCTGTCAGTATACATATGGTAAATACCATATGTTAAAAGTTATTAAGGATTATTATCCAAATCCTTTCCGTGGATTAGCTTAGATTTGGCAAGCTGATAGGTTTTGGTCCAAAATTTCTCTGGTACCAGTCACACCTCTGTCTGCAACTTTGATGAATATTTATGTAAAATTGGACTTTGGATCTGGAGGTCCAAGGTTTTAACCCTGCTAGAGGTGGAATTCAGCTCGTGGCTATAAGGCACTTCATTTTCTTGCTCAGACCCTTTCATTATCACTACTTCATTATCTCTTTATGATTTGAATAATGTCGATAAAGATATAAAACATCAAATCATCAGTTCAACCCTTAAAGCGCAGCAGATGACAGGTCTAAAAATTTTTTTGAATTTTAAATTTTTTTCATGGAAAATAAGTCTTGATATTTCATGTAAATTATCTGCCAAGCATGATGCTTGAGCCAGATAAATACTGAACTAATCCGCACAGGCCCCTAGGTCAAAAAACCTTTTTCATGTTCAACTCAGCTGAGCGTGAAATTTGTCCTGCAAAAATAAACCACAAATTACTAACAACTGCAAATTCTTTCTTGCTAAACATAGCTGAGAATGAAAATTTCAATGCTAATAAATATGAAAATGCCAACTTTGTTGGCATTTTCATATTTATTAGCAGAGAAATTTTCATGCTCAGCTGATTTGAGTATGAGGAAATTTTTTATAACCACCGGGCCAATCTTCATTAACCCAATGAAGAAACTTTGTATCCATGTCTTCATTAACTCAGTGAATAAACTTTGTATCCATGGATACCAAAATGCATCCAGTGACCTGAGTCTTCTCTGAGCTCATGTCTGAAGTTACATTTTCTGATGTTAGGACTCGTATGTTTTATTTATTTTCCAGGTCTTGACCATGAGGGTATATACAGAATAGGTGGCAACATTTCTCAGATACAAAAACTCAGGTGTATGGTGGACCAAGGTATGTTATCTACAGTTCTTGCTATGTCCCCCACACCCAAGGAGATGGGGACATATTGATTTTTGTGCAGATCCCATTGGCGTCTGTGTCGGCATCTCACTTTCTTGTCTGCACAATATCTTGTAAACCAGTTTTCATGGATGTATAACTGGGACATAACAAGGAACTGATTAGATCTTTGTGACCTTGACCTAATTTTCAAGGTCACAGCAGTGGAAAAACTGAAAATTCACCATTGGAGGACATCTGTTTCTTTCTGAAAACACTGCTACTAGTTAAAGAGGAGTATTTGGTGATAATTCTGGGATAATTTTTCACAGGGCACTTCTAATGGAAACCTTTTACATACATTTCATGGAGAACCCAGAACAATTGTCTAATACTCCTTCCTGATAATTAGGCAGGCTCCATAGTGAAGTCCGTAGCTTATCTGACTGCAGATCCAGAGGTTACAAGTTCAAATCCAGCTTGGCCACATAACTTTCATGGGAATTGATCATGAAATCATTTCTACAGTCATGCTCAACTAAAGTGCCTATCACAACAGCAGAAGATGACATTCTAAAATACCTTCTTTGTTTAACTCTTGTCCTGCTGAATAAATTAAGATGCCACGCCCACTTCTAATTTCCAACCAGTCAGATTTCTTGATCCAGGTTGTTGATATAAGCTCACATAATGACAAACAGTGCAGATTCAGATCAGTTGGCTTCTTCAGAAGCCAAATGATATGGATCTACACTGTTTGCAAAAGCAGGGTATATCCGGGATCAGCAGGACCAGAGTTAACATGTCCAGATAGTGAGGCTTGACTTATTTTATCAAATAAAAAAAAAAAATGGTAAAAAGAAATTAGAATGTTGTCTGCTACAGTTTTGAATGGCACTGACAGGGTTAGCTATAATTATGCTTTAGATGTTTTATTTTTGTTTTATTTTCTTTTCTGTGTGTCACAAGTCGCAGGTAAGGCATTAGCTCTATTAATTAACCCTTGTCCTGCTGAACCCTGATATACTCTGCCTTTGCAAAGAGTGTAGATCCAGATCAGTTGGTTTCTGAAGAAGCCAACTGATCTAGATCTGCACTGTTTGTAATTAAGTATGTGTATTTATAGCAACAATCCAGATCAAGCAATCTGATTAGCTGAAAATTAGAAGTGGACGTGGCATCTTAATTTATTCAGCATGACAAGGGTTAATCCAGTACATTTTTGTCGCACCTGCGTTAGCACGCAGGTGCGATATAGTCGTGCCGTGATTGATTGTGTTGGGGTTTAACGACACGTCAACCCTTGTGGGTCATTTTGTGTCGTCTCCCAGAGAAAGGGAGAAAAGAGATAGAAGAGATAGTAGAGGAGATGAAAGAGAGGAACAGGAAAAAAAGAGGAAAAGGAATGATAGTGAAGAAATAGAAGAAATAAAAACATTTCCCCTCTACCTTTTCCTGCTACAAGGATAGCAGGCCTTGTCCAACTGTAAGCCAATATCAAGTTGGACGCCCCAGTGACATAAGATACAAGACACCTTCGCACCACCCGACCACCCCATAGTCGTGCCGTGACCCGTCCGTTCGTTTGTTTGTCCGTTCGTCAACAATTGACTTGTGAGCGCAACTCCTCCTACAGTTTTTGGCCAATCATTTTGAAACTTCACAGATGTTTTGGCCATGGTGTATAGATTTGCATATTGTTTGCTCATAATTCTCAGATTTTTTTTTCAACTTTTTCCGCTTTGTTAACTTAGTCAGTTTTTACCTAAAACCGTTATAGTCAGTGGGTGTTTCGTGAGCGCAACTCCTCCTGCAGTTTTAGGCCAATAGTTTTGAAACTTCCCAGATGATTAGGTCTTGGTCTGAAGATATGCATATTGTTTGCACATAAATCTCAGATTCATTTCAGCAGAGTTAGGGGCCCTTGATTTATGCCCAAAATTGGTTTCCGCTCAATATCTTGTGAAAGAATTGGTGGATTAGGATCATATTTTGCATACATATTGTTGTTAACAATACCTAGCTTGGGATTGTCACATGACATTTTTCGTCAATTTTCAGCTGAGTTACTGGCCTTGATTAATGGGCAAAAATGATATCCGCTCAATATCAATATCTTGTGAAAAAATGGACAGGTTTAGATCAAATTTTGCAAGCCAATATTCCAAATTTTCTACTTTGTCCATTTTTTCTTACAAACTAACCCATCAATTTCTTGAATACTGCAAAATAGATTTTTTTCAATACAAATAGGAACTTGTATGACTTAATCCCTGCAAGTGCGACATCGCTTTCCACGGATTTCTTGTCTTGATTTCAAGCTGTGGCCTAATCTTTCTTATTTAAAATCTTAGCCAGTCACATATTGCATTTTGCTTCATTACACACTCAAATGAAAAATAAAAAGAACAGTCTTGATCAAAAAGAAGAATTCTTATTTAACCCTTGTCCTGCTGAACCCGGATATACCCTGCCTTTGCAAACAGTGTAGATCCAGATCAGTTGGCTTCTGAAGAAGCCAACTGATCTGGATCTGCACTGTTTGCCAATGAGTATTTGAATTTATATCAACAACCTGGATCAAGTAATCTGATTGGCTGAAAATTGGAAAGGGGCATGGCATCTTAATTTATTCAGCAGGACAAGGGTTAAAACCAGCAGGAGAAAAACTGAAACTTCACGGTGGGGGGACATCTGTTTTCTCTGAAAACGCTGTTAGTAGTTTTAGATTTGTGGTGAATAAAAATGAAATTTGATAGAAAAAAAAATTAGAAAAAATAGCCTGAAGTTATTATAATTTGTTATAAGTATGTGGAAGAATAGGAATTAATATGAAATAGCTTTTTATGTGAAATCTTTAATGATATAGGGCTTTTGATCTGATAAAGATGACTACTGTCTTGAGTTGGGATATCACAGTACTTGAGCTTGATTTCCCGACAAGGGGCAATATTCACTAATGTCAATGTAATAACCCTTTTTAGCTCACCTGTTGGAAAGTACAGGTTGAGCTGTAGCAGTCCCCATGGTATCTGAGTCTGAAGTTGTAAGCTGTACCACCCAAACCTACATGAGTGGCTAAGTCACAGACTTCTAAAAAAATTTTGTTGGAGGTGAAGGTCACAAACTTAGAAAAAAATAACTAGCGTATACATGAGCAGAACTCATTTTCAAATATACACCACAACCTCTTTATAACAAGATTGTAAGGGCCCATAGCATAAACCGTGTTAGTTAAACAACCTTGTTATATCCAAACAAAAATGTATAGATTATATTGAAAAATGACCATTTATGGTCATTTTTCAATATAATCTATGCATTTTTGGGATCCATCTTTGAATCGTGTTATATCCAAAACCGTGTTATAACGAACTGTGTTATAAAGAGGTTGAAGTGTACCACAATGGGCCCAATGATCCCAAAGGAAATGAAATATAATCTGCACTATGTTATGTTCAGAAGCAAACTGATCTGGATCTACACTGTTTGCAGAGGCAGGGCATATCCGGGTTCAGCAGGACCACTTTTAAGTAAACTCTTCTTTCTACTATATTTCATTTGTTCTAATTCTGTCATTTGAATAAGATCTGTTGATTTACATTCAAGCTATAATATGAGAAAATGTACCGTCTTACATACGAGGTTAATGAAGATTCAGATCAGCCTACACATTCTCGAAGTCTCATTGGAATTCCGTTGTCTACATGAAAAAGTTAAAACTTTGCACCCATTGCTAAACAAAATGTGCCCAGCAAAGATTCTGATCAGACTGCGCAAATGCCCAGGCTGATCTGCATCTGCTGGGTGCATGCGTCCAAAGGTTAGTTTTCTGACATCATGGCTTATTTGTCATCACCCTTCCATATATTTTCAGATGAACCTTACAATCTTGATGATCCAACGTGGGATACCAATGTATTAACAGGGGCGCTTAAATTATTCTTCAGGGAGTTGAAAGAGCCCCTATTTACTTTTGCATTGTTCGATAAATTTTTATCCAATTATAGTAAGTATATGAAATTTTATCCAACTACAGTCAAACCTCGATAGCTCGAACACTGATGGCTTGTTTACAAACTTCTTTTTGAGTCCCTAAGAAATTCTTCCGATAGCTCAAGAAAACAAATATTTAGGGAAATTTATTTTATTATGAAATTGTATGTTGTGTGTACTCATTAGAATTGCCTCATTGATGCAATTCTAATGAGTACACTCAACATACAATTATTGTGTAGAAAATAAAAAAAAAATCACTAAATTATCGCCATTTGCTTCCTGACTTGGCACCATAATTAACCCTCAGTGGCTCGAACCACCCATGTCTCGAACAATTTTCTATGGTCCCAAAGATGTTCGAGCCATCAAAGTTCGACTGTACAATATTTTTATAAAACTTTTATCCAGTTATAGTTAATATATGAAATTTTTTATCCAATTGTAGTAAATAAATGAAATTTTATCCAGTTATAGTCTTTATATGAATTTTTTTGTCCAATTATAGTAAGTTTGTAAAATTTTTATCCAATTATAGTAAGTACATATATATGAAAGTAACCAAATATGACAAAGATAATGGTATCATATTGCTTAGCATACTGGGTAAAATTTTCAGCAGACAACATTTTTTCTTAATTTTCCCAGAAAACAGTCTTTGACATTTCATGCAAATTGTCCTTTTAGGGGACAATTTGTATGAAATGTCAGTGTCTTTTTTTCTGGGAAATAAGAAAAAATATCATCAGTTGGTTGTCTGCTGAAATTACCCAGAGCGTGTTAATGGTTTGTGAATAGTATCAACACACGTTTACCTGCATATCCACATGATCCTATCAGGATGGATGTCTTTGTGTAAGCCACATGAGTGAGGGCCTTATGACATGCAGACAACAATGACTCGGATTATCTTGTACATTCTCAGGAATTTTGTTTGTCTGCTTTCAGAATCCATTGCGAAAACACGCCTATTCAAATATATTGAAACTGAAAATTTTCAGATAAAAAAATTGATATTTTACATATTTCTGCTCAAAACATAGATTGTGGGTACTCGTTAGAACCGCCTCAGTGAGGCGGTTCTAACAAGTACCCACAATCTATGTTTTTGAGCAGAAATAATAATAAAAAAAATAATGTATACCCCTGTAAACCCCAGTAGACCCTGATCAGACACTGCATTCTGTGGCATCTGATCTGGGTCTACACTGTTTGCAAATGTTCCTTTTATGGGATGCTAGTCATAAATGGGTTAATGGCGGTCTAGTATTGAAGTTCAAAGTAAATAGTACCTGGGACCAGTTGTTCAAAACTAACGATGTGTTAGTTAATGAATCGTTAAAATTTACATCAAGTGATACGCAAATATGCTGAAATTTTTTGCTGAAAAAATGTGAGTAGCTTTTGCAGTGCAAAAGCTACTCACATTTTTTCAGCAAAAAATTTCAGAATATTGTATATTGAAGCCGCTAAAACATTTAATGAAATGACCCTTAATGAGCTCGTTAAGCTAACGACGCTTTGAACAACCTGGCCCTGATTTATAAGCAAGGCTCTATAGCTGAATAAAAGTCGAAAAGGATTGACTTTAGTTGGTAGCACATCTAACTGCAGATTCAGGGGTCACAAGTTTTAACCCTTAAACTGCCAATCACAACAGTTGTCGTCTGCTTTGTCATCTGCTTGTGATTTTAAAAGTCTTTTTTGCAAACAGTGTGGACCCAGATCAGACTGCTCCTCTAGGAGCAGTCTGATCTGCATCCACACTGTTTGCCTGTATGCAAAAATAGGTTTGAAAACTTTGCAAGAATATTCAGCAGATGACAGAAACAGACGACATTTTCAGATGCAGGTTTTCTTGGCATTTTAAGGGTTAATCCCAGCTTGGCCTTATAACTTTTGTGGAGAGTGATCATAAAGTCATTTCTAGTCATTCTCTCCTTCCAATGATTGTCAGTTACAGGTGAAAGTATCTGCATATAAATTATGGCCACTTGTCAGTTACTGTGCTCAAGTACTGGTTAACCGTTTGCCCAGGAAACTAAGGTTAACTGACCAGGGGTCATCCTAGAGTGTGATTTGGGAGAAAAAGTCTCCCTAAGCTGGCTGACCTCCCTATCTTGAGCTGAGGGAGAAGTGAAAATGTGTAGAATATATAGGGAAATTCAAAATTTGGACCAAAACTTCTCCCTGAAATCCTGAAATTGTCGCAGAACTTCTCCCTCTCTGAAAGCTCAAGGATGACCCCTGTAACTGACTAGCTCGATATGACCTTAAAAGTGTTCTGAGCCTTAAAGCTCCTAATTAAACCTGATTTTATACACAAACAAGAAGTACTAGCTGTTTCTAGGGCTTTTCTTATAAAGTACGGGAAAGTGGGATACAGTAAATGTCCTTAAATTTTGAACATCAAAGTATCTGACAAAATGACATATGCAAACAGTGCAGACCCAGATCAGACTACTTCTGAAGCACAGACATCCAATGCGAAACCATAAGCAGTATTTGATAAGTTATTGGTATTTTTTTTTTTTTAAGTGTACCTTTAGTGTAGGTAGGTACATATTTTACCACAAGTTTTTTTCAGCATTTTTAAAAAGTCTAAGAGCACAGTGTGGTAATTAGGTTGAATACCGTATTACATTTTATTTTTATTTTTTTATTTGAAATTACAAAACTTGTAGATATTATTTTGCTTCCCAAGACTCAGAAAATATTAAGGGTAATGAACTTGTTTATAGTAATAATTTTTGTGTAAAATAAGCACTAATGTTAATTCCTATATGTGTTGATTATTTTTCAGTGAAAGAATTAAATTCTGAAAGGTTAAAAGGTGTGAGAAATACTATGCATGACTTACCAAAGTGCCACTATGAAACGGTGAAATTCTTATTTAAACACTTAACAAAGTAAGTACATGTAGTTTTGTTGAGCTTATTTTTTGCATTGACAAGGTAGGAGGTGGACTGCAGTCTCTGATTCAGTCATATGTTTTGTATCAGGTGATGACATGACCGTCCTGGCCTCGGTGGCTCAGTTGGATGCGCCGTCCGACTGGAGACCAGGAGGTCGCGGGTTCAACCCCCGCCGATGTCGGCAACATTCTTTCGTGGAGATTGATCATGAAATATTTTCTATGGTCATTCTCTCCCTTCCGCTGATTCAAGAAGGGCAGTTGTCAGTTTCTGGCGAAAGAATGTGCACAGTACTGGTTAACCGCTTAGAGGACTAAGCCTGCCCAGTAAACGTGTGGTTAGGTAAACTGACCGCGCTCGACATGACCCCATTGGGTTGACTGGGCCGTAAAATTTCAACACGAACACAAAACATGACCGTCCTACTGCTTTGCATAGCTGGGCTATAAAGCGTAGTCATTAGAGCATCTGACTGCAGATCCAGGGGCCAGAGGTCTGAATCCTAGCTGGGCTACATAACTATCATGGAGGTTGATCATGAGATCATTTCTGTGATCATTCTCCCCCTTCCACTGATTCAAGAAGGGCATTTGTCAGTTACTGGCAAAAGTATGTGCTCAAAGTAGTGGTAAACCTTTTAGAGGACTAAGCTTGCCCAGGAAAATGTGTGACTATGTTAACTGACAATCTCAACATGACCTTATCAGTGTTGACTGGGCCTACACAACAAATCAAATCAAACCAATGCTGCTTAGCACAAATTAACCCTTAAAGCGCCAATCACAACAATTGTCATCTGCTTTGTCTTCTGCTTGTGATTTTAAAAGTCATTTCTGCAAACAGTGTGAACCCAGATCAGACTGCTTAGGAGCAGTCTGATCAGGGTCCACACTGTTTGCCGGTATGCAAAAAATAGGTTTGAAAAGTTTGCAAGAATATTCAGCAGACGACATAAACAGACGACATTTTCAGATGCAGTTTTTCTTGGCGCTTTAAGGGTTAATATGCAGGGATCTATCAGACTACCTCTTATTTGTGTGCTCTGCAATATTATAGTGATATACATATTTTCTCTGTTAAAGAGAGCTTAAGTACCATATTGCCCTAATTACCACACATGTTCCTATAAACGCACAGTTAAGCAATTTAATAGTCTCTAGATTACAGCCAGTGTACTTTTATCTACTTCTTTATAAAACCATGTTGTTGGTACTCATTTGAATTGCCTCAACAAGTTGAGGCAATTCAAATGAGTATCAATAACATAGGCTTTTATAAAGAAAGAAAAATATTATGTAAGTATCATTAAATAGCCCCTCATGAAATTCTCTGCTGGTCTTTTGTTAAAGTGTACTCATATTCGGAGGAAAT
Organism: Anodontia alba; assembly: GCA_964016985.1. Lineage (NCBI taxonomy): Eukaryota > Metazoa > Mollusca > Bivalvia > Lucinida > Lucinidae > Anodontia > Anodontia alba. Next base: position 11,003,863 of record OZ024833.1, read on the forward strand.
TTTACTACAAGTTTTTCTAGTGATTTTTGAAAAAAAAAAAAAACTTAAGGGCACAGTGCGGTAATTTTGGTGAATACAGTACTGTTATGGAATTTTTCTGCTAAAATGAAATACCTCCCTTACAAATAGTATGATTTATTTTAGCTTTTGTTCTTCTTTTTTTTTTTTTGTTTTTCTTAATTTCTTGTTAAAACATCAAGATCTTACAAAAGTACATGGCACTATTGTTTTATGTTTCTTTTTATATTTTTATATATTTCATATCTTTGTCTCTTAATTTGCTTAGAATTTGATGCTGTCTGTCTTGTGCAAAGTGGCAAATGCAACTCGAATGCAAATTTCAACTCTTTCTGGGTCATTCTGTGTGAACTGATATTGATCCAGTGGATGTTTCAAGATGCAAATGACTTCCAAATAAGGTATTAACACAGACCAATCATAATGTTTGTTTGTGTTTGTTTTGAGGTTTTACGGCCCAGTCAACCCCAGTCAACCCAATGGGGTCATGTCGAGCACGGTCAGTTTACCTAACCACACTTTACTGGGCAGGCTTAGTCCTCTAAGCGGTTAACCAGTATTGTGCACATTCTTTCGCCAGAAACTGACAACTGCCCTTCTTGAATCAGGGGAAGGGACAATCATAATGTAGGACAATGAGTGTGAGAATCTGTTTCTTGTTAACATGCCATGTTACCATGTACTAACTTCCTGTTTACTTACCTGCAAACCAAGCCCCTTCTGGAAAGGGGGTCTACTCTAAAAGGAAAGAATTTGCTCCCAACAGGGAGCAAATTCTTTCCTTTTAGAATAGACCCCTTTTCAGAAGGGCAGCAAAACAAATTTTATAGATTTGTCTCCCCCTAAAATGTATAATTGCCCCTTAATTATTTTTCTGTCATTTCCAGGGTCATGGAGGAGAGTAAAGAAAACAAGATGCAGGCTCATCAGCTCGCAATAGTGTTTGGTCCAACGTTAATATGGCCACAGGTCCAGTCACCCAATCTCGCTACCAGCATGGTTTACCAAAGTCGAATTGTAGAATATGTTCTCCTAGAATATAAAAACATATTTAGATGAAATTAAATTATCCCTGATATGTATATAGCGTATGTAAACTAGGGCTCCAAATAAGTCATTTTCCTTTTTTTTTTCTTATTTCTCCATGTAAAAATGGTTTTAGATTTCATCACATAAACCCACCCCCAAAAGGGTACATTGTAATTGGCAAACAGTGCAGTTCTAGATCAGACACCATGTAATGCAGCGTCTGATCAGTCTCTACACTGTTTGCATTAGATACAGGAATTTCTATAAAACATAGTAATAATAAAAACTAACTAGACACCCTGCGATTGGAAATAGACCAATGCAAAGAGTTGAGGTACAAGAGTCCACTCGACGTAAATAGTTTAATCTGAGAAAATTCTAGAGATCATTTTTAATTTTAACCCTTGTCCTGCTGAATAAATTAAGATGCCACGCCCACTTCTAATTTTCAGCCAGTCAGATTATTTGATCCAGATTGTTGCTATGAATTCACATTCTTAATGGCAAACAGTGCAGATCCAGATGAGTTGGCTTCTTCAAAAGCAGGGTATATCCGGGTTCAGCAGGACAAGGGTTAACCCATTTATGCCAAACAGACTCTTATACCTTAACTCTTTGGACAGGTCCATTTTAACTCTTGTCATGCTGAATAAATTAAGATGCCATGCCCACTTCTAATCTCCAGCCAGTCAGATTACTTGATCCAGGTTTTTGATAGAAAATCACATATTTAATGACAAACAGTGCAGAAGCACTTCTTCAGAAGCCAACTGATCTGGATCTACACTGTTTCCTAAGACAGGGCATCAGGTGTTCAGCAAGAGAAGTGTTGTCATTTTAACCCATTTATGCCAAATAGACTCCTATACCACAACTCTTTGGACATGTCCATTTCTAATAGAAGGGATGTAAGGTTCTTTTTTTATTATTACCATGTTCTATAGAAATTCCTTTATTTAATGCAAACAGTATAGACCCTGATCAGATGCCACATTCTGTTGTGTCTGATCTGAGTCTGTTTGCCAGTAATTATTTTATGGGGCACTAGGAACAAATGGGTTAATCAAAAAGTAGTGATAATTTTCTTTATTTTTCCATGAAAACATAAGTCATGGATTCACAGAAGTGCCATACTGCTCACTTGTCTGATCAAAGTCATTACTGTTCCTCTTCTTCACCCATTTGACCATGGTCTTTTGCATCTACCAGTCTGATCAAGTTCACCAGACTGATCAGGAGTTTCACTGTTTACCTATCTGATCAAGAGCTCTACTATAGATCTGGACAAATGCTGCAGAATTTGCTGGTAAAAGGCAGGCCCCAATGAGACTGCACATGTAAAGGCTGTTGTGAAAAAGGACACATAGTGCTTATGTGAAAAGGAGGTCATGTGACCAGCATGGCCTCCTTTTCACATTAGCACTATGTATATTTTTTCACATGGCTGGCATCAAGTGAATCTACTGGTAAATGGCAGGCCCCAGTCAGACTGCAGATGTAAAGGCTGTTGTGAAAAAGGACACATAGTGCTTATGTGAAAAGGAGGCCATGCAACCAGCATGGCCTCCTTTTCACATTAGCCTATGTATATTTTTTCACATGGCTCACATCAAGTGAATCTGCTGGTAAAAGGCAGGCCCCAATCGTGAAAAAGGACATAGTGCTCATGTGAAAAGGAGGCCATGCAACCAGCATGGCCTCCTTTTCACATTAGCACTATGTATCTTTAATCACATGGCTCGCATCAAGTGAAAAAGTACTTTCGAATGTGCGCAAAATTTGTAGATTCAGATCATCCTGTGCATGTGCAACATGTCATCCTGGCTTTTGCTCTTTATTCATACATTCTGTAATAGCCAATGATTCTGTAAGCAGACAGTGAAGGTCCTGATCAGACTGCGCAAATGCGCAGGCTGATCTGGGCCTTAGCTGTCCACATATGCCCGGAGATGTTTTTGCATGGCGCTGCCCATATAGACTATGATTCCTTTTTGCATATTTAGACGGAGAAAAAGAAAAATAGAAATTAAAGAATGACTTACCTGGACCCCTGTTCTATCCTTATTTTATTGCAGAGTATATGCCTGTAATGTGTTCTTGTTAATACATTCAGTTTATTGTCTTTCCACTGTCAATAACCCAGTCTTCCACTAACTTATTGTACAACATTAGTTTCATATAATAGCCTCACAATAGATATCAAAGGGAAACTTGTTACCATTGTCAGCACTCCAAATAAACCCAAAATACTGGGCATGCTGGGTAAAAATTTCAGCAGACGACATATTGAAATTTTAGCTTGCCTGTACGCAGTACGTCAAGTGATATTCTGAAAAAAAAAAGAAAAAAATATTTTTCTGAGAAAATGAGGCTTAACATTTCAGGTGAATTGGCATAATCAGGTGAATTGGCAGACAATTCACTTGGAATGTATAGCCTTAGTTTCCTAGAAAATAGGGTTTGACATTTCAGGGGAATTCTCTGTCATGAGACTGATACCAGTAGACCAATAAATGGGATGTAAAACCTGAACCACTAAGGTTTGGTTCATTCCCTTACTTTCTTTCATTTATGTCCTTATATCCCCCACCTGCGGGGAGGGAGACATGTTGTTTTTGGTGCCAATCCCATTGGCATGGCATTAGTATTGGGGTCAGCATTGGCGTGGCACTTTCTTATCTGCACAGTATCTTGTGAACCAGTGGCTGGATTCTTATCAAATTTTCATGGCTATATTATTGGGACATAAAGAACTGGTCAGATTTTGGTGACCTTAACCTAATTTTCAAGGTCACAGCAGTAGAAATATTGAAAATTTGGTGGGGGACATCTGTTTTCTCTGAAAACACTGTTATAAGTTTTACTTATTGCCCCCATAATCTAGGGTTTGACATTTTATGCAAATTGAGTCCTCCGCAGAACATACTTGTCCACGGATGTATGGATAAAGGTTAATTTAAATTAGACAAACATTACAAAATACCATTAAACCCTTGTCCTGCTGAATAAATTAAGATGCCACACCTACTTCTAATTTTCAGCCAATCAGATTGCTTGATCCCCATTGTTGCTATAAGTTCATATACTTATTGGCAAAAGGTGCAGATCCAGATCAATTGGCTTCTGAAGAAGCCAGCTGATCTGGCTCTACACTATTTGCAAAGGCAGGGTATATCCGGGTTCAGCAGGACAAGGGTTAAAATATCCAGGTACAACCAGTATGAAATGTTTGTCTAAACTTTACTGTTAGATTTCACAGGTTACTTATCTTCCATTGGTTTTCAGCCAGTTCTGTGGTGGAGTTGATTATTTCTGAAGAAGGCAACTTTCATGAAAGGTCAAATCCTATTTTCTGGTGAAATAAGAAAAATATGGTCAGTCATTTGTGTTCGAAGTTGCCTATAGAATGCTAAAAGGTATGAAAAGTGTACCTGCTGTAAATACACTGATGACCGTACACATGGATTCTTGCTCTGGGGGCTTACAAGATTCCAACTATCATATTTACCCTAAATAGTTAGACAGCTTAATTCCTTAGCCGGCCTGGGTGGCTCAGTTGGATGCGCCTTCCGACTGGAGACCAGGAGGTCACGGGTTCAAGCCCCGCCGATGTCGGCAACATTCTTCCATGGAGATTGATCATGAAATATTTTCTATGGTCATTCTCTCCCTTCCGCTGATTCAAGAAGGGCAGTTCTCAGTTTCTGGCAAAAAGAATGTGCACAATACTGGTTAATCGCTTAGAGGGCTAAGCCTACCCAGTAAACGTGTGGTTAGGTAAACTGACCACCGCTCGACATGACCCCATTGGGTTGACTGGGCTGTAAAACCTCAACACACACACAAAAAAGATTAATTCTTTGTCATACTTGCCTTAAAATTTGAACAAGTCCTTTTACTACCTCTTTGTGTGTCTAAAAACTGCTGGATGAGTGGATGAGTGGCAAACAGTGTCGACCCTGATCAGATGCCGCAGAAGCGGCATCTGATCTGGGTCTACACTGTTCGCTTAGGTCTATCTGTTCCAGTACTTAGGGTAGATACTGTAAACAAAAGAAATTCAGAAGAAGTCACCTTTTGTTAGTATGGTATTAGATACTTGGACCTGCATAAAAGTTGATATTTGAACATTCCATTTCATATTGAGGAAAACATATCAATATTTTTATAAAAAAAAAAAAAAAATAGAGTAATATTGAATGCTATTTTTTAAACTATTTTTCTGTTATATTCAGTACGAAGATGCATTTCTACATGGTATTGTTGGTGATCAATTATATGGTATATTACCAGATTATAAAGCTGGGTTGATGTTAACCCTTGTCCTGCTGAACCCGGATATACCCTGCCTTTGCAAACAGTGTAGATCCAGATCAGTTGGCTTCTTCAGAAGCCAACTGATCTGGATCGGCACTGTTTGCCAATAAGTATGTGACTTTATAGCAACAATCTGGATCAAGTTATCTGATTGGCTGAAAATTAAAAGTGGGCGTGGCATCTTAATTAATTCAGCAGGACAAGGGTTAATTAACATTCTACTCTTTTCCATTCAAATTACTCTTTCATACACATTCACATTTTTCCATGTACACCCACAAACTTTGTTTAATTAACCCTTGTCCTGCTGAATAAATTAACATGCCACGCCCACTTCTAATTTTCAGCCACTCAGATTACTTGATCCAGATTGTTCATATAAATTCACATACTTAATAGCAAACAGTGCAGATCCAGATCAGTTGGCTTCTTCAGAAGCCAGCTGATCTGGATCTATACTGTTTGCAAAGGCGGGATATTCCTGGCTCAGCAGGACAAGGGTTAAGGGGAATGGATACACTTTTAGGTGAGGTAACTATCAAATTATTTTTTGCCTTCCTTCTAAAAGGGAGCAAATTCTTTTCTTTTCATTTAGAGGAGACTTGGGGTTCAAATAGAAAAAGTCTAGCAGGTGTATTTATCCCCCTTATGGTGTTGATCGTGGTCTACACCATAAATTTCCAAAATAGGAGCATTTTAACCTGTTTTTTTTTTAGGAATATATATCAAAATACACATTTAGTTTGGAATATATGGTATGAAAAAATGTAATTAGAGAATTGATGTATTGAATACAAGTGCTAGTAAATCATTACAAGCAGTTTCTGCAGGTGATGATTGTGCTTTTTCATATTGTCAATTGATTGCCACAGATGATCATTGGCTTTGCAAATAGCCTGACTCTGAGGTTATAAATCTTTTTTCATGCTCAACTCAGCTGAGCATGAAATTTGTCTTGCTGATAAATCTCAAATTACTAATAATTGCAAATTCTTTCTTGCTAAACATAGCTGAGCATGAACATTTCTCTGCTAATAAATATGAAAATGTCAGCTATTGTTACAAAAAGAAATCAAAATATCATTAGCTGCTGTTGTGATTGCTGTAATTGATGAGGCCACTGTGACCTACTTTTTGTTAATGCATACTCATATGCTGTAAAAAATACCTCCTCTCCCCCTCCCTCATCCCCCACATAACAGTATCATCTCAATTCTTGTTTCTGTTACTAGATTATCATCTCACAATTCTTGTTTCTGTTACTATTTTTATTAAAGGAAAGAAAGTGCTTATTGGCTATTAAACCTCATGTTTTTTGTATGTAATTAACCCATCCAGAGTATATGTAGCAGACAACATTTTGAATTATTTTCTTATCTTTATCACAAAGGAAAGATCAACCTCTTTATAACACCCACCCTTGAGAACACATAAAAGTCACTGTTGTAGGAAAGTGGCAGTTATAGAGATGTTTGATAGATAGTAAACAACTCTGAATGAAATCAGAAAGGTGGCTGCCAATAGGAAGGTGGCTATTGTTGAAAGGTGGCTGTTAGTGGAGATACCATTGTATACAGCTCAGCAATGCATAAATATGTGAATTGTCTCATACTGTTCACATGTAATTTGGAACCCTCTATTTTGTGGAATATAATAAAAACATACCGGTAAGTGTCTTGTTCTGAACACATCTAGGATGTAGTATATTAAAAGAAAGTCCATTACGAAAACACCCCTATTCATATATTTAGAAAATTTCACCTCCAAAAACTGAAAATCTTCAGATAAAAAACTGATATTTTTCATATTTCTGCTCAAAACATGGTTTGTGGGTACTTGTTAGAACTGCCTCGCCGAGGCGGTTCTAACGAGGACCCACAATCTATGTTTTTGAGCGGAAATAAGAAAAATAATGTATACCCCTGTAAACCCCAGTTTTACCATATAAAAGTGGGGTTTAAGGGGATTAAAATTATATAGGCATGTTTTTGTGATGCTGTATAGGCATATCATATAATTTTACTATGCAAAATGTTGAACCATCTGAGATCCTATTTATTTCATTACAGTATTCCAGATTAGATAGGTTGTTTGCTCAGACAGAATTAATGTTTTTCCTATTTCTCCATGAAGCATATGGTAAATATTTGAAAATTTCATACACCAAAGTGGCTGACAAAATAGCATATGCAAACAGTGCTGAAGAAGCAGTCTGATCTGGGTCTTCACTGCCATTCCACTAAGTATTTTAAGAAACAACTGTATAAAAATTAAAAATTAGGCCAAAAAATGATGGAATAAAATGTTCGAAATTTTGGACAATAGACCAGTTTCACAATCTCGAGTTTTACCGCTCTTGCTAATCCATGCATTATCTCGTTAATCCGGAACAAGGCTTGCAGTGTATCACAGTTAACAATGATGGATCGTCAGACTTGTCTGAGTACACAATAGAAGATTTGTGGAAATTTCCCTGTAATAAGCAGTCCCATTTCTTCTTCATGACTCTCCTCTATATTGCTTTTCAGTTAAATTCAGTACCCCACCCCAAAGAAGATCGTTGCTGTCTGTATTAAGTGATCTTTAGTGTTATGGCTTTTAAGTGATATTTTAATCAAAACTGATTTAAGCTCTCTTATATGCTATCACAAACTTGTATATGAAGTATATCCACACAATCTGATCATGACACCTCTGTTGAGCATCCAGCAAAACGTCACTTCAATGTTTACATGTGCTGTGATCAATATACGCTACGAAAAAATATCCAGTACTTGTTTTTTACTTGCTGACATTTCGATCTACTGCTTTGATTCGAGGAAACAGTCTTGGTAATTTAGTTCTGTTTTTAATGTGTCTGTTTTCTATGCATTTCTGACAAGAAAAATGCTCTACAATCCAACATGGTAATAGTTCGGTTTTCTCCCAAAATGGTTTCCCTGCCACGCTGTCATCTGATGTTACCATTACAAGCACCGTTATGAGCATGCGCTTTTTTTTTTTTCATGGGAGAGCATAGAAAAAATTAACATATTAATATTAGAAACGTGAACAGTTCAGTGTGTTGTTGTCTGAGGTGCATCTGAGAATCCCAAAAGATGAGACTCAATAGGGTTTACATGATAAATTTGGTGGTACTTAGAAACTATTTTAGTGACCAGCAGGAATAACCATTTTGATGCGCCGATATCGCAAACGGATAAGGTACTATTTTGCTTGGATGCTTGTTGTCTTTCAGCAGAAAACGGTGAGCGTGCGTCTCTGAAGTCAGTGACAAAAATTCGACATCCGAAAATTTTGAATCAGAAAAAAAGATCAATTAAAAATAAAAAAAACAACAAAAAACAGCAACAACCAAAAAAAAAAAAAAAAGAAAAAAAAAACTGCCAGTCTCAGAGGATAGAAGACATGACACTCGCGTGTGCATCTCGATGAATTGGTCAGTAGAGGTAATGCACAATGAGAGAAGGGTGCATTACAGTGTCAGTCATATGCTTTAATTGCTTGACCAGTTAACGATCGCTGAAGTGTTAACTGCCAACACCTGTTTAACTATCGCTTGCTTAGCAAGTAGAAAACGGTACTGTCGCAGGTGTGAAAAACACACGGCGGATTATTCTTTTGAGATGCTACTGACGGTAAGAGTAACATGCTGGGGACATCAGTCAAATAATCCAATCATAAATAGTCCCACAGGGAAAAACATGCGTCCGGCGGACACGGCTTTGGGAATTTTTAGGAATCCGGACCCAGATTTATGTGTCCATGGACACAGGATTCTGCGTTCCCCAGAACCCTGAATTTATCAAAGGTTGTAGCGAGTGTCTTTTATTTCCACATTGTCAATACACCACCAGCCTTGATCTCGATACATTTCCGGAACTTTTCCGCTCGGCAATTATTGGAAATTACGATTGTGAAAAGGGTCTATTTACCATATACTCTGAGGCAATTCTAAGTGGTACCCATAACATAACAGCCACAACAAGAAAGAAACATACTGTCTGATGTACACCCAACAAAGACCCAAATTAGCCTGCACATCCACCTAGTCTGATTAAAGCCTTCATTGTCTGCTTGAAGAAACTTCGCATCCTTGGCTATCCACAATGTGCCATAACAACAGATAAGGCACTTTTTTCATCCAAAAAATGCAGATATTGTTCTTATTTCTCGACGAAAATGTATGTTGTGGGTACCCACAACATATGTTTTCGGTCATTCTCTCCCTTCCGCTGATTCAAGAAGGGCAGTTGTCAGTTTCTGGCGAAAGAATGTGCACAATACTGGTTAACCGCTTGGAGGACTAAGCCTGCCCAGTAAACGTGTGGTTAGGTAAACTGACCGCGCTCGACATGACCCTACTGGGTTGACTGGGCCGTAAAACCTCAACACAAACAAACAACATATGTTTTCGTCGAGAAATAAGAAAAATATTATGTGGATACCCCCTCTTATCTGTAGCTATGATGTGCCCAGTAAAGATTCTGATCAGACTGCGCGAATGCGCAGGCTGATCAAAATCTTTACTGGGCACACATTTTAGAAGTTACGTTTTCTGACATTGTGGCTCGTATGTTTTCTTGGAGAAATAAGAGTATCTTGATACGTATCTGACCTGGAATACTGGTGTACATGTATATATACTGTTATATTTGTTGTTACTGTTATGTTCTCTTTCTGTATTTTGATGTTGAAGCCTTCTGTTTGCAATCTTAGCCTTCTATGAAATAGTTTCACACAGCTCCAGACAGGAGGGGTGCACAGATAAATATTTTCCTTATTTCTTCTTAAAAACATATATTGTGGGTACTCTTTAGAAGTGCCTCACTGAGGCACTTCTAATGAGTACCCACAACATATGTTTGTATGGAGCAATGATGAAAATAGCTATCCTTTTTGGTTGAAAAATGCTTCTTAGCACTGAAAAAGATTTGAAAATGAAAGGTATCATGTGCACCCATTAGAAATGCCATGCTGAGATGCTTCTAATGAGTACCTACAACATATATATTTGTGCAGAAATAAGAAACAATATTTCTATATCGGCTCGATATAAGTGAAATATTCTTGAAAGGGCCATAAAACCCAAACCAGTACTTCTGTAGATACCTTTCTTACCTCTAGAGTCATGGGAAAATCCAGAGCTCTAGATTAAGTGTGTTTTTTTTTTCAAGCCAAAACATATTTATATTTTTCTTATTTCTCTACAAACATGTTGAAGGTACTCAATAGAATTGCCTTGCTGGACCACTGTAATAAGTATCCTCAACATACATTTTCATGGAGAAATAAGAAAAATATTTATCTATATCTATCTTACCAGTGGAGCTATGGGGAAGTCAGAGGCCTAGATAAAGTGCTTTTTTTTTTTCAACCAAAAAGTATTTATATATTTTCTTATTTCATTACAAGAAAAACAGTGGGGGAAATCGTACCTTCTGACAAATGCGCCTGACAGTGACATAAACCAGCCTGCGCATCCACACAGTCTGATCAGTCTTTGTTGTCCACATGATGAAATTTTGCAGACTTAGCCATTACGAAAACAAGCCTATTCAAATATACTGAAAATTTTACCACCAAAAAATGAAAATTTTCAGATAAAAATTTGGATTTTTTTTCTTATTTCTGCTCAAAACATAGATTGTGGGTACTCATTAGAACCGCCTCGGTGAGGCGGTTCTAACTAGTATCCACATTTTATGTTTTGAGCAGAAATAAGAAAAATAATGAATACCCCTGTAAACCCCAGTTTTACTATATAAAAGTGGGGTTTAAGGGGGTCAAAATTATATAGGTATGTTTTCGTGATGGCTATCCAAAATGTGCCCAGTAAAGATTCTGATAAGACTGTGCAAATGGGCAGGCAGATCTGATTCTTTATTGGGCACACATGTCCGAAGGTAGGCTTTAAGTTGTTGCAGCTCATAAGACTGTACTTTGCTCAGACCAGACTGGCAGTACTAATCTGGGCCCAGTTATTCAAAGCGTCGTTAGCTTAACGAGCTCGTTAAGGGTCATTTCGTTAACTGTTTTAACAGATTCAATATACAATATTCTGATATTTTTTGCTGACAAAATGTGAGTAGCTTTTGCACTGCAAAAGCTACTCACATTTTTTCAGCAAAAAATTTCAGCATATTTGCATATCACTCAATGTAAATTTTAACAAATCGTTAACTAACAACATCGTTAGCTTCGAACAACTGGGCCCTGGATTTGTGTGACTGTTATTGTTTCAGTTTTTACCACTTTCCAGGCAAACTGAATTATGTTTCCATACAATTCCTAAGATATAGGGTTTGACATTTTTATTCAGATTCCTGATTAGTTGACTTAAATGAAATGTCAAGCCCTGTTTGCAGAAGAAAAATGTTATGAAATGGCTGCTTTTTTATGTATTTAAATTGATTTTTTTAAAAAAAATTTTAATGTTGACCATGCTGGGTAAAAATTGCAACAGATGACATTTTGTAATGTTTTCATTTTTTTTTTTTTTTTTTTTTTTTAGAAATAGGGTTTGACAGTTAATACATTTTGCCAATGTCAAACCCTATTTTCCCAAGTAAATAGGGTTTGTTTTTCATTGTTTCATTTTTCATTATCTGAGGAGAAAATTTGCATGAAATGTCAAGCTTTTATTATATACAAAGTAATGAAATATAGAGAATTATTAATGAAATAAAATGCATATTTTGAAAAAGTTATATTTTCACTAGTAAAAATATAAAACTTATATTTTCACTCCTCTGAGCAGTGAAAAATATAAGATCTGGAACTACTAATTTCTTTCGGAAGTAGGTTTCCCGCTGTTATGCGGTTCTTATATGTCACCACCAAGGGACAAAACTGCGTGTCAGACTTCCCCTTGCAAATGCAAGATTTGCATCTCTTCTATCGAAAGTGATGTATATAATAAAAAGAAAATTCAAATGTTTGTTGTGAATATGACTTTTATTTCATCGAGTGAAGTGAAAAAATGTATATTTCATTCGTTGCCGAAAGTGAAAAAATGTATATTTCATTCGTGCCTTCGGCACGAATGAAATATACATTTTTTCACTTCACTCGATGAAATAAAAGTCATATTCACTCTAAACATTTGAATGTCCTCTATATATCCTTAGCTATCCAAAATATGCCCTGTGAAGATTTTGGTTAAACTGCAAATGCGCATGCTGATCTGAATCTTTGCTGGGCGCAGGTCTGAATGTACTTTACTAAAGTTGCAGCTGATCTGCTAAACTTACCCAGTGATTGCTTTCCATTTAATTTGTCATTTTACAGCCCAGAGGAGTCATTTGCTCATAATCTTACACATTCCTAATAAGTATTCCACAAAGAATAACCATAATATGTTACAAATACAAATAAAGAAATTATTTGTTGATATTTAGTCTTGTTTCTACTTTAATAATTGCCATGCTATGGGCAAAATTCAGCAGATGACAAACTGATGAAATTTTTCTTATTTTCCTAGAAAATAGGATCTGACACTTCATGCAAATTGTCTCCTTAGGATACAATTTGCATGAAGTGTCAGATCCTATTTTTAGGAAAAATAAGAAAACTATTTTTTAAAATGTCGTCTGCTGAAATTTTTACCCAGCATGCAAAGTGGTTATACTTAAAATAGTATAGAAGATGTGGAGGAATAGCCCCAATCACAGATCATGCTGACAAATGACACCAAGAGGCCGTGACAGACAGCACACAAGCCAAAAAACCAAAGAAAAGTAAACCTGTTTCACTAGACTGAGGGGGTGGTTGGGTGGTGCGAAGAGGTTGTGTATCTTACGTCAATGGGGCGTCCAACTGATACTGGCTTACAGTTGGGCAAGGCCTGCTATCCTTGTAGCAGGTAAGGATAGAGGGGGAATGGTTTTATTTTTACTCTTTCTTCACTTTCACTCCTGTTCCTCTTTCTTTCCTGTTCCTCTCTTTCATCTCTTCTACTATCTCTTCTATCTCATTTCTCCTTTTCTCTGGGAGACGATACAAAATGACCCACAAGGGTTGACGTGTCGTTAAACCCCAACACAATCAATCAGATCACTAGACTGACTTGACAGACTTTACAGGAAGAATTATTATGGTCACATTAGAAACAACTTTAGCTATGGAAAGTTATCTAAACTAGAATTCCGAGAATCGGCTGTGTCACCTGCTTAAAGTGCCAACCATTTGAAATGAAAAAGGAAAAAAAGACTGGTCCTATCCCTAAAGGCAACCCCTTACTACAAACTTCGAATGAAATCAATGCATCCCTTCAAAAGTTATTGAGGGGAAACAATATCTTTACCTTGTATTTTACCCCAACAACAAAAACTAAGTCAAAAAAGGGGCATAACTTGGCCAAAATTTTGCAGATCATTACCAATATCGAACTTGACCTGTATTTTACAATGACATATCCTTCTGCAAACATTAAATAAAATCAATGCATCCCTGAAAAAGTTATTGAGCGGAAAGCAATATCAACACGCTAACAAAAATTAAAAAAAGGGCCATAACTCTACGATTAGTAATATTGAACTTGACCTGTATTTTACAATGAGATATCCTGCAAACTTTCAATAAAATCAATGCATCCCTGCAAAAGTTATTCAGTGGAAACCAATATCAACACACCAACAAAAACCGAAAAAGGGTCATAACTCGGCTAAAATTTTGCGGATAATTACTAATATCAAAGTTATTAATCGGAAACCAATATCAACTAGAACAGGGTTTTCGGAGGAAAACGTATGTCCCCCCACCAGTTTGAACAGACATATTGTTAAACTAGATTGTATCTATAATAAACTCAAGGTCACAATATACCTATATGTAAGCTTGGTCAAAATTCATCCATTCCTCAATGAGATAGGCTGCTGACAAGCCATTTTCTAAAATCATAGCCCTTGTGTAACCTTGAAAATGGGGTCAAGGTCACAAAAAATCTAATCAGTTCTTGTCTCTGTCTCAACAATATAACTAAGCAAGTTTGGTCAAAATCCATCCATTCCTCAATGAGATAGGGTGCTGACAAGCCATTTTCTAAAATCATAGCCCTTGTGTAACCTTGAAAATGGGGTCAAGGTCACCAAAATCTAATCAGTTCTTTTACATGTCCCAGCATTGTAGATGTGCAAGTTTGATCAAAATCTATTCATTCCTACAAGAGATAGGGTGCGGACAAGCAATTTTCCAACAATCTAAGCCCTCCTGTGACCTTGAAAATGGGGTCAAGGTCACCAAAATCTAATCAGTTCTTTTACATGTCCCAGCAATATAGATGTGCAAGTTCGGTTAAAATCTATTCATTCCTTCAAGAGATAGGATGCAGACAAGCCATTTTCCAACGATCTAAGCCCTCCTGTGACCCTGAAAATGGGGTCATGGTCACCAAAATCTAATCAGCATTCCTCACCCCCCCCCCCCCCCCTCCCAATGATATATTTGTGTAAGTTTGGCTAAAATCTGTCCATTCAATAAGGAGACAGAGTGCGGACAAGACGCTACGCCCCATTTTCCAAAAATCTAAACCCTCCTGTGATCTTGAAAATAGGGTCAAGGTCACCAAAATCTAATCAGCGTTTTCCCCCCTCCCAATGATATATTTATGTAAGTTTGGCCAAAATCTGTCTATTCAATAAGGAGATAGAGTGAAGACAAGTGGTTACGCCGACGTCGACAGGATCCGCACTAAAAACAATATGTCCCCCCCCATTGTGGGGGGACATAATACACAAAAAAACTAAGTCGAAAAAGGGCCATAACTCAGCCAAAATTTGGCGGATGATTACCAATATCGAACTTGACCTGTATTTTATAGTGATATAAAGTTCTGCAAAGTTTGTATGAAATCAATGCATCCCTTCAAAAGTTATTGAGTGGAAACGAACAACAAAATCGTAAGTCGAAAAAGGGCCATAACTCAACCAAAATTTGGGCGGATGATTACCAATATCGAACCTGCCCTGTATTTTATAGTGATATAAAGTTCTGCAAAATTTGAATGAAATCTATGCAGCCCCTCAAAAGTTACTGAGCGGAAACGAATAACAAAAACTAAGTCAAAAAAGGGCCATAACTCAGCCAAAATTTGGCGGATGATTACCAATATCGAACTTGTTCTGTATTTTATAGTGATATAAAGTTCTGCAAAATTTGAATGAAATCCATACATCCATTCAAAAGTTATTGAACGGAAACTAAAATCGCTCCCGGTCGGTAGAGCTTCTGGTCCAGACGGTATCAGCAACCGTGTTCTTAAAGAACTTTCTACCGAACTATCTCTTCCACTCTCCTCTTTCTTCAACTACTCTCTCAACATTGGTGAAGTTCCAGCTATTTTCAAAGTGGCTCATGTGACGCCTGTTCCTAAAGGTGGTGACTTATCTGTCGTCTCAAACAATAGACCCATTTCATTATTAAGTAATTTGGATAAAACTCTAGAAAGGCTTGTATTCAAGCACCTTTACAACCACTTTCGTGAAAACAATATTATAACTTCATTTTAATCAGGTTTCACTCCCGGAGATTCAACAGTGAATCAGCTAACTTATCTGTATAATACATTCTGTCAAGCTCTAGACTCAGGAAAAGAAGTTCGCGTTGTATTCTGTGACATTAAAAAGGCATTTGACCGTGTATGGCATGCTGGATTAATACACAAATTGAAAGCAGCCGGAATATCTGGGAGTCTTCTGAAATGGTTTGTAAGCTACCTCGCTGATAGGAGACAAAAAGTTGTTCTTCATGGTGCACAGTCTGACTGGAACTCTATTCACGCAGGTGTGCCTCAAGGATCCATTCTTGGACCTTTGTTATTTCTTCTCTACATTAATGACATAGTATCAGACATAGGCTCGAATATACGTTTATTTGCTGACGACACAAGTCTTTATATCATAGTTGATAATCCGACTACAGCTGCAGACTTAATGAATAGTGATCTT
Organism: Anodontia alba; assembly: GCA_964016985.1. Taxonomy (NCBI): domain Eukaryota; kingdom Metazoa; phylum Mollusca; class Bivalvia; order Lucinida; family Lucinidae; genus Anodontia; species Anodontia alba. The sequence goes on from OZ024833.1 coordinate 11,020,173, forward strand.
CTGAAAATCTCAAATTGGGCACGTATTTGGCTTGTGGATTTCAACGCAACGAAAAATGAAGTGCTTTTGCTTTCTCGTAGAATTAATCGTCCTATTCACCCGCCATTATATATGTTAAACCAAGAAATTAAAGAAGTTCAATTTCATAAACACTTAGGAGTTTATTTTAGTGAAGACTGTTCCTGGCATAAACACATAGATTATATTAAAGACAGGGCATGGACTAGAATTAATTTAATGAGAAAATTTAAATATGACCTTGACAGGAGAGCTTTAGAAACTATTTATATTTCTTTCATTCGACCAGTACTGGAATATGCAGATGTCATTTGGGATAACTGTACACAACAGGAAAAACAAGATCTTGAGAAAATACAAATTGAAGCAGCACGTATTGCAACGGGAACAACCAAACTGGTTTCTCTTCAAAAACTGTATGAAGAAATAGGGTGGGAAACATTAGAAGCCAGAAGGAAAAAACATAAACTCGTGCTTTTTTATAAAATGTTTTACAATTTGTCTCCTCTTTATCTATCTTACTTAGTACCACCTCAAGTGCAAAATGTTTCTCGTTACAATTTGAGAAATGCAAATAACGTTCAAACTTTAGTATCACATACAAGTCAGTATTTTCACTCCTTTCTCCCTTCAGTAATTAGGGACTGGAATAACCTAGCCGATGATACTAGGAATGCTGATACAGTTGAATCTTTCAAAAGAAAAATACACGACAACACAGTTGTTATACCCAAACATTATTATACTGGACCACGTCAACTCCAGATCTTGCATACTAAGATAAGGACAGGTTGTAGCGCTTTGAATAACGATCTTTTTCTAAAGAACATAGTAGAAAGTCCATTGTGTGCTTGCAGAAGCGGAGATATAGAAAACGCGGACCATTTCTTTCTTAAGTGTATGCTTTACAATGAACATCGACTGGAACTAATTCGGAAAGTATCACAGTTTTGTGATATAACATTAGATGTACTCTTAAAGGGGAACTTAACTCTATCTTTTGAAACCAACATGGAAATATTCAAATCCGTGCAAAGGTACATACAGTCAACCAAACGATTTTGAGTTACTTGCATTCTCTGTACCCCTCCATCTCCAGAGCAATTATTCTCTTATTTTGTTTTTCTTTTTTTTTTCTACTTTCCCTTCTATCCACTACTTACTTCTACCCTTTGAGTATTATTCTCACTTTTTTGTACCTAGTATTGTACCAACATAATAATAATGATTAATGATAATACTAATGGTAATAATGATAATAGTAATAATAATAATAATATTATTATTATTATTATTATTATTATTATTATTATTAGCTACTAAATACTCCTTACATGTTAGTTTATTTTCTTAGTATATATAATGCGAATTTAAACTGTATTAACATGCATGTAATGCATAAGATGTAACCGCTTGTAAATATTAGTATTGTATTAGTTGTTTTTTTTCTGCCAGTATATATACAGTTATGCATGTTTTGGGAAAAGAACAAAATAAGCTTTAAGCTTCCGTTCTAATCCTGGTTGTGTTATGACATTGTATGTTTTGTACATGCACTAAATTGGAAATAAAATATGTTTAAACTAACGGAAACGAAAAGTGTGACGCCAACGACGATGACGACGCCGCCGCCAACGACGGACAACATGATCCCTTTGTGTCTGCCATGCTACGCAGGCGACACAAAAAGTACTCCATGTAACTATTTAACTCCAATCTTAACAAAGACTAGCATCATTATTTGGACGCTGTGACATTTTAAGGTTGTGAACTATGTACCAGTATTTATTGTTACTAAGTAATGTCTTCATATTTTAGGCCATTTTGCTATTGTTCATTCCCGTGATGAGTTACAAACGAAACTATTCAGGAATATTAAAATTAATTGGCTATACCTTATGATATATAATTTAAGATTGAAACAAACTTCAACAATATCATGGGGAAAGATGTCATCTAGACTTATGATGAGAAAATGGTTCAATCATAAACGGCATCTGCTCCATAACCTATGACATGATTTTGGCATCTTCTCCAATCTCCTTAACCTATGAAATGATTTGAAATTACTTTGGTGATCTACCATATTTATGTTTTTATGCCCATATTTCTGGTTTGGTTGGTTGCTATGGCAACAGATGATTTTAAAGTAGAACATCTTTATAAATGCCATTTACAGAAAGCCCTGAAGTAGGTTTTCAGATGTCTTTAGTGATGCTTAGATGGCACTGTAACAATTTGATATTTTCATATGGTCAACTGTGCTCAACATGACCCCATTGGGTTGACTGGGCCATAAAACCTCAACACGAACAAACTCATACTGTCAACTTATCCAAAGGTGAGGGTCGGCTAACAGAATCATTAGATACAAAAGAATGTAAAAATAGAGCAAATGCCCAGATGAAACTTTGCGCATTCTTTGGATGAATCTGAAGCTGTGTATTTTGCGCATGCTCGAAGACACCTTTTCGCCATATTTGCGCAAGCTCGAAGACACCTTTTCGCCATATTTTGCACATGCTCGAAGACACCTTTTCGCCATATTTTGCGCATGCTCGAAGACACCTTTTCGCCATATTTTGCGTATGCTCGAAGACACCTTTTCGCCATATTTTGCGCATGCTCGAAGACACCTTTTCGCCATATTTGCGCATGCTCGAAGACAACTTTTCGCCATATTTTGCGCATGCTCGAAGACACCTTTTCGCCATATTTTGCGCATGCTCGAAGACACCTTTTCGCCATATTTTGCACATGCTTGAAGACACCTTTTCGCTTGCGCATGCTTGAAGACACCTTCTTCGAGCATGCGCAAAATACACAGCTCCAGATTCGTATGTTATCAGCAATTGTCTTGTTAACAAATAAAGCTGCCATTTCGATGGGATTTTCATAAAACTTGCTCAGAATATTTATCTCCATAAAGTCAAGGTCAAAATGGAAACCGGTTCATATGGGATCAAAAACTAGTTCATTAGGTCAACTCTTGTAGAAATCTTATTTACAAATCAGAGGAGTTATTTTTGACATGACGTTAAAAATTGTTCAGACTGCTTGTCTCAATACAATTTAGGTCAGATTCAAAAATGGACCACTGGAATCAAACACTAGGTCACTAGACCAAATCTTAGCTATCTACTAAAGCTTGTTAACATAGAGGCCTTATTTTTGACATGGTCAGTTAGATTGCTTTCATAATTTTTAGATCAAGTTCGAAATAAAGGATGACCTTGTGATCACTAGTAACTGCTGAAATCACAGTAAAATTTGGATTAAATAATTAATATATAGTTTGACAAACAAATTTCAATACATGCCTTCAATAAATTTGACCCCAACCTTTGTTCCATTTTCTTGTTGGAACATCTGCTCAGGTGAGCGACCCATTTAGCCCTCTTGTTTTTTGTTTGTTTCTGTTAGTTGATGTGAGTGTTTGTTTGCAGCAAAAACGATTCTAAGGACTACTCACATCACTACTCACACTGTCATGAAACAGGGACAATCGGCATGGAGCTCTTCAGGCAAAAGAAACCCTAAAAAGTTATGAAAGCTGCCATTTTGCCTTAATCGATGGAGGTGATAACTTTGGTTTTCTTCGCCTATTGTAACCAAATTTTACCTGGAATATTTACACAAATATGTTCAGATTCATTAAATCCGTATGAGGATAAGAACAGCTTATAGCCTCTTACCAAAAGTAATTGTTTTTTAAATATCTTGACAATTTTTCAAGTTTTGTCAATTTATAAGTGATTAATCTACAATGGTAAAAGCCGAGGAAGGTACCTCCATGGAGAGAAAACAATGGCGGCTGTGACGTCAGTCCGTTCGTCCTTACAGTCTTTGTTAAGGGTTGAGACGATGACTGAAAGTATAACATTATGGAAACATTCTAGCGTTCAAGGTCACCGAATAAGCTAAGCAATCAGGGTATTTCTATCACCAATGGATAAACCCTGATACAAGTCAACAATGTGCAGCTGCTTGGTCCGGCGCCCTTGTTCCACGCTTTTATTACATGAAAATAATCCTGACCCCGAGATTATAAAAAAAATAGTCATGCTTAACTCAAATTCTCTGCTAATGAATATGACATTTTCATATTAGCAGAGAAATGTTCATGCTCAGCTATATTTAGAAAGAAAGAATTCGCAATTTTTAGCAATTTGAGATTTATTAGCTGGACAAATTTCATGCTCAGCTGAGTTGAGCATGAAAAAAAGTTTTATAAAACTAATATCTACAGATACCGTATTTACCCTAAATAGCCGGACACCTTAATCATTAACAATGATCTGCGTCTACAGTTTGTTCAGACCTATCTGTCCGAAGATTAATGATCCCATTTTAAATAAAACTGACAAACAAAATTTATCTGATTACAATATGTTACTATTATTATTATTATTATTTTATTACTATTATTTACCCTAAATAGCCGGACACCTTAATCATTAACAATGCTCTGCGTCTACAGTTTGTTCAGACATCTGTCCGAAGATTAATGATCCCATTTTAAATAAAACTGACAAACAAAATTTATCAGATTACAATCTATTATTATTATTTTTTATTTTTATTATTATTAATATTACCTTAATCATTAACCATGCTCTGGGTCTACAGTTTGTTCAGACCTATCTGTCCGAAGATTAATGCCAAACATTATTATCCCTGGAAAACGCAACAAAAATATTTAAATATGTTATTTGCTTTCAAAGGATATCCGAACTATCATTATATTTTTAAGATGCTTACTTATAGTTAACGCTAAGGCATGCTGGAAAAAAATCAGCAGACGATTTATACGTTTTATCATTTTTTCTTCAGAAAATAAGATTTGACATTTCATGACATTTCATGCAAAATTTCTCCTTATGAGACGATTTTTGCATGAAATGTCAAATCCTATTTTCTGGGGAAAATAATAATAATAATAATAAAAAATAGTCGTCTGCTGTATTTGCCCATAAACTAGGAGAAAAACTGAATAACATGAATGAAAATTGTTTTATTGTTTGCATTGAAATACAGTAAAAAAAACCTTCATGACTCGAACACCGACTCGTTTACCGTCCATGGCTAATTCGAACTTGTTTTTGAGTTCCTAAGAAATTCTTCCGATAGCTCAAGAAAACAAATATTTAGGGATATTTTAGGATTTTTTCTTATTTTGTCAGAAAATGTATGGTCGAGGCGATTCTAATGAGTGCACTCAACACACCATTATTCTATTGAAGAACGAAAAGCCTTCCCTTAATCATTCCCATTTGACTCCTGTGTCTATGATTAACCCTCAATGGCTCGAACTACCCATGCCTCGAACAAATTTTCCTTGGTCCTAAAGACATTTGAGCCATTGAAGTTCGGCTGTAAATATGTTTAAACCAGTGTGTCCATATTGTGGTAAAGTTTAAATTCAGCGGGTTAGGAGAGATTTCAAGCGTATATGCACTAATGAATGGATGAAATAAGATGAAGTTAGAATGTAGGTAATTGATATGATGATGCATAAATGAATGAGTCAACGCTTTAGATAAGAATTATTTAAAGATATGAGTAAAATGACATCACAAAGATATAACTACTATTGTTATACACACTTGAAAGACATTTAAAGGTCCTCATTTTGAAAGATTTCTTACATTGCTATAGTAACGATTTATATAGAAACTAAATATTATACCTGGCATCTTTCTTGTTCACGTTTATCATGGCTCGGACCTCTAAAAATTTTAAAGTCTTTATTCCCCCCTCCCCCCTTCCCCCCACCCCCCATAATTTGTATGAACTGTCAAACACCATTTTCATGGAAAATATCAGTTTGTCGGCTGCTGAAGATCCCGAGAGAGTGTTAAGAATTAAACTACAATACGAGTCTCACCCACCCCATAAAACAATATATGTACATTTGTAACACCAGGTTCTCTACAATGAAATGGCAGACACTTGTTCTGTAAACGGCATCACACAATTAGGGGCGTGGCGCATAATCATATATAAGCATCCACGCAGTCTGATCAAAGCCAGTGCTGTTCCCATATATATGCCCTAAATGCTATTTTTATGGACACAGCTCGTATGATTGATAAAGACAACAGGTAAGTACACTACAACCTCTTTATAACACGGTTCGTTATAACACGGTTTTGGATATAACACGGTTCAAAGATGGATCCCAAAATTGTATAGATTATATAGAAAAATGACCATAAATTTTTCTATATAATCTATACATTTTTGTTTGGCTATAACACAGTCGTATAACTAACACGGTTTATGCTTTGGACCCAAAAAACAGTGTTATAAATACATGCGCAGTCTGGTCAGGGCATGTGCAGTTCGCCGGATTTCAAAAAGTGACAACACAGGCGCAGACTAGACTGCATACGCGCAGGCTTAGATTTGTACAGACAGACGCGCGGAAGGACGGTGCGATTACTGTATGCTCCAAAAACTTAACTCAAGGGACACAAAAACTCTGCTATCGCGATCTGCGGAGTCTGGTCAGAGCATGTGCAGCGCATACGCAGACCAGACTGCGCACATAAACAAGCTGAGATCTGTTTGTATATCTCCCAAGAAAGATTTTGTTAAGGCATATTTAAATAACGTTTAAGGGAGACAGGACGATGAGAAATGAACAATAGATAAAACTAGACTAGTACATGTGGATGGGGCGTTTTGACCATAGTACATCTTATATCTCACCTAGGACACATCAAGTCGTAGTGAGCAGGAATATTATCTGAACATCACATTAACATACAACTGTAGCGAAAATGGTATGCATTAACTAATCATTCTACTAATGGATCTTTTCAAATAGAGAACGACCGTATACATTACGAAAACACGTCTTTTCAAATATATAGAAAATTTTACCTCCAAAAACTGAAAATTTTCAGATTAAAAAAACTCTGATATTTTTCATATTTATGCTCAAAACATAGATTGTGGATACTCGTTAGAACCGCCTCGATGAGGCGGTTCTAACGAGCACCACAATCTATGTTTTTATGTGAGGTGGTTCTAACGAGTACCCACAATCTATGTTTTTGAGCAGAAATAAGTAAAATAATGTATAGCCCTGTAAACCCCAGTTTTACTATATAAAAGTGGGGTTTAAGGGGGTCAAAATTATATAGGCATGTTTACGTGATGGTACATGCGAGCAACGTAGACTGAGATCAGTGTGCATTTGTTCAATCTGATCTGAATATACACTGGTATATCTTGAATTATGACATCACCACTGTTGCAGATTAAATTCTATTTTTATATTATTTTCAGAGAAACTAGAACCTGGCATTTCATGTGAATAGGCTAGTCTGCTCGGCAGTCAATTCACATGATATCAATCCTTATTTTCTCAGAAAAAAATAAAATCAAATAAATAAACAAAATTTCGTGTGCTGTAGTTGTGATTAGCCCTTTAACGGTCTGCATGCTGCTGAAAAATTCAGCAGACGACATTTTGAAATATAATTCTTCTTTATCTCAGAAAATAGGATTTGACAGGAGACAATTTGCATAAAATGTTAGAGCCTATTTTCTGGAAAAAAAAAAGAAAGAAAAAAAAAGAAAAAAAAAAGAAAAATGTCATCAATTTGTCGTCTGCCGAATTAACCCAGAGAGTGATAAAGGTGAAGGGCTAAACTGAAATGAGAACGTCATGCATCGTGCGTCTGTCAGATTGAATCAAAACGTCAGCCTATGATGTTTGTGCCGTCTACATTTTCAGCTTCCTTTCTACACCATACGGATGTCGGCATATCTATCCGATACTCACTGTTATCCACACGTTTATTTGAACGAAAAAGGGGTCTTTGAACATACGAGGCGTCAAGTGAAAAAATGTTCCTTTTAAAATGAGCGCTCAGCGGACCTCCGGGTGGGGCATAGTATGGATGTGCGTGCGGGGGAGGGGGTGGCATAGTACGGATGTGCGTGCCGAATAGCCCCCCCCCCCCCCCACCCACTCCCTTTTCAGCGCTACCAGGTATATGATTAGCCCCCTTTTTTCAACAAAAAGTATATGACTGACCCAATCTTTGAAAGACCCTACTATTCAAAGAATAGACTCGTCAAGTGATAAGGATAGATGAGTCCACTAGGAATAACTGGGTTAGACAGTTGAGTTAGTGTAAATGCGTGCCAGTCGACAAAATGATAGATAAATGGCGTTTAATTTGTGAACTACCATTGTATTTTTTTTTTATTTGTAAACTGTATGCAAACAGCGAAGAGTAGATTCTATATGAATGGGTATCAAAAATCAAAGGGCAGTATATGAATAGGTCAACATTTCAGACGATCAAGTATATGAACGGGTCTATTTTTTCAAAGGCCAGGTATATGAATGGGGTAGATTTCGAAATACCTGCTCGCACACCCGTACCACAAATACAATTACCCCCATGTTACCCCCCCCCCTCGCCCCCCCCCCCCCCCCCGTCCCGTCCAAGCAGCGGACTCAGATTTTGACGTGATGAACGCCAAGCGGATTCTGATTATGTCATGAGCGCTCAACGGACTCGGATTATGACATGAGCTTCAAGTGGACTCAGATTATGACATGAGCGCCAAGCGAACTCAGCTTATGACATCAGCGCCCAACGGACTCAGACTAGCCGGTGCATTAACGCGATCTGATCAGATTTCTCTATGTGCCTGAAACCTTAAATATCTTCAGAGCTCTCAGCGAAGGCATTAATCAAACTTCGCAGATGCGGGGCACATTTGCCAAAAAGTATATTTTCTCACGTGTGGCTAATATACACATGACATGCGCAGACTCAGATAAGTCTGTGCGGCACAGTCCGGCTGTTAGAGTCAACTTCCACTTATCTGCCTTTTTAAGGAAACCAAAAAGCATACCTATAGTTCACAGATTTAAGCTGATCGGATTCACCGACAGCTCTTGCCACCATTTAACAAGGGAGGAAACTTTTATGTCTTCCTGTTTGCTTTCTTTCCTAAAAGTCGTTTTCCTTCTGGAAAGGGTCCTACTCTATAAGGAAAGAATTAAATTCTTTCCTTATAGAGTAACCCTCTTTTCGATAGTTTCCAATGAAGTGTTGTTATCATTTGAGCCGGGGCACAACATTTCCTGCAATATTGCATGGGTGCCCAGCGAAGACTCAGATCAGCCTGTGCATCCGCGCAGTCTTAGAGTCTCCGCTGTCATCTGAAGACGCTTTGGACCCTTGGCTACCAAACGAGTGCATTGTGAAGACTGACCAGTCTGCGCGGATGCGCAGGCTGATCTGAGTCTTCGCTGGGCGCATATGCAATCTTGTAGGGAATGCTGTGCCCCGGCTCATACCATTAAACTCTTATGCCTGGGCTTTGGGAGGGCTGTGTTTCGCAATTGTGGTTCTTCCTGCGTGTTTACATATTTATTTTTACTAAAGGTGATAGTTTTACACATTTATGCCGAATGGACTCTTCTACCCGAAGTCTTTGGACAGGTCCATTTCCAGTAGTAGAGGTGTTTGGTTAGTTTTGTTTTTACCATGTTTTATAGAAATTCCTGTATTTAATGCAAACAGTGTAAACCCTGATCAGATGCCGCAATTTGCGGCGTCTGATCTGGGTCTGCACTGTTTGCTTATGTCCTTTTTATTGGACGCTAGGCATAAATGGGCCAATACAGGTGTTTTTTTTTTGTGTTTTTTTTGGACAGGTTTGACTGTAGCGAATAACATAGGGCTTGACCAGATTGTGCGACTGTGCTGTGCGGTCTGGAAGTATATGCTGTTCGCACATACTCAAAACATCGTCTTCTGTTGACACGACATTTTATCTTTATTACGCAGAGAGAAGTACTAAGCATCCATATTGGGCAGGCCGGGGTCCAGATGGGCAATGCATGCTGGGAGTTGTATTGTTTGGAACATGGTATACGACCAGACGGACGACTGGAAAGAGATAATGACAATGCCGGCTATGACGACTCCTTCAATACCTTCTTTAGCAGTACTGGAACTGGAAAGCACGTGCCAAGGTCATTATTCATTGACCTTGAACCAACGGTAGTAGGTAAGTCGTTGACCCTCGGTATGACTAAAATTTCAGATTTGTCTTCCAAACGTACCCCAACACAGGCACGGAACACTGAACCAAAATCTTTTCAAAGTTGATTGGAATTAACGTTGACACAACGTTGTTTCAATGTTGTCTATCGGCTCAGCTGCATTTCAAACTGATTTTACATGTAAACTAGAACTTGAAAATTTTTCTCATGTTTGATGGTTCCAACGTATGATTTACGGTTTGTTGTGAAGGAAACACTGCGTAGGGTCAAAATGAAATACAGTCGGCTCTCGTTATCTCGAATTCCAAGGGACTCTGAAATACTTCGAGATATCCGTACTGTTACGAGCCAGGCGTAACGAGAAAGAAATGAAAGTGAAACCAGCAACAAGCTTTAATTATTAACAATATTTATTCACCAAAAAATGAGACACGATTCAAAACAAAAGAATGTAAGTAGACAGTACCTTTCAAGTTTATGTCACAAAGTCCCTCTGAAATAATCCACGAGAATTTATAAAAGAAATCCTTTGAATATCAGTTTCTGATCCCACAATTTAATGTTCCTGAATTCAGAATTTAAGTCCAGAATGAATAAAATAGTAAGTAATCCAGTATAGAATAATTTCCAGTGAAGTATACAAAGATGCCCAGATGAAAATCTTTTCTCCTTATATAATATCAAAGAAGGTTCTAGAAAAAGAATTTACTACAAGCATCTCTTATTTTCTAGTTCCAATCAAGAAACTTCTAAATCTTCCATGACATTCCAAAAACAACTCAGTCCAGAATCAAGGCCATAAACATCATGTTATTGTAAACATGTTGAACATTCCAGAAAGTTATTTTTGGAAACATAGTAAATAAAGCTATTTATGGAAACATAGTAAACATGTTGTTTAAAACAATTGAACACCCTGTTATATAACACTTCCCCTCTTCAGGGAAAAGAAAGATTTATGTAATAAAGCTTTCTTTTGCCATAAAATTATCATAAAACAAAATACTGATAAAGGCAATTATTATCTTATATACAGCAAGTTACAGGAAACCACAGATTAAGACATCATGCTCTGGACAAGGCATCAGGAATAATATTATCTTTTCCCCTGATCTGCCTGATGTCAAGATTGTATTCCTGTAACAACAGGCTCCATCTGAGCAACCTCTGATTCTTGTTTTTCATCTTATGGATGAAAGTCAGTGGATTGTGATCACTGAAAACAACAATAGGTGAGGACGAAGAAGTCAGATAAACTTCAAAATGTTGAAGAGCAAGAATGAGAGACAAACATTCTTTCTCTACTGTAGAATAATTCTTTTGATGTTTGTTAAACTTTTTCGAAAAGTAACAAACTGCATGATCCACACCATTGTCATCCTCTTGCAGTAATACACCACCTGCACCAACATCACTCGCATCTACTGCTAACTTGAATTCTTTATTAAAATTCGGTGCCAAGAGAACCGGCTCACTTCTCAGTATGGCTTTCAGTTTATCAAAGGCATTCTGACAATCACTGGTCCACTTAAAGCTCATTCTTTTACTAAGTAAATTAGTCAGTGGCTCAGCAATGACAGAAAAATTATTACAGAATTTTCTGTAATAACCGGCCATACCAAGAAACCTCATCAGTTGTCTTTTGCATGTGGGCACCGGAAAATTTGAAATAGCTTCAACTTTAGCCTTTATAGGTTTAACCTGACCATGACCCACAACATGTCCTAGAAATGTTAAAGTTGCATGACAGAACTCACTTTTAGCAAGGTTTATTGTCAATTTTGCTTCACTTAGTTTATCAAAGAATGCTTTGATAGTTCCAAGATGGTGATTCCATTCATCACTGTATATGACGGCATCATCGATGTAAGCATCGCAATGCTCGATTCCAGCTATTATGGTGTTGATTAAGCGTTGAAATGTTGCTGGAGAGTTTTTCATTCCGAAAGGCATTACTTTATAGTGATATAATCCATCAGGAGTAACAAATGCTGAGACCTCTTTGGCTCTTTCTGTGAGAGGAATTTGCCAAAATCCTTTCAGAAGATCAAATTTAGTTATATATTTTGAATTTCCAACTTTGTCAATACAGTCATCCATTCTTGGTATGGGAAAAGTGTCTGTTTTACTCAAATTATTGACCTTCCTGTAATCGGTGCACATCCGATATGTTCCATCAGGTTTTGGCACAAGAATGCAAGGTGAACTCCATTCACTTTGACTTGGTTCAATAAAATCATTGTCCAGCAGATACTGAATTTCCTCCTTAAGATATTTTTGTTTTGTTGGGTTCATTCTATATGGATGTTGTTTGACAGGTTGTGAGTCCTCAACATTCACATCATGATAAATTTTGTCAGTCCTTGTAGGAATGTCCGGAAATAAGTGTTCATACTGATAAATTAACTGTTTCAGTTCCTTTCTTTGGACTGGATCTAGGTGTGAAAGTTTCTGGTCGAGATCCTTTAGAATGTCAGAATTCTGAAGTTTTGATGAAGCAGGATCAGCTTTGGTGAATTTCATGTCTTCAGAGTTCATTTCACTTTGTTCCTGAGGGACTGAACTAACAACACTAATTGGTGTAACAGAAGAGCTATCCCTATCTATGTATTGTTTAAGCATATTAACATGACATAACTGTTTTTGTTTGCGTCTCCCAGGAGTGTTAACAATGTAATTTACATCACTAATCTGTTTATCTACAGTGTAAGGGCCGTAATACCTGGCTTGCAATGGTTTGCCAGGAATAGGCAAAAGAGCAAGTACCCTGTCTCCAGGCATGAATTTTCTTTCTTTTGCATTTTCATCATACCAACGTTTCATTTTCCTTTGTGCTGACTTAAGATTGGTCCGAGCAGCCTCAAAAGCTCTAGACAGTCTGTCTTTAAAATCTGATACATACTGAAGTAAGTTCAGAGAACTGTCATCATTTGAGAGAAATTTCTCTTTCAAAAGTTTCAAAGGTCCACGCACAGTGTGGCCAAATACCAGCTCAAATGGGCTGAAACCAAGAGATTCCTGAACAGATTCTCTAACAGCGAACAACAACAAATGGATGCCCTCATCCCAATCTTTTTCAGTATCAAAGCAGTATGATCTGATCATATTTTTCAGTGTCTGATGAAATCTTTCAAGGGCACCTTGACTTTCAGGATGATAAGGTGACGATTTATATTGAGTAATGCCCAACTCGTGTATGACCTGTTGAAAAATTCCAGACATAAAATTAGAGCCCTGATCCGACTGAACAGACTTTGGGAGACCTACAAATGTAAAAAACTTTACCAAAGCCTTAACAATGTTCTTAGTTTTAATATTCCTAAGTGGAATGGCTTCTGGGAAACGTGTAGAAGCACACATTATAGTGAGAAGATATTCATTACCTGACTTTGTTTTGGGCAAGGGACCAACACAGTCAATAATTATTCTGCTGAAAGTTTCATCAAAAGCAGGAATGGGCTGTAAATGAGCTTTTGGTATTGTCTGGTTGGGTTTTCCTACCATCTGACAAGTATGGCAAGATTTACAAAATTGAGAAACGTCAGATTTTAACCCTGGCCAGTAAAAATGGTTAAGAATTTTGTGATAGGTCTTATTTATACCTAAATGACCTGACATGGGAGTCTCATGGGCCAAGTTCAAAATTTCAGGGCGATAAACCCTTGGAACCACTATTTGGTGATTAACAGTCCACTCGTCTTCTGCTGAGACATCAGGAGGACGCCATTTTCTCATTAGAATTCCATTTTTGACATAGAAACAGACTGGGACTTGATCTATTTCTTTCTCATCTAAAACCCTTTCAAGTAAAGGCAAAATTTCAGGATCATTATGCTGTTCCTTACAAAGTTGTGACCTTGACACCAAGTCATGACCTTGACCTTGGTTATTTAATATTGAAGAGTAATGACTGGACTCTGACTTGTCACTTAAGTCTGTCTGCTTGCCAGACAGGCTGGGTGAAAGAGAATTTGTAATCTCATGTTTAAAAGACTGACCCAAAAAGGTATCAGTTAAATCAATGTCCCCATCATTCTGTTTTGCTTTCTTTGCCATGGCCCTTGTAACGGCACAAGATGGGTAAAGATCAGGGATTTCCTGCTCAATGGGATCAGATGGCTGATCAATACAAGGTATGTTAGTCAAAAGTGGGTTTACCACAACCTTATCTCCTGCTAAGTCATTGCCTAACAGTAAGTGAACACCTTTAAAAGGTAAAGAAGGTCGAATACCGACAGCCACTAAACCAGTTACCAAGTCTGAGGATAAATAAATGTTATGAAGAGGAACATTAACAAATCCACACTCTACACCCTGAATAAGGACACTTGTCCCAGAAGAAGTCTTCTCAGAAAAAGGCAGAGTATCTGCTAAAATAAGGGATTGAGAAGCTCCGGTATCTCGTAAGATTTTAATTGGGGTAGATTGGGCATAGTCACTATTTAGTGACACAAAACCATCTGATAAGAATGGTTCATAAATCTCCATAACAGAATCAGTCTCAGGCCTTTCGGTCTGGATAGGATCTTCCTCCTTAACACATGCCTGTGGTTTTGACCGTAAAGAGGTAAGGCCTGCAGGTTTAAGCCCCTCTTGTTTTTCTTTTTCTTTTCAAATGTAAACATTCAGATATAATATGACCTGTCCTTTTGCAATAATTGCAAATTGGTTGAGATAAGGGATTTTGATCTTTATTTTCACCAGAAGGTTTGGGTTTGGGAGTAAATGTTTGGCTATAATTGCCAGATGGATTACTGGGACTATGTTTGGATCCTGACTGTGGGAAAAATGGTCTTCTAGAGGGATTTGACTTATTAATAAAGGAAACTTTATGTGTTAAAGCATAATCGTCTGCAAGTCTAGCTACAGCTTCCAAAGTTTCAACCTGTTTCTCATCTAAAAAGGACTTAATGTCTGAATTTATGCACCTTTTGAACTCCTCTACAAGCATGAGCTGCCTAAGTTTTTCAAGATTAGAGCCAATTTTCTTTGAAGAGCACCACCTATCAAATAACTGTTCTTTAGTTCTAGCAAATTCTACATAGGTTTGCTCATTTTCTTTCTTACAGTTCCTAAATTTTTGCCTGTAAGCCTCAGGGACCAACTCATAAGCCTTAAGAATTAATTCCTTTACAGTATCATAACTGGAGCTCTGCTCGACAGTCAGCTGAGTATAAATTTCTCGAGCCTTCCCAATTATAACACTTTGCAAAAGCAAGGTCCAATGCTCCTTTGGCCATTTTAAATTTTCTGCTACTTTTTCAAAATGAAGAAAATATTTGTCAACCTCTTTTTCTTGAAAAGGGGGAACTAATCTGATGTGTTTGGTAATGTCAAAATGAACGCCAGACTCTAAAGGTTGCCGTTTTATAGTCATGTTTTGCATTTCTAATTCTTTCATTCTTAATTCTGTATCAAATTTTAATTTTTCCCTTTCTATCTGCATTTGTCTTTCTTTTTCTTTCTCCCTCTCTTCCATTTCCATTCTAAGTTTTTCTTGCTCTAATCTTAATTTTTCTAACTCAATTTGCCTCCGAATTTCAAGCTCTCGCATTTGCAATCCTGTCTGAGTTACCAGAACGAGAGACAAAGAAGAAGAATCAAGAATTTCCTTATCAACCAAAAATTGGACCAAAATATTTTTTATTTCCTGTTTTAACATGAACTTGTTGACGGTAGTCAGTTCATAGTGAGCAGCAATATCCAACAAATCTGACTTTTTGGCCACATTTAACAGCTCCTGCGAAGGCGCAGCTATGAAAGCTTGAAGGTCAAATAACATGATTGCTTTTTGCTGGTTTTATCAAGTAGATTTATCAATCAGAGTTTATTTGTTGATATTTTTCAAAAGTCAATACTTGCTTTTTTATTATTTACTTATATTTTTTGAAAGTCAATACTTGCTTTTTATAAAACAAAGATTTTTATAATTACTGAAATTTTTTAAAAATCAGTACTTGTTTTATAGCAAACAAATATTTCTTTTTTTTTTTTCTTTAAAAATCAATATTTGTTTTCTTTAAAAAGCTCAAACTTGTTTTAGCTCAAGAAAATGTTCGATCGCGGACGAGCCCCCAATTTCTGTTACGAGCGAGGCGTAACGAGAAAGAAATGAAAGTGAAACCAGCAACAAGCTTTAATTATTAACAATATTTATTCACAAAAAAATGAGACACGATTCAAAACAAAAGAATGTAAGTAGACAGTACCTTTCAAGTTTATGTCACAAAGTCCCTCTGAAATAATCCACGAGAATTTATAAAAGAAATCCTTTGAATATCAGTTTCTGATCCCACAATTTAATGTTCCTGAATTCAGAATTTAAGTCCAGAATGAATAAAATAGTAAGTAATCCAGTATAGAATAATTTCCAGTGAAAGTATACAAAGATGCCCAGATGAAAATCTTTTCTCCTTATATAATATCAAAGAAGGTTCTAGAAAAAGAATTTACTACAAGCATCTCTTATTTTCTAGTTCCAATCAAGAAACTTCTAAACCTTCCATGACATTCCAAAAACAACTCAGTCCAGAATCAAGGCCGTAAACATCATGTTATTGTAAACATGTTGAACATTCCAGAAAGTTATTTTTGGAAACATAGTAAATAAAGCTATTTATGGAAACATAGTAAACATGTTGTTTAAAACAATTGAACACCCTGTTATATAACAGTACCTCGACATATCAAATTTGCAGAATTGAGGATAAAATAATTCGAATAACCACATTTAACAAATATATATGTAATTGGACTCTTGAACACAATATTTTTTACCCGTTGTTAGATTTTCATGTTACGGCAGGGACCAGATTTTCACTTCGAGATAAGCGGTTATTCGAGATAAGCGAGGTCGAGATAACGAGAGTCAACTGTAATTAAGGCTGAAAACTAGTGCCATATTTTGCTCTGCCTAAAGTTATAATGTGTGTAGTTAGCCGCTGACAATTCTGTAGAGGTATGCTCCCAGCTAGCATTCTACGTAAATCTACATCGGGCCGTCATCGGCCCGTCAGCTACCCTGACGGGCCGATGACGGCCCGATATAGAATTACGTAGAATGCTGACTGGGCTATTACCAATCTCACCTGCCTGAATCGGACAACACATACATACAGTCCTGCTCACTGCCTCAAATTTTCTAAATTTCTCTGAAAAAGTAAAGGGGTCCACAGTCACCAAAATAGGAGTCCTAGCCCAGTTGTTCAAAGCTAACGATGTCGTTAGTTAACGATTCGTTAAAATTTACATTGAGTGATACGCAAATATGCTGAAATTTTTTGCTGAAAAAATGTGAGTAGCTTTTGCAGTGCAAAAGCTACTCACATTTTTTCAGCAAAAAATATCAGAATATTGTATATTGAATCTGCTAAAACAGTTAACGAAATGACCCTTAACGAGCTCGTTAAGCTAACGACGCTTTGAACAACCGGGCCCAGTACTTCATATTTGGAGTTAATGCGATGCCTGAAAATCATTATATAGCTGCTAAGAGCAGGTACTTTTTCATTCAGTTAAAACGCACCCTGTTTCTTTTTCAGATGAGGTCCGTGTGGGTCCGTACCGGCAGTTATATCACCCCGAACAACTGATAACTGGCAAGGAGGACGCCGCCAATAACTATGCCAGGGGTCACTATACTATTGGCAAAGAGCTTGTGGATGACGTCCTGGACAGGATACGGAAGATGGTGGACAACTGTAGCGGTCTTCAGGGATTTCTTGTCTTCCATAGTTTTGGCGGAGGTACGGGGTCGGGTTTTACCTCACTCTTGATGGAACGCCTGAGTGTCGACTATGGCAAGAAATGTAAACTGGAATTCGCAATATACCCCGCCCCGCAAGTCGCCACTGCCGTCGTAGAGCCGTATAACGCCGTGTTGACGACACACACGACGTTGGAACACACTGACTGTGCGTTTATGGTTGATAATGAGGCAACGTTTGATATCTGCCGTAAACGTCTGGATGTAGAAAGGCCATCTTATTTAAATCTGAATAGACTCATCGGACAAATTGTTAGCTCGATAACAGCGTCGTTGAGGTTTGACGGCGCGTTAAACGTCGATCTGACAGAATTCCAGACAAACCTGGTGCCTTTCCCGAGAATTCATTTTCCTCTGACAACGTACGCACCCATCATATCAGCAGAGAAAGCCTATAGTGAACAGTTGTCCGTCGCACAGATTTCCAACGAATGCTTTGAGCCTACCAGCCAGATGGTGAAATGCGATCCAAGAACGGGAAAATACATGGCATGCTGCATGTTATACAGGGGAGACGTCGTGCCAAAAGACGTCAACGCCGCCATTGCCAATATAAGAATGAAACGTTCCATTCAGTTTGTAGACTGGTGTCCTACAGGGTTTAAGATTGGCATTAACTATCAACCGCCAACCGTTGTTCCAGGCGGAGACCTTGCCAAGGTTCAGCGGGCTGTCTGCATGTTGAGCAACACTACAGCCATCGCAGAAGCGTGGGCGCGACTTGACCACAAGTTTGACTTGATGTACGCCAAGCGTGCCTTTGTCCACTGGTACGTGGGTGAGGGAATGGAAGAAGGGGAGTTCTCTGAGGCCCGGGAGGACCTAGAAGTTTTGGAGAAAGATTATGAAGAAGTGGGAACTGACTCTGTGCTTGAAGAAGAAGATGAACAAGAAGAATATTAACCGTTAAAATGCTAATCACAACTGCAGCAGACGACTTTGATATTTTGATTTTGTATTTTTCAGAGAAAAAAAGGCTTAAGTTACAAGTTTTTGAAAGCGAAATCTCAAATCAATCTGTAAATCTAAGAATTGGTATTTCATGTGAATCGTCTGCTAGACAGACGATTCACAGGAAATACCAATTCTCAGATCTAAGAATTGATATTTCATGTGAATCGTCTGCAAGACAGCCATCTGACTAGTATTGAAGTGCTCACTTAGCATTTCAATGCTAGACAGACGATTCACATGAAATACCAATTCTTAGATTTACGGACTGATTGAGATGTCGCTTACACAAACTTTTTAGCTAACCCTGAAAGCTTCTTTCAAAATTGTATCGGACGGTATTCAAATTTATTTAACTTTTTTTTTTTTCAAAGAAAGAAAAGAAAGCTTGACATTTCACGTAAATCGTCCGCCGAGCTGGCGATTCACACGACGCGCCAAGAAAATATTCTTGCAAAAATAAAATAATTAAAAAAAAATAAAAAAATAAATAAATAAAAAAATAAAATACATAACGAAAACATGTCTATTCAAATATGCTGAAAACTTTACCACCAAAAAATGAAAATTTTCGGATAAAAAAAATTCTGATATTTTCATATTTCTGCTCAAAACATAGATTTTGGGTACTCGTTAGAACCGCCTCGTCGACGGTTCTAACGAGTACCCACAATCTATGTTTTGAGCAGAAATAAGGAAACTAATGTATACCCCTGTAAACCCCAGTTTTACTGTATAAAAGTGGGGTTTACGCGGGTCAAAATTATATATGCATGTTTTCGTGATGAATAAATAAATCAATAAAAAATGAATGTCGTCGGTGCTGTTATACCGCTTAGCACTCTGAATAAAAAAGTTCGGTGGATGATATTTTAAATTTTTTTTCCAGAAAATAGACTTTGCCACTTCATGCAAATCGTCTCCTTAGCCTATCTTCTGGAAGAAATAAGAAAAATATAAGCAATAATGTTGTCTGCTGAATTTTTCCCGAAAAAGATAAAGATAAAGAATTTTTCCCGGTAAAGATTAACCCTTACCCTGCTGAATAAGTTGAGATGCCACACCATCTTCTAATTTTCAACCAATAAGATTACTTGATCCAGATTGTTGATTTTGATTTACATACTTAATGACAAACAGTGTAGATCAAGATCAGTTGGCTTCTGAAACAGTGTAGATCCAGATCAGTATAAGCAATAATGTTGTCTGCTGAATTTTTCCCGAAAAAGATAAAGATAAAGAATTTTTCCCGGTAAAGATTAACCCTTACCCTGCTGAATAAGTTGAGATGCCACACCATCTTCTAATTTTCAACCAATAAGATTACTTGATCCAGATTGTTGATTTTGATTTACATACTTAATGACAAACAGTGTAGATCAAGATCAGTTGGCTTCTGAAACAGTGTAGATCCAGATCAGTTGGCTTCTTCAGAAGCCAACTGATCTGGATCTACACTGTTTGCAAAGGCAGAACATATCCGCGTTCAGCAGGACCAGGATTAAAGTCTATTCCGACCCAAACATTTTTCTCATGGATCTATTCAAGGCGCTGTTCTTCAATTAATAATTAATCATAAAAGGTAAAAACAAATTAAAGTGTTTATTCTTTATGTTATGTACCTTCGCACAGATACACCCAACGAAGACTCAAATCAGCCTCTGCATGCACAGGCTGATTTGAATCTTCACTGGGCACACATGTCCGAAGGTACGTTTTCTGACGTTGTGGGTCATATATATCTTTATTCCTCACACAGCAGGCAACAACGTTGAAACAACGTCGATTATTGCATAAAAAGCAGTGTTGCACGTTATTAACATCTGTGCATTAACCGGCGAAAAGCCGTGTATTAACAAAGCAATTCACGCGCTGTTAATGCACGGCTACGCAACTTTCAATACGCACATACCGGGGCCACAGATTTGCTGCCG
Organism: Anodontia alba; assembly: GCA_964016985.1. NCBI lineage: Eukaryota > Metazoa > Mollusca > Bivalvia > Lucinida > Lucinidae > Anodontia > Anodontia alba. The sequence continues at coordinate 11,040,883 of OZ024833.1, forward strand.
TTACGAGATGTATACTGCCCGGCCCTAGAACGAGCATAGTCAGTGGAAATTACGTTCGCGAGACATCGGTGAAAAAGCGAAACAAAATAGTGCAAGAAATAACACGAAATGTAGCAAATATTTTCAGTTTTTATGTAATAATAGTGATCGAACATGGTTTTTCAATGCATTAACATTCGCCAGGTCCCTTGGGAGGTGTTGAAAACCGCGGTCTTCGGCCTATATTCAACGACGATTCAACGTCTTGACATTAAAATCAACGTTGAATCGACGTTGTTTAAACACTGCGTGCCTGCTGGCTCAGATATCATAAGGTAGGAAAGAAAATACATTCACGTAACACCTATTCAGAAAAATTCGCATCGCAATGGACCAAACCAGCAAAAGGACAACCCAAAGCCTTTAGTGTCTGTCTCCAAAAGCCCACGACACACGGTCACGACATTCCATAGTGCAAACGGTAGCGTGTCTGACTGCAGATCCAGGTCGCAAGTTTGAATTCTAACTCGGCCACATAACTCGTGGAGATTGATCATAAATTAATTTCTACCGTCACTCTCCGGTGATCAGGAGGGTGCGGGTTCGACCTCCGCCGTCGGCAACATGTTTACGTAACGCTTCTTGTATGTTTGATAAATGTTCCAGATCTACATGTTGTTAGCATAGCTAAACTGTATGTAATAAAGAATGAATGGACAACGTGGAGATTTGATTACGAAATATTTTCTACGGTCAGTCTCTCCCTTCCGCTGATTCAAGAAGGGCAGTTGTCGGTTCCTGGTGAAAGAATGTGCACAATACTGGTTAACCGCTTAGAGAACTAAGCCTGCCCAGTAAATGTGTGGTCAGGTAAACTGACCGCGCGCGAAATGACCCATGGTGTAGAAACTCAATACAAACAAAGTTTCCTTCTCGTTTGTTTGTTCTATTTTCAAAAAAATGAGTCGTCTTTGTGACGTCGTTTAATGTCATTTAGCTTTTATAAAGTGCTGTGGGATGGCTGTGTTCTGTGGCTATAGCCTTTCGAGAGTATCCTCAGTTACTTTGGCATTGCCTAGAAATCCACCTGTATTCCAAAAAATCGTTTGTTGTTCCATAGTTTAGTTACCGTGTGGTTTGTAGGCCATCCAATGTCGTTGATGCCAGAGTATTTAACTCTTTAAATGCTAATCACATTGCAGCACTTATATTTGCTTGTTGCATTTTTCAGAGGAAATAAGGCTTGGCATTTCATGTGAATCGTCTGCTGGGCAGACGATTCACATGAAATGCCAAGTCTTATTTTCTCTGATAAATAATAAAAGAAACAGAATGTCTTCTGGTACAATTTTGTAGCTTCAGGAATAAACAACTCCTATATTGGCCGTAGAATAACAGATAATACTGATCCACGTGTAGTCAGTCGTTTATTGTGCATCCTCGGTAACCCAGGTGTGACCCATCACGTTACACTTCATTCATCATGATATAAACATACGATGAATGAAGTGTAACGTAATGGATCACACCTGGGTTACCGAGGATGATTATTGTGTGGCCTGTAGGCCATCCAGTATCGTTGATGTAAGAGTACTTAACTCTTTAAATGCTAATCACACTGCTGCACTTTGATTTGCTTGTTGCATTTTTCAGAGGAAATAAGGCTTGGCATTTCATGTGAATCGTCTGCTGGGCAGACGATTCACATGAAATGCCAAGTCTTATGTTCTCTGACAAATAATAATAAAAAATGTCTTCTGTTATAATTTTGCTTTGTCCTTTATAATAATAATAATAATAATAATAATAATAATAATGTCTTTATTTTACGAGGATGACATATTTAGCAAACAGTGTACTAATCTAACATATGGTCCTCTTTAAAAACTTCTAACAATATATACATATTATACACATTTACATAGTAAAATCGGCCGACAAGTTCGCCGGGTCGACGCCAGAGCAGCGCTAACATATCTTGGTAGTATGTTGCTCCGCCGTCGTCCCAACGCCAAACGGGTAATTTCATAATCTATGACATAAAACATTCGAACAGTCTAGGGATCGCAGTTAAAAGTTTCTTTGAATAATAAGCAAGTAAAAGTAATTAAATATCCTAAAAGATGATGTTTGATAAAAAAATAAATAAATCAAAAAAAGGACATTTTAACACCCTATAAAACACTCCGATAATAAAATGACCCTTAAAATGTATCTGTAGAATCTTAAGATCTGAGCTGAAATAAAATCATTAACCATTGCACATTAGTTCACTGACCTACTTATTCAGACAACACGGGAAAAACGTAACCCCTCACTGGCCATCATACAGTCGTCCCTCACAAGGTGCCCAACACCGTACATTACTTTATAACAGACCGCTAGCGACCATAAGCGACAGAATGACCGAGCGAGGGGGCACAAAAGTTCCCTATTGAATTCAATGTTATCCTAACATAACATAAAGAAATACAAGCGCCTTGATAAAACTTTGTCTACACAAAAGAGCGAACATCATTACATCATGTCTGCTGTCAATTTTTATTACCTTTCACATTTTGTTTTTCCTTTCAAAACACCAACGAACGAATGTTATAAACTATCAGCTCGAATACATGGACCGACTGGCAAGCTGTACGGACAGTCCACACTCGCATGTCATAATGTCAGTCCATGTACTACGAGCTAATTGAGTATGCCATTATTATTATCGTTATTATTATTATTATTATTATTATTATTGCAGTTATTTCCAAGTCGATTTTGAAAGAAAGTTTTTAACTATTAGTCTGATGACAAGGACAGACTGGCAAGCGATACGGCCTATTCACACCTGCATGCCGTTATGTCGGTCCATGTGCCACTTGCCAAAAGTATGCCATAATTACTATTAATGATCTTGTTATATTTTGTATATTTTTTATGTTACCAAATCGCTTATGAAATAATGTTTCAGACTATTAGCTCGTTCACATGGACTGACTGGCAAGTGATACGGACTATCCACACCTACATGCCATTATGTCAGTCCATGTATCATATGCTAATATAATGTCTAAAATAGAATAGAATACGCATGTACTTCTTTATGCTGTTATAAATATGATTTCTTGAAATTATTAAATAACAATTGATGTATTTAGCTGTAAGTTAAGGATAAACCATTCTTACATTGACCACAGAATAACAGATAAAGCAGTAAACTATAGCTTTTATCACTACTATGGATCTAGACTGGCTCCAGTCTGTAGTGACTAAATATCTTTTCATATAATCATGTTTGATAATCTTGTTAAATAAAACTAAAATAATATCATGACTATAAAGGCTGGTCACTAGAGTAGTTCAGCCTTTACAGTCATGATATTATTTTGGTTTTATTTTAGTGGAAATATCACGATAATATTTTGGTTTTATTTTAGTGGATTATCAAGACAGGATTATAAGAAAAGATACTTTGTCACTGAAGACTGGAGCCAGTCTAGACTTACTCCAGTCTATTATTGATGCTGTCACATACTCCAGTCAGTTGTAACCTCTCGAATATACATTACAGTTGCCTCGTCTCGGCATACTAGGCTAGAGAACCGCTGAACAAAGTGAAAACGACATGGCAAAGAATGTACACGTATTTCAAATGAAAGATATTGACAAATGTGATCAAAATGGGATGAAAATATGAAATTTATTGCGGTTTAAAGATTTTAAAATTCTATTTATGGGCGCCATGATTTTGAGTATTTACTGGTTTTTGTTGTTGTTTTTTACGCCATAAATCCTTAAGTTAATCGGCAAAACATAAATCATCACGAAAACACGCCTATATAATTTTAACCCCCTTAAACCCCACTTTTATATAGTAAAACTGGGGTTTACAGGGGTATACATTATTTTTCTTATTTCTGCTCAAAAACATAGATTGTGGGTACTCGTTAGAACCGCCTCGCCGAGGCGGTTCTAACGAGTACCCACAATCTATGTTATGAGCAGAAATTTGAAAAATATCAGAGTTTTGTATCTGAAAATTTTCAGTTTTTGGAGGTGAAATTTTCAGTATATTTGAATTAGCGTGTTTTCGTAACGAATTAGCATTTGCAGCAATATTTTATCTCTGTGTTTGTATCACGTACACTGATTTGCTTGAAAACCACATTACTTTTTGTCTGGAAGAAGATATTTTATTTGATATTTAGAAATACTTAGAATCTGTCATTAAATATTCAATATGGTGGCGTGTTTGACCAAAAAGTTTTGAAATCATCATAAACGTCATTGCTGTCTTAGTATTGATCAAATGCATCAAACTGCATAGTTTATCAAGATCTTTTATCTCAGATACAGGTGATATGGCCATGTAAAGAATTCAAATCGGATTCAAACTTGGAACACAGCAATCAGAGGCGAGCCTATAACCTTAATCCTTGTCATGATGAATAAATTGAGAGGCCATGCATACTTCAAATTTTCAGCCAGTCAGATTACTTAATCCAGATGGTTGATATAAATTCACTGAATGGCAAACAGTGCAGATCCAGATCAGTTGGCTTCTTCAGAAGCCAACTGATCTGCATCTACAACATTTTCAAAAGGAGGACCTATGCTGGTCCAGCAGGACAAGGGTTCAGCTCCCTAGTGACAAATTCAGCAGACGATAAATTAGTGATATTTTTATTTTTCAGTGAAAGTAGAGTTTGATCTGTAATTAGTTTGGGATGAGATCTTGGCAGACGATTCACATGAAATGCCGAGTCTTACTTTCTCTGAAAAGCAATGAAATATTTTTTGAGCATCGTCTGCTTCAATTTTTGCTTGGGCTTTATGGGTTACTACGGATCTGGGCCCAGTTGTTCAAAGCGTCGTTAGCTTAACGAGCTCGTTAAGGGTCATTTCGTTAACTGTTTTAGCGGATTCAATACACAATATTCTGATAGTTTTTGCTGAAAAAATGTGAGTAGCTTTTGCACTGCAAAAGCTACTCACATTTTTTCAGCAAAAAATTTCGGCATATTTGCGTATCACTTGATTTAAATTTTAACGAATCGTTAACTAACGACGTCGTTAGCTTTGAACAACTGGGCCCTGAATATACAGGATCTGCCAAGCGAAAGTGTGTTTTCAAGCGCAGTCTGATCAGGGTCCGCGCTTTCCGCTATCAGAATGACAAGATATTGTAGAATGTATTAAATGATGGCGTAGAACGTGATGAGACGGTGCGGTGCCGCAGGAATAGCAGAATCTACACATCTTGGATATACTCGAAAAGACCTTTTCGCTTGACACGGTTCAAAACTTTATTTTCATTGACAATCAATAGTGATGGCATTAGAATAATAAAATAGTAATGTGTTTTTAACCCTTACCACTTTATGGACAAATTAACCAGATAACAAATTAATTATACTTTGCTTATTTTTTTCCAGAATACAGGACGATATTTCTTGCCTAAGGAGACAATTTACAAAAAAAACGTCAAAACATTTTCTAGAAAATTAAGAAAAATATTTCAGAATGTCGTCTGCAGAAATTTTTACCCAGTATTAACAATTTATGCCGAGTCGACACTTTTGGACATGGCTATCTCCAATTTATGGGGCTTCAAGTTTATTTTACTATTATTCATTTATTTTTTTATTTATTTTTACAGATCCTGTATTTAAAAATGTAGATGCTGATTCCAGTCTAAACGCATTCTACAACGTCTGATCTGGAACCAGTCTAGCTGGCAGATACGAGGGTCGTGCAAAAAGTTCTGTCACTAATAGGATTACTTAGTTTTATCCCAGGTATATTTTAAAATACATCACTGCACTTTCAGAATGGTGTGTTAAATAACTATCGATACCAGTTTCTTTCGTGCAAATTGCTTTCCAACTGACCGAGTTATTTCAATTTTTTATAGATGCAGTCATATACACTGACCAATTTACTTGTTACATTGGAACATGGACCGCAAGACTGAAATTCGTGGCTATATTAAATGCCGCATTAGGCTTAATATAGATTCAAAGCAGATATTTAATGAATTGTGTGGTATATATGGACCCCAGACCATTTCAATGCGCACAGTTTTTATGTGGATTATGTGCTTTTAAAGATGGGAAATTTTCTGTTGAAGATGATACCCGTCCTGGAAGGCCTAAAACCTCTTTTACCAAGGCTAGCATCGCTGCTGTAAAGATTGTGGTCGAATAGGATGTGCGATTGTCTGTCAAAGATATAGCTGGTCGTACTGGCATATCAGAAGGCAGTGTGCAGACTATTCTGAAAAAGCGTTTGGACCTGAGAAAGGTTTGCGCTAGGGTACCTCAGTTGCTCACTGAGGAAAAAAGACACAACGCCTTAAATGTGCCCGGAAACATAAGTTCGAAAAAGATGTTGTACGCAATTTTCTTTAATTCAAGTGGGCCAGTCGTTCAAGTGCCTTGTCCATCTGATCATACAGTCACTGGCCGATTCTACAAGAATTCTGTACTGAAAAAAAGTGAAAGAGTTTTACAATAAGAAACGACCAAGCAAAGGATGGTCAGGAGTCCACATTTTACATGACAACTCCTCCTCTCATAAATGTGAGGTTGTTAAGTCTTTTTTGGCTTCTGAAAAGGTGAATGGTTTAAAACATCCACCTTATTTACCTGACCTGAGTCCCTGTGACTTCTTTTTTATTTCCAAGGCTTAAGATAATGCTTTCTGGAAATAAGTATACGTCTAGCAGTTCTCTTGGCAGCGCTATTCATCAGTGTCTCCAACAGATACCAAGAGAAGACTATTTATCTGCTTTTCGCGACTGGGTAAAAAGGTTACAAAAATGTGTTTCAGGAAAGGGGGAATACCTTGAAGGTTTGTAATAAAAATATGTTTGATGAAACGTAGCACTGAAGTAATCCGAACACAGTTTGCAGGACCCTCGTATGAGCCTTGGCTGTCCCCATAATTATGTTCCGAACACATATTCGCTTTATACCACCCTTATTTTCTCATGCGATCTGTTCATAAGTACATAGTGCTTCATTGCACATTCGAATGTCATTCACTGTGGTTTAACTGAAATACAGTGGACACTAGTTATAATGATAGCATTTGTTCCCGAATGCGCTGTCGTAAAAATGAATTTTCTGTTGTAAAGAATCCTATGACATGTAAGAAAGGGTTTGTTTTATTCTTAATTTCTCATAGAAAATATGTTTTGGATGTGTTAGAATCGCTTAGTGAGGCGATCAATTCTAACAAATATCCAAAACATATGTGTCTTGAAGTATTAACTACAATGTTCTTACATAATTTCTGATTAACGGCCACCTCTTGAGCGACAGTTTCATGCCAGTCAAAATTGACATTATAACGAATTTTGTCGTTGTATCAAACATCGGTATAAAGAAAGTTGACTGCACCATTGAAAAAAAAAAAGATTAAACAAACAACATTCGTCCATACTTTTATTGCACTTATATCTGTCCCTCTTACTGAATAATGTTACCAAACTAAATCTAATACCCCACCCGCATCTCCGAAGCAACTTATAAATACGAAATTCTCTCACGCTTGTCTTAACTTTTAGTGAAATCTATATACATCGTACAAACTACATCAAATACAGACGAACAGAAATAACTCTTGCAGTCAAATGGACTACTTCATATATTAAGCGTGTAAAATGGTAATACTGTAATAACTCTAAATATACAGACAACACTTAACCCTTAAAACGCCAAGAAAACCTACATCTAAAAATGTCGTATATTTATGTCATCTGCTGAATATTCTTGCAAACTTTCAATACCTATTTTTGCATACAGGCAAACCGTGTGGACCCTGATCAGACTGCTCCTGATCTGGGTCCACACTGTTTGCAAAAATGACTTGCAAAAATCACAAGCAGACAACATAGCAGACGACAATTGTTGTGATTGGCAGTTTAAAGGTTAATAAACTTTTTTGACTTTTAGACTATATGTAAAAATGGCAAACACTGTAGATCCAGATCAAACTGCTCCTTTAGTCTGGGTCTACACTGTTTGCTCAGGCAATTACAGTGTATGTCCGAATATATAATGCAATTACGGTAGCAGAGCTGAACCGCAACAAACAGGATCCAGTTGTTCAAAGCGTCGTTAGCTTAACGCGCTCGTTAGTGGTCAAAATGTTAAATGTTCTAGTAAGTACAATATCTAATTCACAGTATTTTTGCTGAAAAAATGTGAGTAATTTGCAAAAGCTACTCACATTTTTTCAGCAAAAATATTAACGTATAAGCCGTATCTGATGATCAAAGTTTTAACGATGCTTTAACTAACGACATCGTTAGTTTTTGAACAACTGGCCCTGAATAGTTGATTGTAGAGGGTTGCGTATATGCTCAGTCAGTCTCCTAATATCGGTCTCACATGGTCGGCATATTGAGCAAACGAAATATGAGGTAATTATCTTATTGTGAGACTTGCACGTGCTGCTGTCTTGGGTCAGTGCTTTTCACACCTGCAATAACATATCATTCTGGGTCCAGTTGTTCAAAGCGTCGTTAGCTTAACGAGCTCGTTAAGGGTCATTTCGTTAACTGTTTTAGCGGATTCAATATACAGTATTCTGATATTTTTTGCTGAAAAAATGTGAGTAGCTTTTGCACTGCAAAAGCTACTCACATTTTTTCAGCAAAAAATTTCAGCATATTTGCGTATCACTTGATGTAAATTTTAACGAATCGTTAACTAACGACGTCGTTAGCTTTGAACAACCAGGCCCTGCTCGCCAAAGCTCGGGCGCGCTGTGACAGACCAACCACATACCGTCTGATCTGAATATGCAACGTTTTCCCCAAGTAAGTATGTCCGAATACTTAGGATACAAGCGAAGAGCGAAGATTTAATTTAGGTGACGCACTCAAGAAGACTGGCCAATATGTTTTGTTGTTTATATATCGTCATTTCATTTTTAGCCTTATCGTGAGAAAATGAAGGTCATGGGGCATATGCTTACAGCGGTCTCATATCAGTCTGTGCATCGATTACAGAACCGTTGGCTGGCATAGGACATATCGACGATCATACAAAACTTTGATCAAAGTGAGCTAAGGCTTATCTGGGCATTCGCTGTTTCAACGCAGCATAATGACCATGTTTTCGTGACACAACCAGTAAAAACCTCAAAGGCTCGAACATCTTTGGGCCCATGAAAATTCATTCGAGAAATGGATAGTTTGAGCCACTGAGAGTTAATCATGGCGCTATGTCAAGAATTAAATAGTGATAATTATGAGAAGTCTTTTTTTTATCTTCTATACAATAATGGTATGTTGTGTGTAAAGCTGGCACAATTAATCGGATAATCGATTAATTGATCGATAAATTCCACAAAAATGATTATCGTTACAGATTTGCTAATAATCGATCATTTAATTTCTGTGTCTCTTACTTTACCTTATTAACCCTTAATATTCAGACACCTCAACTCCTTACCATACTTAATCTAAAATTTGAAAAAGTACAACTTACTATCCAATGTTGTGTCTAAAAATAGCTGGGTGAGTGGCAAACAGTGTCGACCCTGATGAGACGCCGCGTTTGCGGCGTCTCATCTGGGTTTACACTGTTTGCTCAGGCCTGTCAGCTCACATGCACACAGTAAAGTACAACATATGGCAAGAGTCATGCTCAGACAGACAAGTAAAATTATGACCAAATCTTCAGTGATTACTAATCGATTATCGATCGTAATGGCAGACCTGATAATCGATTATCTTTTCAGCCCTGATTAGCCAGCCTTAGTTGTGTGTACTGTACTTGTATAACAAAGCGGTTAAACTAGCCTGTTTGTTCATATATTTAAAGAAGCCTGTGAATACGTATTCCGGTCTGCGTCTGCGCTGTCTTTCTTTCAACACATCAATATTACAACAGTTTTAATATTCATCGGGGTCATGTTCTTCTCCCTCATCGCCCTCGCCATCATGAGAATCAACGCCCACTTCCTCATAGTCCTTCTCTAGGGCAGCCAGATCTTCCCGAGCCTCTGAGAACTCTCCCTCCTCCATACCTTCACCCACGTACCAATGTACGAAGGCACGCTTGGCGTACATCAGGTCAAACTTGTGGTCAAGTCGCGCCCACGCTTCGGCAATGGCCGTAGTGTTACTCAACATACAGACAGCTCGCTGAACCTTGGCTAAGTCTCCACCCGGTACCACCGTTGGTGGCTGATAGTTGATACCAACCTTGAAGCCAGTTGGACACCAGTCGACGAACTGAATGGTTCTCTTGGTCTTGATAGTAGCAATGGCGGCGTTAACGTCCTTCGGTACAACGTCGCCACGGTACAGCATACAGCATGCCATGTACTTGCCGTGACGTGGATCACACTTCACCATCTGATTGGCTGGTTCAAAACAGGCGTTAGTTACTTCTGCAACTGATAACTGCTCATGGTATGCCTTCTCAGCTGAGATGACAGGTGCGTAGGTCGCTAGAGGGAAATGAATCCTGGGATACGGCACCAAATTAGTTTGGAACTCGGTCAAATCTACATTTAGGGCACCGTCAAATCTGAGGGAGGCAGTAATTGAACTGACAATCTGACCAATGAGCCTGTTCAGGTTGGTATAGGTAGGTCTTTCGATGTCTAGGTTCCTCCTACAGATGTCATAGATGGCCTCGTTGTCCACCATGAAGGCACAGTCCGAGTGCTCAAGTGTGGTATGTGTCGTCAGAATAGAATTATAAGGCTCGACGACGGCAGTCGACACTTGTGGTGCCGGGTATACCGCGAATTCCAATTTTGACTTTTTTCCGTAATCGACACTTAATCTCTCCATCAACAAGGATGTAAATCCGGACCCGGATCCACCACCGAAGCTGTGAAATATGAGAAAACCTTGAAGCCCGGTACACTGATCCGCCAACTTCCGGATCCGGTCAAGAACCAAATCTACAATTTCCTTCCCTATAGTGTAGTGACCACGTGCGTAGTTGTTAGCGGCGTCCTCTTTACCGGTTATGAGTTGTTCAGGGTGGAAGAGTTGTCGGTAGGTACCGGTACGCACTTCATCTGAAATATATACGGTTGTATTTACGACTGTATTTAACGCTTACCACTCTGGGTCAAATTTTCAGCAGACGACATTTGAAATATTTTCATTATTTTTGCCGGGAAAAAGGATTTGATTTTACATGCAAATTGTCTACTGTCAGATCCTGTTTTCTGGGTAAAACAAATCACCAATTTGACGCATGGTGAATTTGCCCAGAGGGTGATTAGAGTTTAAAGGGAATATATACATTTCCAAGGGTTGGTGTGTTTGGTTTGGTGGCGTAGGGTGGGGGAGGGGGGTGGGAACTGTCAAACTTTGTTTTAACCTCGCCCAACGCTTCTGAAATGGGGCCCGCTCTAAAGGTAGGGTCATTCCTTAAGGGAAAGAACGAGTAAGTACTCTAGAGCAGACCTCTTTTCAAAAGGGGATCGTAATGTAAGCGAAGAGGAAGTCACAAAAGTTGTAATCAAAGCACTGACAGCACACGTGGATCGATCGTCTCTGAATGTAGGCTGGGAAAATGGTTCTGAACGAGGATTTAAGACTGTTTTATTTAACCCTTAACTTCCTGTTATTTAAGGAAACAGTGCAGACCCTGATCAGACGCCGCGTTCTGCGGCGTCTGATCTAGGTCTGCATTGTTTGCCAATGACCCAGTCCAGATTTTACAGAACACCCTCTTTACACGACATTCTGATGTCACAGTGACAAGAATAGCGCGGCTGTAAATACCGTTACCTGAATTTTGTACAAACGCGTGGTTTGATTTTATTCGTCAGTGATAATCACGTGAACAACAACCTTAAGGAAATTTTGTTGTATGTATACTTTGGCTCGGTTGTAAACAATCAACCCCAAAACGGCGGAAATATACAAAAGGTACCCTGACCCTACAATGTATTTTAGCCGTGTTAAGATAACATGTCTTGTGACCAACTCGAACATAACAATTAATCAATCAAACAATCAGACTACTTAAATATTTTTTTTTTTTTAATTTTATTTCCTCGATGTATATTAAACTATAAGTAAAGATACCCAGGAAATGCCACAATCACGAAACCATTACGAAAACACGCCTATTCAAATACACTGAAAATTTTACCATCAAAGAATGGCAATTTTTCACATAAAAAAAAATCTGATATTTTTCACATTTCTGCTCAAAAACATAGATTATGGGTACTCGTTAGAACTGCCTCGATATTTTTGTATAACAAAAATAATGTATACCCCTGTAAACCCCAGTTTTACTATATAAAAATGGGGTTTAAGGGGGTCAATATTATATAGGCATGTTTTCGTGATGCACAGCTCTCCCGATGTACCAAAAGAAGGAGAGCTGATGAACAAATAAGGACAACACAAACGCCACATATGAAACCACAGACGTACAAAGAAACAAAGAAGAACTACAACAGAAGAACCGCCTTGGAACGGCCAATAGAAATCTTACTGACTATAATATGGCTGTCTGATTTTCGAATATTGTGTCAGTTTTGAAATTTTGAAATGTTTTGAGTTTAAAGCATATACAGAAAAGAAGAACATGTGAGGGTATTTGTAATGGCTTTACTTGCAGAGCTGTGAAAATTATTTTAAAACAGCATTACATTTAAACTTTTAGTTTGCTGTACACAAGAAAAAGAAAAATCGGCAGACGACAATTATACATCTTTAATATCCCCGCGCATTTCGGGGAAACATTGGAAATAATGATATCGCCTCCGTCCAGCTCTTTACGCCCACCCCCTCCCCCCCCAAACCCCCGTCTGGACGGATTTCAACCAGTTGTGCTGTGTAGATGTCTCCATATACTACATTTGTAAAACACCGTATCAAATGTTGGCTCTCAATCCTTGGATCTGGTGGGGTTGGATGGGATTTGATATGGAAAAAGTAGGGAACTCTTACTTCACTAGACGGATCTCATCCAAATTTGCTGTAGAATATTCTCAGATGTTACAGTCGTACAACACGATACATTTACCCCGATCGTTAGTGCCTGGGGGATAAGGAGCTGGTGGGTTATGGTCCAAGACAGGTCCTACACCGTTTTGATGAATTTCAACCAAATTTAATGTATACCCAGCTAGCATTCTACGTAAATCTACATCGGGCCGTCATCGGCCCGTCAGCTACCCTGACGGGCCGATGACGGCCCGATATAGATTTACGTAGAATGCTGACTGGGTATCTTCCCCTGGTGCTTCAGTCATACACATCCAGTATTGATGTCAATTTCTGGACAGATGTGTATATGAGTGCTCGGGGGTGCAGACTGAGAAGGTAGATTCCGTGATCAAAGTTACGAAAGCTTGGAGATTTACAATGGCGCTATATCCACAGGCTTTAAGATTCAGCCCAGTCAGCATTCTACGTAAATCTATATCGGGCCGTCATTGGCCCGTCAGGGTAGCTGACGGGCCGATGACGGCCCGATGTAGATTTACGTAGAATGCTAGCTGGGAGAATACTTTTAGAAATTAGAAAATCACATATTTGTAATGAAAGAGCAAAAGTTAATACTTAAAGCGCCAGTCACATCAAAAGCAGACGACATTCTTAATATGTTTTCAAGAAAGTATCACGTGACTTTTCAGATGGTTCACACATATGACGCCTGATTTCCAAGTTAACCCTTGTCCTGCTGAACCCGGATATAGCCTGCATTTGCAAACAGTGTAGATCCAGATCAGTTGGCTTCTGAAAAAAAAACTGACCTGGATCTGCACTGTTTGCCATTCAGTGTTTGAATTCGTATCAACAACCTTGATCAAGTAATCTGACTGGCTGAAAATTAGAAGTGGGCATGGCATCTTAATTTATTCAGCATGACAAGGATTAAATAACAAACCAAAAAAAAAAAAAAAAAAAAAAAAAAAAAAAATAATAATAAAATAAAAAAATAGAGTGTTATCTGCAGCAATCCTGAATGGCGCTGTATGGATTAATGAAAGTCTTACCGACGACGGTTGGTTCAAGGTCGATGAAGACTGCTCTTGGAACATGTTTTCCGGCCCCCGTCTCGCTGAAGAACGTATTAAAAGAGTCGTCACCACCACCTACTGTCTTGTCACTAGGCATCTGACCATCCGGCTGGATCCCATGCTCCAGACAGTACAACTCCCAACAGGCATTGCCTATCTGGACTCCGGCTTGGCCAATATGGATAGAGATACACTCACGCTGTAAAACAGGAGAAATGGTAAAAGAACATAATAATAAGTTTCAGTCTGTCAAGCCATTTACTTTGTCAGAATTTAAAGAAATAATTTCAGAGAAGAAGGAATTATATGGTATTTTATTTTCAAATGGTTCAAAATGTGATCATTGATCACAAAACATCGGAACGTATAAACTACATTCTGGTGAAGTACAGAAAGATGTTTTACGGCACTTAACACCCGCTGTAGTGAAGACAAGTAATATCTGTAAAAAAAAAAAAAAAAAAAAACAAAAAAAAAAAAAAAAAAAAAAAAAAAAAACAGATACACGACGTAGGAGCGAAAGTATATTTACATACTTATAACAATGAAAAAAAAATGGAACGGGACAGATTCACAAAAAAAAAAAAAAAAATAAAACAAAAAATCCTGGGTTTCGAACCCGCAACCTTCCGCGTGGTAGGCGAACCCTCTCCCGACTGAGATAGGGAGTGTTTCGGTACCGCTCGAAAACTAATTATATATTGCTAAGCAGCTACAGTTTTCTACAGCTAAAAACAAACATAACTCAATAATGTGCGTATGGAAGGACAAAGAGTACAGTACCGTTCGAAAAGAATTATAAGTATCCGGTTTTTATTTTTTAGTATTTTCCTGTTTAGGTTTGTCCTAACCTCGCAGTTTTACCGTGATCTTGAAAACACTTTTCGAAGCATAATGTACAATGACTAAGATGGCGTGCACTTTTACGGTAATAACAGAAAAGGTCGTTGTGCAGATTCTTTTCGATTGTATGGCATGTTCATGATTTCATACAGTTGCTCAAGACGATGAACTTAAACGACTACGTCGAATAAAGATTGCAAAAATAGCAGATTCGGTTTTATTGAGTCTATTTGTGATCAGTAGTGTAATCTGCTATCCTGCTTATGCCTTCTAGTGCCGACTTAAGCGATATTCAATTTTCAAATTTTAACTTGAAAACTGAATATTGCTTAAGCCGGCACTAGAAGTTATGATATTTAAAGTGGGTCAAATGATCCCAAAATGTCGAAAAGTATCATCTATATAGCGAAATACGTAGAGACGTTTCACGGTCGCCACGCGGCACTTACATGTAACACCAGCAGTAGTGAAGGTAAATGAATTCTGAGAAGAAAGCTGGAAAGAATGCAAAAGCAGCAGACTTTATTGAGTAGTTGATCAGAACAATATATTATCATTTAGAAATAAACGCCAAGCAAAACACGTCTTTCCGAGTGATGTTGAAAGGACAGTAGCATAACTATGGTACGTGTCCGTATGTTTTACTTAATTGTAAACTTTTCAATGTACTGAAGCCCTTAAGAGTCATGCAAAATGGAAGCAGACGACATTCGTATTTTTGTCAGAGAAAATAAGGCTTGATATTTCATGTGAATCGTATGTTCAGCAGACGGTTCAGATGAAATGTCAAGCCTTATTAAATCTGAAAAATAAAATATAAATATTTTAGATTGTCGTCTGCTACAGTTGTGTCTGACACTTTTGGGATTAAAACGCTGTGAATCAACGCGAGAAAAGGGTCAGTCTGCTTAAACGTCAGTCTGATCTGCACCTCCATTATCCACACATACATTCAATAGATGTTACAGAGTTTATCGACGAACAAAGAACCCCTGATCAGACTGTATGGTTTTGCAGACTAGTATGTACCTTCACTGTTCTCAGTTTACGCATTATCGCCATAAATAAAATTCAGGACACAACCGACTGATCAGGCGAAACAATAAGCGTTTTAACAATTCAGAAAAAAGGGACGACTAAACTTTAAAATGCAGCAGATGACATTCTCATTACTTTTTTTTCAGAGAAATAAATCTTGACATTTCATGTGAATCGTCTGCCAGACGATTCGCATGAAATATCAAGCCTTATTTTGTCTGAATAATTAAACTAAAAACAAATCAGAATGTCTTCTGCCGCAGTTGTGAGTGGCATTTTCAAGATGGAGCTTACCATTTTGAACTCCTCTTTAAATTCCTTTGGGCTTTAAGATTTTCCGATTGCGCTCACTTTCGTCTGCTTCGATGCTCAGACGATGAGACACTGTTGGCCCTTAGCATCTGTTGCTACATAAATGTTACACGAGTAGTCATAGAAGCTTTAAAACAATATAATTAGTCATGAATATTTAAATAGCTTTCAACTAAAATCCACATCAAAGCGCCATCTCTGAAGAGATGTGGCGTTTATCACGCGCTTATTCAAAAGATGCTGAACTGAATGATTTAAGACTATTATTGATTGGAAGATGATGTCTAATTACTTGCATGTGCATGAAAAGTGTGTGCGGGTTGTGATTTAAAATTTATATCAAAACACTGAGAGTACTAATGGGGCGGTTGCCTGAAATTCTATAGGACTCTAGAACTGATAGGGATTTACACTGAAATAAAAAAAATAAAGCCACACATAAACAGTATACAAAATTATAAGTAAAATGTAATATACCAGCTAGCATTCTTTATAAATCTACAGCGGGCCGTTAGCGGTCCGTCAGCTACCCTGACGGGCCGATACGGCCCGCTATAGATTTATGTAGAATGCTTACTGGGATGATAGCAGAGAGCAAGGCATGTGCCACTGACCTTTTTTTTTTAACATTTTGAGTTGGTGACATCGTATAATGAAATTAACCAGGGCAAGCTCGATGATCCATTTTCGGTGAAAAAGGTCCTTTTCGGTGTTTAGTAGGACCGCGGCTCGGGTTACACTTGTGACCCAGCATGATCATATTCGTCCGTCGAAATTGAACTCTAAACGAGGGTCGTGCAAAAAGTTCTGTCACTAATAGGCTTGGTTTTATCCCAGGTATATTTTAAAATGCTTCACTGCACTTGAATGGTGTGTTGAATAGCTAACGATACCCGTTTATTTCGTACAAAATGCTTTCCAACTGACCGAGTTATTTCAAATTGAAATAGATGCAGTCATATACACTGACCAATTTACTTGTTACATACGAACATGGACCAGAAGACTGAAATTCGTAGCTATATTAAATGCCGCATTAGGCTTAATATAGATTCAAAGCAGATATTTAATGAGTTGTGTGGTATATATGGACCTCAGACCATTTCAATGCCCACAGTTTTTAGGTGGGTTAAAGCTTTTAAAGCTGGAAAATTTTTTGTTGAAGATGATACCCGTCCTGGAAGGCCTAAAAGCTCCGTTACCAAGGCTAACATCGCTGCTGTAAAGATTGTGGTCGAACAGGATGCGCGATTGTCTGTCAAAGATATAGCTAGTTGTACTGGCATATCAGAAGGCAGTGTGCAAACAATCCTGAAAAAGCGTTTGGACCTGAAAAAGGTTTGCGCTAGGTGGGTACCTCATTTGCTCACTGAGGAGCAAAAGACACAACACCTTAAACGTGCCCGGGAACTTGGGAAACATACAAAAGGCTGTAATAGTCGGGTTATTTCTAACTTGCTAACAGGTGATGAAACCTGGGTGCACATGTTTGAGCCACAAAGAAGGGCTGATACAGGAACGATAGCGTTTTTCTTGTCCGTTTACGCGTTTGGGGTGCGTTTTTAAATCGTTGTATAACGTTTGCGTTTCGACAACGTTTCTAGCGTTTCATATCGTTTCGGCCAATCAAATTACAGAGCAAAGCGTTTCATGCAAACGCTAAATTTGCACATGCGCACTGAAGAGCTACGAACGTTTATCGAAACGCTTTTCACCGTTTCGGCCAATCATCTGGCCTTATCGAAACGCTGTTTTCCGTTTCGGCCAATCATATGACCGTTTGGCACCGTTTGTATGTATAGACCAATCGAATAATAAATACCTGTTGGACCGTATTAAATCATGTCTTTACAACTAAAGTAATATGCGTTTACGTATAAAAATTGTATTTATTTTATTGTATTTTCTTTCTCTCTCTCTCTCTCTCTCTCTCTCTCTCTCTCTTTTTATAAATAATTATAATTGAGATAAATTCGTATTTTCAAAAGAATTAACGTGGTTGATTATTATATTTTGTGAAGCCTAATATTTCACACTGCAATCATGATAATCATTTTCTTTTGACAATTAAATGTTTTAGCGCGTAGTGCTCGGTATAAAATTTTAAGCAGATGACATTTTGAAGTTGTTTTTTCTTTCTCATATATTGAATCATATTAAAACCACATTTTTTTACACATAGATAATATGTATCTACGATTTTTTTTTTTTTTTTGGTCATTTTCTGTATTTTTTTTTTTTTTTTTTTTTACTTTTTTGCTAAAACATATTTTATTGTTTTATTGACTCAGAGATAATTATCTATTTTCAAAAGAATTATTATATTTTGTGAAGCCCAATATTATTTTCACACCACAATCAACTTGTTTTGACAGATAAATGTTTTAAGGCTTATAAGTACACTGTATAAAATGTTTTAGCAGATGACATTTTGGAGTATTTTTCTTCTGTTACCTTGAAAAAGGTGTCGGCATTTCATACATATCATCTCCACAGAATATGACTTCCTATGCAAATTGTCTTCAGTCGAGATCAGTAATTTGCGTGAAATGTCAAAACTTGTTTTATGGAAGAAAATAAGAAAACAGTTCATGAATTGATCATCTGCTGAGTTAGCCCAGAGAGTGATAAAGGTTCAACTGGACAACGAATCGTTGACATACTGCATTTTGTTGGCGATATGTGTAGATTCAGAAGATCAGAATGCGCGGAAATGCCGGTTTATCTTGGTCTAAGGTGGTCTCAAATACCATAAGGTCGTTTCTCATTTCTTTTCGAAGGGGCTCAAATATATATTCAACCAGATCACCTTCGCAGCGTGATCAAGATCAAAGATTTTCGTTCTGCACCAAACTGAACTACGTTAAACCTGTGAATTGCTATTATTGTTTTGAGTAATATTATTATTTTTTTTAATGAAATGTGCACTGACGTTTAGACAAATACTGCTGGAACAGATGACCTGCATTACTGAAATATATTGCTAGAATTAAGTATCATCAATATTAATCCTTTCATTAGATCTTTACCAAGTGAAAATCTCCCTCTGAGCATATGTATTACTCCGATCAGAGTGCGTGGCGCAGTCTAGTGCATAATGGTGCCCACTCAGTTCACTGATTAGGTATTAATAGTATAAAATACTGTGATACATGAATTGCACAGTATCCAACTTATACACAGACTGATCAGATTTATAAAATGTAAAAAGGTTCATTTTTACTTGTTTGGACCATTATTTTTCAAATACTATGCACTGTGCACATCTGAACAATTATGTGGTCAGTCGGCGAATAACTTGCCGGAGGGCTTTCGTGAAAGTGTATATTTCCACTATGAAAACATTTTTGGTATGATAATGCAAAGCTGTTAACCCTTTAGCACGCTATATTTAGCAATATTTAAATATTAGAAGACGACGTGCTGGATTAACAGATCCACCAAATGCAACAAGTGTGTGGACGAGTAGCAATTACCCAGATACTTAAATGTTAGAAGACGATGCACTGGAGTAACAGCAGATCATATCGAATAAATAAAATAATAATAAAAAAAAAAAAAACAATGTACAGACGAACTGCAACGAATCAGATCAAAATGCATGGAGTTTGCATACTGCAAGCTATACTTAAATATTAGACTAATTTAGAATTTCGCATTTAAAGCACGCTGTATTAAACCTATTATAGTCCGGAAACCCTTAAAACGGTAATTGGCAAACAGTGGAGACCCAGATCAGACGCCGCAGAACGCGGCGTCTGATCAGGGTCTCCACTGTTGGCAATTAGTTCAACCACGTGTTTCTCTGAATAATTAAATAATATAGCCTGGCATACCTAAAATCGAAATTAGAATCTTCCAATATATAGTGTGGGTGAGTTAATTCAGTCTACAATAAGTTAAATGTTTGAAGATGATGTGCCAAACTATTGGCAAATCGTATCGAATAAGACATTGTACAGATGAGCAGAAACGAACCAGATCAGAATGCGCGGATGCCCTATATTTATCATATAGTGGCCAAACTTCCCAACATCCAGCATAAAATATCTCGAGATATGGATGATCTACTTAAAATGTGTTAAATCAGTTTATACTAACACGCTTGTGCATTATCACATCGTACATGCGCAGGAACCATGGTATAACTAATGCCCCGTAACTGTATTTATTTGTAGGTTCACACACACACACACACACACACACACACACACACACACACACACACACACACACACACACACACACACACACACACACACACACACACACACACACACACACACACACACAAAACAACTGCGTTGTCTATGTCCCAAATCTTTTAATATGTTGTTAACCTTTCAATCTTTGTCTATTCCAGTGACTCACATGGCGTCAAGGTTATTTTTCATTTTTTACAGTGAAAATTTAAAATTGAACAAAATAATTTAAAATCGACAAAGGAATATTTGAGCTTTGCTTTGATATTTTTTTCTGTGGCCTGCAAAGTTTTTCAGCTATGGATTTCACCGGCCAGTAGATTTATGATAGTCTGAAATGAAATGAATGACAGGTATTATCAAATGATTGGCACGTCTTATCAGGTTAATAACATGTCATATCAGATACTATAATAGGACTTCACAGGATTATAAATAAATAAAAAAAAAAAAAAAAAAAAAAAAAAAAAAAATAGAACACTGAAAATATTAAGAAGTAAGTATATTTTTTTAACACATTTGGAATGTCAGAAAGCAATGCAAAATAATCCTTTTCAGTCAATTTTTTTTTTCAACGCTTAGCACTCTGGGTAATATTTTCAGCAGACGACATTTTAAACTATCACAAATTTTCGTTTGAAAAATGCTAATAAATGAGATATTGAAGAAACCATTTAGGACACATATGTGTAAAAGACAACATCTATGTAGATAGAAAAAGTTTTAAAATGGGATAAATAAAACAAATGCTACTGATGGTAATGTTACAAACGAAATTATTCAGATATGTTGTAGTCCAAAACAAATGAATACCTGCTTATCATACTTTATTGTTATTATTATTTTTATTATTATTTACGTGAATGACAATGAAAGCTTAAAATCAATCATATTTATAGCTGAAACCTGTGCGATCCACACAGAGTGATAAATATATTCCCTAGCCACCGTCAACTTGATTTATGCATCAAAATCTCAATACGTGTTTGATTATGGATAAGAAAGAAAGAAAGAAAGAAAGAAAGAAAAAGAATATCTTTGGATATTATATAAATTCTGAATTAAAATTTTCTGGAAATTAATAAATTAAAATTGATTTTTTTTCACAAAAAAAGGTACTTTGAAATTTCATCCCAAATTAAAGAAATTAACAAAGATACACTTATGAAGTTTCTATCCAAATATAAATGAAGAATAAAATGACTTCCATTATGTCTGGTGTTGTCTAAATTACAAACAAACAAGCAATAAATCCTTTAATACTTCATGTGTTTTTTCTCATCCAATCAGAAATAAGCCGAAAAAGACTTAGAGGTGCACCTGCATGTCATTAAATTTCCAATAAACAGTACATGGAATGAGCATTTCCTGTATCTCATCCTCCTTAAGCAATACATAGGCTAGCTAATATTATGTTACATTTGAAAGATCAAAAGATTAAATTTAGAACAAAAGGAAATGGTATAATAAATAAATAAAAATGTAAATGAAATTAGAAAATATCATGATATTATATACATTAATTACTCCAGATTCATGTAGCATAGAGTAATTGATGATAATTAATATGAGTCTTCATTTCTTCACTAAAATAATTTTGTTATGGATATTTATTAGAATTGTCTCACTGAGGCAAAATATTACGAAAACGCAATCTTGAAAGGGGAACTCCCGTATACGGTAATATAGTGAATGTTACATGTGCAAAACCGTGACTTGAATAGTTATTATAATTAAGTGAAACGGAAAAAAAAAAAAAAAAAAAAAAGATCTTAAATAACTTGAGTCCGCGGGGTTTTGATTGACTAAAGATGCAAACGATGAAACGTTTGCAACCAGACAGGGTTTCCATGACAGCGTTTTCCGAACGCTAATTTGATTGGCTAATATTCGAAACGCTTGAAACGTTTCAGAAACGATGATCTGATTGGCTAAAACCGCAAACGATCGTTTAAGCGTGGTCCAAACGCTGCGTTTCCAAATCGTTAATAAGCGTTTCGCATGCGTTTCCGTGGACAAGAAAAACGCTATCGCCACTGTAATAAGCAATGGAAGCGAAAAAATAAAAAAAAAAAACAAAAAAAACGCCCATGTATTGCCAAGAGAACCATAAGTTCGAAAAATATGTTGTACGCAATTTTCTTTAATTCAAGTGGGCCAGTCGTTCAAGTGCCTTGTCCATCTGGTCATACAGTCACTGGCTGATTCTACAAGAATTCTGTACTGAAGAAAGTGAAAGAGTTTTACCTTAAGAAACGACCAAGCAAATGACGGTCAGGAGTCCACCTTTTACATGACAACGCCTCCTCTCATAAGTGTGAGGCTGTTAAGTCTTTTTTGGCTTCCGAAAAGGTGAAAGTTTTAAACCATGCACCTTATTCACCTGACCTGAGTCCCTGTGACTTCTTTTTATTTCCAAGGTTTAAGAAAATGCTTTCTGGAAATAAGTATACGTCTAGAAGTTCTCTTGGCAGCGCTATTTATCAGTGTCTCCAACAAATACCAAAAGAAGACTATTTATCTGCTTTTCGCGACTGGGTAAAAAGGTTACAAAAATGTGTTTCAGTAAAGGGGGAATACTTTGAAGGTTTGTGATAAAGATATGTTTGATAAAACGTAGCACTGAAGCAATCCGAACCCAGTGACAAAACTTTTTGCAGGACCTGGTATGATTAAAATCTTATTTCTTCAAAGACTTCAGTTTTTTGTTGTTGTTTTTTTTTTTTTTTTTTTTTTTTTTTTTGGTTTTGACTTATTTGCTATTTATAAGCATCAGAGTGTGAAAAGGCTAATATGTGTAAATGCAGAATTCGGCGTTATCAGCATAAGCAGGGAACTATTTATTTGGTACTTATTAGGTTGATAGACAGGAAAATAGATTGTTGAAATGTGGTATGTTCATTTTGTTAATTCTGGTGGCGGTTTGACAACCGCCCCAAAAACCTTTGTAAAACTGAACGAAAAAAGAGCTGTAACCCAAAAAGGAAATGCAACACTAGATATGGCAAATTAAACAACGAAGACTGAGCGATGATTGTAAAATTGATCCAGTTTGTAAAACGTGCAAGTAAATTAACCCTTGTCATGCTGAACCCGGATATACCCTGCCTTTGCAAACAGTGCAGATCAAGATCAGTTGGCTTCTGAAGAAGCCAACTGATCTGGATCTGCACTGTTTGCCATTAAGTATGTGATTTTATAGCAAAAATCTGGATCAGGTAACCTGATTGGCCGAAAATTAGAAGTGGGTGTGGTATCTTAATTTATTCAGCAGGACAAGGGCTAACAATTTGAATTGCGTATTCCTAAATTAAAGTATACATGCAAGAAATTGTTGACCAACAGATAGAGATAATTTATTATAGCAACAAAAACGTAGTAAGTTTACTTTTCCTCGCAGTTCAGAAGTGTTGCATTTCTCTTTCGGTCAGTGTCTTTTTTTTTTAAAAAAAAAAAAAAAAAAAAAAAAGACCCGTCGATAGGGCATTCAATCAAAGCGCTGATAGCTCTGGTGGGTCGATTGTCTCTGAGTGTAGGCTGGGAAAATCTTCTCAGTGAACGGGGACTTTATTTAACCTACAACTTTCTGTAATTTAAGCAAACAGTGCAGACCCTGATCATGCGCCGCGTTCTGCAGTGTCTGCTATGGGTCCACATTGTTTGCCAATGTCCCAGTCAGGTTCTACAGAAAACCCCCTATCAACAAGATTCTGATGTCACCGCGACAAAAATAGCGCGGCTATAGATAACCGTTACCTGGATTTCGTCTAACGCGCGGTTTGATTAAGCCCCTGTCACACCAAGCCGCATTTCCACTGCGTTGGCACGGAGTTGTTTAATTTTCCGGAGCGCCGTGAGATCGCAAGAAAACCCTGATATTTTTCGTGAAAAAAGGGCCTGTCACGGCGTCCTGATAGCGACCAAGGCATTGCTACAGAGCTCGCATGGCGTTCTATCGCGTTCCTACGGAGTTCTTGTTGGCGATTCTCTGCGCTCTCACGACGCTTTCACTCCGCTTTCACGGCGCTCACAATGCATGCACTGCGCTTTCATGGCGTTCGCACTGCGCTGACGGCGTGTTGAAGACGTTCGTTTGCACAACGGACACAAAGCATTCTACGTCTTTGGGCCCTACTCCGTCGTCGTCTTCCAAGAATGATGTGAACAGCGTCTGCAGCATTTTGGAACTGCTGGACCTGCATATAGGCAAGCAGCATGCTGGCGTACGTCGGACAAACTGAAAGGAATGCTTATTTGCATATCTCGTTTTTATAGTATTTTGTTTGCTTTTGTCATAATTGTTTGCATATCTCATTTTTTAATCTATTTTGTTTGCTTTTGTCATACAAACGCCGATGGGCGCGGTAAAAGCTCCAAGGGAGCGCAATTATCGCCATGACAGCTTCTTTAGTCGTTGTAAGAGCGCAGTAAAATAAATGGCACTCCGTATAAGCGCGGTAGACGCGTCGTATAAGCGCGTTAAAGACGCAGTGACCTCTGAAAGTACGCCGTACAATCTACGTGCAAACGCCACGGACGACCACAGCGTTTGCACAACGACCCTTGTGCGCGGAGCTCCTATTGCATTGTAGGAGACCTTACTGCGCGGCTATGGTGACCTTACGGCGACCCCATTGCGCTCTTATTAGAACGCCGAGCGACGGCGTTCGTTTGGAGCATGCTCAAAGTGCGCGCCGTCGCTCGGCGTTCTATGCGATCCCACAGCGTCTACTGGCGATGCCACTGCGTTGCTGCGGTGATGCTTGCGATTGTACTGCGCGCACCTCGGCGTTCTGCATTTTTCTTAGACGCCGTGGGATCGCCGTGAGAACCCTGCTCTGGTGTGACAGGGGTTTTACATTGATCAGTGATAATCACGTGAAAAACTGCCTTAAGGAAATTTTGGCGTTTGTAAACTATTGGTCGATTGTAAAGAATCGACCAATAAATGAGCCGGTGCACAGCATTTCCTACAAAATAGTATGTGCGCCAAGCAAAAAATCAGATAAGCCTATGTATTCACATCCGCAGTTTGATCAGAGTCTTCGGGCAGACAGCGAAGACTCTGATCAGACTGTGCGAATGCACAGGCTGATCTAAATCTTCGCTGGGCGCACATGCAATGTTTTAGGAAATACTGCGTCCTGGGTCATTAAAAAAAGTAAATAGCCAGAACTGCATACCAAAGAACAATAAAATATACTACGAGGGTGAGTCAATAAGTAACCAGCCTATCCCATTTCCGATGGACCGAGACGGTCAAGATTTTCATGCTTTGTTTCAATATATGTTTGATACATGGGTACAAAATTGCACACGTATCGAGTCATTCTTTAATAAGATATTGAAATGTCAAACATGGCTAGTGATGCAAAGGCATGCTTTTCATCTAAAGTTGAGTACCGTGCTGTAATTCGGTACTTGTATTTAAAAGGTAAAACAGGCAAGGAAATGCACGGCGAGTTAGCTGATGTTTATAGGTCTTCTGCACCATCTTATGCTTAGGTTAAATTCTGGGTAGGGGAATTCAAACGCGGTAGAACGTCTTTAGAAGATGAAGCCAGGTCTGGACGCCCACTGGATGCCACCGACGAAGAAATGTGTAAGAAAGTTCGGGATTTGGTATACTCTGATAGGCGAATTCAGGTGGAAGAAATAGCGCAGGCATTAGGCATTTCACATGGTAGCGTTTCAACAATCTTACATGATCGTTTAGGTATGCGCAAGCTAACAGCCCGTTGGGTCCTCAAATCCCTTAGCGATGAACAAATGGCAACCAGAGGATCAGTATCCAGCGCCTTGTTGAAGCGTTTTAGGTCAAAAGATGATTTTCTTTTGCGTCTGGTGACTTTAGATAAGACTTGGGTTCATTATTATGAGCCAGAGAATAAAGCTCAGAGTCGTCAGTGGGTAGGGCCTGGGTCCCCGAGGCCAAAGAAGTTCAAGACGCGACCATCTGCTGGCAAGGTGATGGCCACAGTATTTTGGGACGCAAAAGGCGTTATTATGTTGGACTTTTTACCCAAGAGAAGTACAATAACTGGAGTATATTATGCAAACTTGTTAGACCAGCTGAGAACCGCCATCCGTGAAAAACGTCGAGTCAAACTCTCTAAAGGTGTTTTACTGCAACAGAACAACGCGAGAGTCCCAACTTGCAAAGTTGCAATGGATGCTGTAGAGCGAAACGGGTATGAATTAATACCACATCCTGCCTATTCGCCTGACCTAGCTCCTAGCGACTTCTTCCTATTCCCAAACTTGAAAAAGTATATCCGTGGATTTCATTTCCGGTCTGATGAAGAAGTCGTGACGGCAGTTGAGGAGTGGGTCAATGGAAAGGACTCTGACTTTTTCAGTTCTGGGCTGATGGCACTTGAACACCGTTGGTCTAAGTGCATCACACTAAAGGGTAATTACATCGGAAAAAAAGAGGTGGCTCTCTACCGGAAATAAGTTAGGCTGGTTACTTATTGACTCACCCTCGTAAAACGGCTAATCTTCAACCATATACACGCGTGTATAGTCATTTAGACCTCAGCAACTCAGAAATTCTTACAGTGACTGTCAGAACAATGTAGAAAGATGGAAGGGAAGTTTAGCCCCTATATTTGTATTCTCCTAGCTTGTAATAATAGTATATACTAATGGGACTGGATACACTCGCTTGGTAGATTTCCGACATTTCCGCAAAGGCAGCCAACTTTTGTGACATCCTGTTTACTTTCCTACACAACACGCCTCTTCTGAAAAGGGGTGTACTCTTAAAGGATTTGCTCTTTATGGGAGGCAATGCTTTCCTTTAAAGTTGGTTCCCTTTATAGAAAGGATAAGACCAATTTTAACTGCTGAATAAGCGGAGCGGCAAACAGTCTAGGCCTGACCGGACTCCGCGTTCTGTAGCGTCTGATCTAAGCACAAGCTGTTTGCTCAGACCTGTGTGTCCCTATACTAAGGGTTTTAAGGTTTCTCCGCTTAACCCTTAAAGCTCCAAGAAAAACTGCATCTGAAAATGTCGTCTGTTTATGTCGTCTGCTGAATATTCTTGCAGAACTTTTCAAACCTTTTTTTTTTTTTTTTTTGTGCCGGCCCCGGTGGCTCAGTTGGATGCGCCGTCCGACTGGAGACAAGGAGGTCGCGGGTTCAACCCCCGCCGAGGTCGGCAACATTCTTTCGTGGAGATTGATCATGAAATATTTTCTACGGTCATTCTCTCCCTTTCGCTGATTCAAGAAGAGCAGTTGTCAGTTTCTGGCGAAAGAATGTGCACAATACTGGTTAACCGCTTAGAGGACTAAGCCTGCCCAGTAAACATGTGGTTAGGTAAACTGACCGCGCTCGACATGACCCCATTGGGTTGCCTGGGCCGTAAAACCTCAACACAAACAAACAAACAAACCTATTTTTGCATACAGGCAAACAGTGTGGACCCTGCTCCGCAGTCTGATCTGGGTCCACACTGTTTGCAAAAATGACTTTTAAAATCACAAGCAGACGAAAAGGCAGACGATTGTTGTGATTGGCAGTTTAAGTGTTAAAATGAGTCTTAGCAAATGCCATCTGTTAGGCTTGAAGACGGCGACTTGCGAGAAGTTGCAAACAGGTTAACACATAGTATTCTGGGTGAATATTTCAGCAGGTGGCGTTTTGAAACATCTTCTTAGTTTTTCAGAAAATAGGGAGATAATGTTTGCATGAAATGCCAAACCCTATTTTTTGAAAAAAAAAAAAAAAAAAAAAATCAATCTGCAGAATATGCTCGGAGGATAAGAAATATTGAACACAGACGACAACATTTTTTTTTTTTAATATATTTTTCCCAGAAAATAAAATAGGGATTGACATTTCATGCAAAGTGTCTCCTAAGGAGAGTTTTAAAGAAACATCAAATACCCTATTTTCCGGGAAAATTAAGAAAAATATAGTTAATATATGTCGTCTGCAGAATTCGCCCAGGCAGTGAGGAAGATGATAGAAAGTCAGACTATATATTATTTAAGATTTTTTATTCAATAACAGTAACATATAATCAACAAAACAATAACATTACAAACAATATGTTTAGCACTATATCTTACTATTGAAGTTTCACCAGACATGTTAACGTACATGCGGAGAGTGTTGGTCCAGATCAGTCTGTGTATATTAAGGCTGGCACAATTAATCGGATAATCGATTAATTGATCGATAAATTCCACTAAAATGATTATCATTACAGATTTGCTAATAATCGATCATTTTATTTCAATGTCTCTTACTTTACCGTATTTATCCTTAGTAATCAGCCACCTCAACTCCTTACCATACTTAATCTAAAATTTGAACAAGTACAACTTCCTACCCAATGTTGCGTGTAAAATAGCTGGATGGGTGGCCAACAGTGTAGACCCTGATGAGACGCCGCATTTGCGGCGTCTCATCTGGGTCTACACTGTTTGCTCAGGCTTGTCAGATCAAATACATACAGTAAAATACAACATATGGTTAGTCATGCTCAGACACACAGGTAAAATGATCACCAACTCTTCAGTGATTACTAATCGATTATCGATCGCACTGGCAGGACCGATAATCGATCAATTTTTCAGCTCTAAATAGCCAGCCCTAGTGTATATGCAGTCTGCTGATCAACACTTCGGCTGTTCTCTCACAAAATCTAGAAACTACTGTCCAACAGCGATGTCTTTGACCAGATTGCGCTGATGCGCAACCTGAGCTGCGTTCCCATTTGGCTACAGGGTGCACAACAAAATACGTATTGTTACTATAAAAGGTAACAATATGACTGTATCAAAACAGCTGTCAGGCTGGACATCGTCTCGTTTTTGGCTGCATTTTGCGACAAACTGTCATATTCATTTCCTGTGGTCATGTGATCATGACTTCGACCAATGAACTTCCGTTAACAACACCATTCCGCTAGAGATGAAGTAGTGTGGTAGCTCTGCTCACACTAAAGTTTCCTTTCTTGTTGCGCTTTCTGTCTTATACTGACACAAAAATCGCTTGTCGAGCTCTTTATAGATCTGAAACGAAACAAATAAAACGAATTCTGAAATGGTTGTACAGTACAGCCTCTTCACAACAACTATACTTAGGACGGCACGAAACTGGATGTTTTAGAGACCGAGTTGTTGTAGATAAGTTAACCATATGTGCCAGAACGTCAGACTGAAGCATTTTTTGTTTGTGTTGAGGTTTTACGAACCAGTCAACTCAATGGTGTCATGTCGAGCGCGGTCAGTTTACCTAACCACACGTTTACTGGGCAGGCTTAGTCCTCTAAGCGGTTAACCAGTATTGTGCACATTCTTTCGCCAGAAACTGACAACTGCCCTTCTTGAATCAGCGGAAGGGAGAGAATGACCGTAGAAAATATTTCATGATCAATCTCCACGTTGCCGACCTCGGCGGGGGTTGAACCCGCGACCTCCTGGTCTCCAGTCGGACGGCGCATCCAACTGAGCCACCGAGGCCGGCATTCGCGCAGTCTGATCAGAATCTTCACGGGGCGCATTTTGGATAGCCAAGGATGCGAAGGTTCTTCATGTGAACAACGAGGACTCTGATCGAACTGCGAGAGCGCTCAGGCTGATCTGAATTTTTGCTGGGCGTACATGTCCGAACGTACGTCTCCTGACGCGACGGCTCATATGGTGAAAACTGCCATTTATGGAGGTTGTTTAATGCTTGCATTACGTTTCCGTAGATATGCGACACCTTGACAGTTTTGGTCAGTAACGATGCAATATGGAAGACAGAACGTATTATCGAGAGGAGAGTACATTCTTAGTAATGTGTTTACCCAAATGATTCGGACAGAGAGCCTAAGCAAACAGTGTAGACTCGGATTAAACTTTACTTTCTGTGTCGTCTGATCAGCATTACGAAAACATGCCTATTTAAATATACTGAAAATTTTACAACCAAAAAATGAAAAAAAATCAGATAAAAAACTGATATTTTTCATATACCTGCTCAAAACACAGATTGTGGGTACTCGTTAGAACAGCCTCGACGAGGCGGTTCTAACGAGTACCCACAATCTATGTTTTTGAGCAGAAATGAGAAAATAATATATACCCCTGTCAACCCCAGTTTTACTATATAAAAGTGGGGTTTAAGTGGGTCAAAATTATATAGACATGTTTTCGTGATGAGGGCCTACATTGTCATTCACCCAGCATTTTTGTTTAAAACACAACAGGTAGTAAACTAATAGACTTGTTCAAATGTTAAGATAAGTTATGGAAAAAGAGTGTTAGAAAAACATATGGTACAGTTTAAGAAATTCCTGGGTCCAATTATTCGGTCAAAGTACCGTTTGCTTGCAAACTTGTTCAGCCAATTTTGATATGTTTAAAAATTACCTTGATTTTGTTTATAAAAATATTAGTTTTTTGCACCACAAAAGTTAACCACATTTCTTTCCATCCAAATATCAGGGTTTATTTTTTATTACTTCAACTTTCGTTGTACATTGTTAATCCAACGCTCTTATGAATTATTGGGCCCTGATAAACTATTTCTGGCTTCCGGTGTCAGGTTTTTATGTTGTGCTTTGATCCTATAGACTTACCCGATCAAAGATCAGCTGAGTGGTCTGATGTTGGCTATAAGCTCTCATTGGCTTTAACAAACTTTCGCCTCTACCCGACTTCAGACAGTCATCTATATATTCCCAGCATGCATCAGCAAGATCCGGCAATTCAAACTGCATCGCACCACACAATAAACCTGTAATAAAACAGAAATCGATGAAAATCTTGACAGGACTTTCACTCCCACAAACACGCACACAGATAGACAGACAAATTCATACACAGACAATACTGTATGTGTTCGGAATTGGCCTCTTCGCATATGCTTTTCTGCATATTCTGATGTAGCCCCGTCAGGCAAATTTATTGTCATATGCTACTCGGTTTGACATGTATATTTACCATTCGTGGATACATGCGCAGGCTGATCTGAATGTTCGCTGTGCGCACATGTCCGAAGGTGCGTTTTTAGCATTGCGGTTCATTAAAAATAATTTCAAGGGCATATATGATGCGAAACGCACGAAAAGGGCCCTTGTGCTAATTTCGGACAACGCAGGCCCTGATTAGTCTCCGCATTCGCGCAGGCTGATCTGGGCCTTCGTTTCTCGCTTACAGAATCAATGGATACTTCAGTATATGTCGACGTACAGATAATGTCCAGACCAGAATTACGGATGCTCACGCTTGTCTGGACAATCGCTGTTCGCATACGGTATAAGGGCCTTTTCCTGTGTTGCGCGTCATACACTTTCAAAGAATGTATTAAACTGATATGGGTCCATTTGCCTGCCTTCCTTATCATTCTCGGTTATTTTAAGGGACATAATTTGGCCCTTGCAGGAACTCGCTATATATAGTCTGGTCTAGACTGGCTCCAGTCTCCGGTAACTAAATATTTATTCTTATAATCCAGTTTAGTGACCAACCTTTATAGTCATGATATTATTTTGGTTTTATATTAGTGGATTATAGGAATAAATATTTAGTCACTGGAGACTGGAGCAAGTCTAAACCTGGTCCAGAAGACAACGAATTTTTATTTGTGTGTATGTGCGTGTTCATTAGTCGCATTGTTCTTGCTTTTAAGGGTCTATCTTCACTACAGCTGGTGTCTCCCTGTACCTCCCTAAAGTGCCTAGTTAGAACCCTACATATTTGGACAAACAATATTTTCTCCTGTAATACTTTATTACACTGTCCTCCGAAGCATTTTATAGCAAACTGGAGGCAGCTTAATTTCATTTAGAAATAGTATTTTCAGTCAACAAAAAAATAAGGTTTTATCAAAATTTGCTCCCGTCAGCAACCTTTATAGGTTTATCTTCACTACAGCTGGTGTCTCCCTGTACTTCTCTAAAGTGCAGTTGATATTTTCTGACCATTTGTAATCACTGAGCTCATGCATGTGTTTATAATGCATATGACAATAACCGATGATGTCTAGACGGTCCGAACTAATAAGTCTGGCCTGGACAACTTCGACACCTCGGTTATTTTCGTGTGTATGTAGGGGGGAGGGGGGGGGGGGTGATTCTGAGGGGTTCGAGGGATTCAGAGGGGTTCGAGGGGTTCAGTCAAATCCCCATTTGATTCAAAATTTCATTTTCATGGAAAATTTTGGATACGGCTGACAAATTTGGGATACCATATTTACCCTAAATATTCACAACCCTTACTCTTTACCTTATACTTTTCTTCAAAAAGTGAATTTTACTTCCTATGAATGTATTGAAATTGCTGGATGAGAGACAAACAATGTACACCCTGATCAGACGCCGCGTTCTGCGGCGTCTGATATGGGTCTACACTGTTTGCTCAGGCCTGTCTGTCCGATTACGTATAGTAAGTACAGTAATTTGATCAAATCGAACCCTTAGAAATCATCGTGGATCCGCCCCTGGTTTGTGTGTATGTGTGTGTGTGTGTGTGCGTGCGTGCGTGTGTGTGTATGTGTTCGCAATTATTATTTCTTTTAGGGTAAATAATAATTTATGGAAAGATTACCTGAAACATTTTCATGTGTAATGTACGCCGATCCTGAATGGACGAACTTAATCAACATGTGGAACACCTCGGCATCATATTTACGGACAGGAATCATCAGACGTTTACAGGAACCGGAACACTTGGAGGATTTGGATGACTTCTTGATTTTCTTAGACTCTTTACGCATGAGCAAGTGCTTCACGATCAGTTGATGAAATATTCTAGAAAAAAAGATATAAACTCGAAATTAAGCCATTCACTATTAACAGCAACAATACTATGCATATAGTGTTAAGAAGCAATACTAGACGAATCGCCCGTCTTTCTTAACTCTTGAAGTACTAATCACAACTGTCGGCTCGATGTAAGTGAAATATTCTTGAAAGGGCCGTAAAACCTAAATAAAAAAAAAGAAAGAAAAAAATAAAAATCACAACTGTAGCAGATGATAGTTTGCGTGTGTGTGTGTGTATGTGTGTGTGCGTGCGTGCGTGCGTGCGTGTGTGTGTGTAGTATTTTTCAGAGAAAATAAAAATTGAAATTTCAATGAATTGTCTGCCTTATTTGCCTGTTTGCTCTGAAAATTAATTAAAAAAAAAAAAAAAAAAAAAAAAAAAAAACCAATAAAAAAAACAAAAAAACAGTCTATCGTCTTCTTCAGTTTTGCTTAGTACTTTAAAGGTTAAATTCTCGTGAAATATGAAGTACTATTTTCTCTGAAATAATAAAAAAAAGTAAGAATAGATGTCATCAGCTAAAACTTAAATAATGGTGCTCAACACAATCCTCTGGAACTAAATTACATCGTACGCTCACCTCTCTAATACAAAGACGTAAAACACGAGCTGCTCTAAACAGTGACACCAAATAGCTACCAAACATTCGCTCCTATCTCAGTTAAATAAAATGCCATAAGTCACCAAACATTCTGACGACGTACATTAAGTTACTTCCCTAGCGGGCACATGGCATTGAAACATCTATTTTCGACACACAACGTTGAAATAATGTCTTTTCAACGCTGAATCAACGTCTTGACGATGAATCAATGTTGAATCGACGTTATTTCAACTATTTTCGACACACAACGTTAAATTGACGTCGTTTCAACGTTGTGTGCCTACTGGAAGTGGCTAGAGGTCCGTTATTTTAGAACAGACATCTGGTCCAAACCATGTTCTACAAGATGCATGTGTACTCAGTGAACATCACGAAAACATGCCTATATAATTTTGACCCCCTTAAACCCCACTTTTATATAGTAAAACTGGGGTTTACAGGGGTATACATAATTTTTCTTATTTCTGCTCAAAACATAGATTGTGGGTACTCGTTAGAACCGCCTCGGCGAGGCGGTTCTAACGAGTACCCACAATCTATGTTTTGAGCAGAAATATGAAAAATATCAGAATTTTTTACCTGAAAATTTTCATTTTTTGGTGGGAAAATTTTCAGTATATTTGAATAGGCATGTTTTCGTAATGAGACTCGGATAAGCCTAAGCATCCGCCCAGTCTAATCAGAGTCTTCGCAGGGCACTCTTTGGGTATTCAACGATCCAAAGCGTCTTCAGACGGTCAGCGAAGACTCTGATCAGACTGCGCGTATGCTGGGCACACATGCAATCTTGTAGGAAATACTGTCAAATTATATCGAATACCCACCTGCTTCTTACTGAAAGAACCGCCTTCAATCCATGTACCGGTATCTCTTTAGGTCCAACCAGGAATGTGACATCACACATTTCAGGTATTGACAATATGAGCTCCAAGCTGTCGCAGAGATTCGTCGAACTGTTGATTTTCATCACCTCGGACTTGATCTCACAAGATCTCGCAAAATCTCCCTCAATGTCACATGA
>OZ024833.1:11080654-11085654 GCA_964016985.1 Anodontia alba
TGAAGAAACAGAAGAAATAAAAACATTCACCTCTACCCTTACCTGCTACAAGGATAGCAAACATTGCCCAACTGTAAGCCAATATCAGTTGGACGCCCGGGTGACGTAAGAAACACATCTTCGCCACACCTGACCATCCCTAGCACTGGTAGATCGATTGTGTCTGAGTGTAGGCTGGGAAAATGGTCCTGAACGGGGACTTACGACTGTTTCATTTAACCCTTAATATCCTGTAATTTAAGCAAAAGTGCAGACCCTGATCAGACCCGCGGTCTGCGGCGTCTGATCTGGGTCTGCACTGCTTGCCAATGTCCCAGTCCAAGTTTCACAGATAACCCTCTTAACACTACACTCTGACGTCACAGCGACAAGAATAGTGCGGCTATAAATAACCGTTACCTGAATTTCGTATAAAAACGCGGTTTGATTTCATTGGTGAATGCTAATCACATGGATAGCTACCTTAAGGAAGTTTTGTGTATAGATACTTAGGATCGATTGTAAACAATCGACCTAATAAGAGAAAACAATGAATTCAAAACTTTCACTATGATAGACATTGTACACTTCTCACTTTCAAGAAACCCAAGAAATGCGAACTGTAAAACATGATATAACGAGGAACACTGGTGTCATACAGCAACATTCTTGGCTGAAAATGAACCAGTGCTCTGGTAGAGTTTAAAGCTATTGATCAGTGGTGAGTGTCGTTGAATTTGGACGCACCCCTTGGAGTTGCTGGAATGGTCAGTCAAAAATGAAAGACAGAATGGTGAACAGTGTGGACCCTGATGGAACAGCTCCGTCTCACTATGATATTTCGGGAATTACTTATACACTTCTTTATATGCGAGACGTGCAGGCCTCCATCTGACCCCTGGGTCTGACCTAGGTCGGCGCAGATCGCATATGCTTGTTTTGTTGCTTTCTTTCTTTCTGATTGCCGCACCGGCAAGGACGCAGCGTTTGGGCGACGGCGCTGCTTCAGCGTTGTGTTCCCGCCGGGGCGGCTCATGGGAAAACAGTACACGTTGTTTTCATTCTGTGTTTGTTATCCTCATGTGTTATGATGGCTAGCGGCCACAATCGAATTTGCTTGCAATCGCATGTATGATCGACATGTTGTTAGTTCACTAACCTGTTAGAATAAAAGAATTATAAATTATTAGTATAGACAGTAATTGTGAGACAGTAAATCCATAGTACACTAGAAGAGAACAGTTACAACCCAGAAAGCATTCTACATAAATCTATAGCGGGTCGTTATCGGCCCGTCAGGGTAGCTGACGGGCCGATAACGGCCCGCTATAGATTTATGTTGAATGCTAACTGGGAAGGCCCACCAGAGGTTGCTTATCCGCGTTTCTGCCAGGCAGGATAAGAGTTTTCACCTATTTGCATTTGAAGGTAAAATGTGCGCGACTGCCATGGTTGATTTGAGCAATCACAAAGTTGACTTCGCTTGGGCGGCGTCGAGCGAAAACTTTTTTTTTTTTTTTTTTTTTTTTTTTTTTTACAGTCAATCCATAGTATACATATTTCTTAAGATACAATCGACTCTCGTTATCTCGAATTCCAGGGACTCTGAAATACTTCGAGATATCCGTACCTTGACATATCAGATTTGCAGAATTGAGGAAAAAAATAATTCGAACAACCACATTTAACAAATTTATATGTAACTGAGCTCTTGAAGTTAGTTTTGTTTGTGTTGAGGTTTTACGGCCCAGTCAACCCAATTGGGTCATGTCGAGCACGGTCAGTTTACCTAACCACACGTTTACTGGGCAGGCTTAGTCCTCTAAGCGGTTAACCAGTACTGTGCACATTCTTTCGCCAGAAACTGACAACTGCCCTTCTTGAATCAGCGGAAGGGAGAGAATGACCGTAGAAAATATTTCATGATCAATCTCCACGAAAGAATGTTTCTTGAAGTTAGAGATATAGTGAAAATATTGTGGAAAAGAGGAGAAATTGCTCCTTTCCACAATATTTTTCGCCTGTTGTTAGATTTTCATGTTTAGCCAGGAACAAGATTTTCACTTCGAGAAAAGCGGTTATTCGAGATAAGCGAGGTCGAGATAACGAGAGTCAACTGTAGTTTTCCACGTAAGTATCATTGACCTATGTAATGAAATCGCACGTTTGACGAAATCCAGGCAACGGTTATTTACAGGCTTCTACCAGAAAGCCAGTGATGACTCGGGAAAGACAGAGAAACAATAGACATGATCTTCACAGCAAGACAGCTTCAAGAGAAATGCCAGGAACAGAATGTGGACTTCTGCATGACCCTTGTCGACCTCACCAAAGCATTTGTCACAGTCAGTCGTGAGGGACTTTGGAAATTATGGCAAAGTTTGACTGTCCTGCCAAATTCATGGCAATGCTGCGGCAGTTCCACGATGGTATGCTTTCAAGGCTCAAAAATGATGGGGAGTTTTCTGATCTACTCCCGGCAACAAATGGAGTTAAGCAAGGCTGTGTACTAGCTTCAACACTGTTTAGCATGATGTTTTCTGCCATGCTTACAGATGCATTTCAGGATGATGACAATGGTATACCTATTAGGTATCGCTTTGATGGGAAGCTTTTCAATCTACAAAGGTTGCAAGTTAAATCCAAGGTGCAGACAGAAGTGCTAGATGAGTTCCTCTCTGCTGATGACATGACAAAGGCTGCTCCAACGGAAGAAAAAAATGCAAAAAGGTGTGGCTCAAGTATCCGATTCATGTGACAGCTATGATCTCACAAGCAGCTTAAAAAAGACTGAGGTAGTATATCAGCCAGCACCTGGAAAGCCTTACAAGGAGCCTACCATCATAGTGAAAGATCAACGACTGCAAGTAGTAGACAAGTTCACCTACCTTGGAAGCACACTGTCAAGAGTTGTGCACATTGATGGCAAAGCAATGCCAGGATCGGCTGACATCGTGGAAGTATTTGGGATCGAAGTGGAAACAAAGCTGAAAGGCCTCATAAGTGGGGGTGCTGGTGAATACGTAGCAAAAAGAATCAGCGAAGCCGAACAGAAACGTGCGCAGCGGAAAGCCAGAGCTAAGGCATCGCCAACAGAGCTTTCTTCCTCAGACCTCTCTTGTCCTATGTCCTATCTGCAACAGGCAGTTTACAACTAAGATTGGTCTCATCAGCCATCTTAGAACACACAAACAATAACACTTCACGCATTTGATTAGGATTGGTCATTGTCAGTAATGACAGACGAACGACAACGGTTATTCATAGCTGCGCTAGTCTTGTCACGGTGACGTCAAAATGCTGTTGATATAGGCAGATCTGTAAAACCTGGGACATTTGGGACATCGGCAAACAGTCCAGACCCAAATCAGACGCCGCAGAACGCGGCGTCTGATCTGGGTCTGCACTGTTTGCTTAAATTACAGGAAGTGAAGGGTTAAATGAAACAATCAAAAAGTCCCCGTTCAGGACCATTTTCCCAGACTACACTCAGAGGTAATCGACCTACCAGTGCTGTCAGTACTTTGATTGTAGAATTGTAACAAGTCAGTTTCGGTACCCATGCGAACTTGACTCAAAAGTTCGATTGCTCAATTCAATCTTGGCATCGCAGTCTGGTAAGAGTCATCGCAGTATGTTTATGAAATCGTTTGAAACTGGAATATATCAATCGAAAGTAAAGACCCTGATGAGGCTGTGCGCAGGATGTGTACATTTCGTATGTGTACAAGTGTATCTGTTCGCTTGTCGTCGTTCTTGTACCATCAACCCTCTTTATACCGACACTCGATACAACGACAAAATTCTTATAATGACAATTTGAATGTCACGAAACCTTCGCTCAAGGGATAATAGTTAACAAGAAATTATGCAAGAACATTGCATTGAAACTTCAAGCAACATATGTTTTGGATATTTGTTAGAATCGCCACAATGAGGCGATTCTAACAAATATCCAAAAACATATATTCTATGCGGAAATAAGAATAAAACAAGGCATTTTTACATATCATTCTGTCCATAATGGATTCTTTACAACAGCAAATTCATTATAATGGCAACATCTTTGGGAACAAATGCCGTCGTTGTAACGAGGGTTCACTGTATCATACAGTTTTATCTCTATATTCGAACGAAAGTGTACGGGCTGTGTAGCATGAAAAGGACTTAAAAATATATGCGAACAGTGAAGACATTGATCAGCTTGCGTTTTCACGCTATATAATCTAGGCATATCTACCGTGTCTACCCTAAGTATTCGTACAGAGGGGCCTGAGAAAACAGTGTATGTGGCGTCTGATCAGGTTCTACTCTGTGAATCATCAAGTAGCATTTAACCCTTAAAATGCTTAGAAAACCCGCATTCGCGCAGTCAGATCTGAATCTTTACTAAGCGCATTTTGGATAGCCAAGCATGTAAAATTTCTTCATACGGACAACGACGACACTGATAAGACTGCGCATTCCGGATGCGCAGGCTGATTTAAATCTTCATTTGGCGCACATGTCCAGACGTCGCGGCTCATTAGCGTTCTTATCCCATTGTAATTGGCAAACAGTGCAGACCCAGATCAGACGCCGCACATCGCGGTATCTGATCAAGGTCTCCACTGTTTGCAAATATTTTAGCCGTATTTCTGTACGAATATGTAAATCACATAGCCGGACGTACCTAATATTGAAATTGGACTCTTTTAATATATAGTGTGGGAGAATCTGTTCATTATACAATGGGTTATTTAGCCACAAAAGCATATGTTGTGAATCTCTTTCGAATCGTCTCAGTTTGAGGTTATTCTGATGACTACTCACATGTTTTGACAGATCAATATGTACCGTATGTACTCAAAACATTGGGAAACCTTATCTCCATACCATGTTTGCCCCAAAATTTAAAGTCCATTTGACATTTGATTTGTTGCGTCTAAAAACTGCTGGTTGAGTGGCAAATAGTCTATACCTTTATTAGACGCCGTGTTCTGTGGCGTCTGATCTGTGTCTTGACGGTTTGCATAGCCTCA